>JZKD02S0299702.1:0-19956 GCA_000966675.3 Picea glauca | reverse complement strand
TGTGCACACTAATAATACTTTATGTAGTTTTGGACCATTTTTTAAGGGTGATTTTGAATAATTTTTAGTTTTGACTTCTTCTATGAAATAATGAGTGAACATTGATTCAAGTTTACTTTAAAATATATTTATAATTGAGTAATAAGTGAAAATTAAAGAGATTTAAATACAATTAATTTTTCATTTTTTTTTTAAATTTAATAAGTAAAAGTTGATTTCAGAGATAATAATTTATATCATTATTATCAATTAAAAAAAATCTTTTTTATTTTTAAAGTCAATCCAAAATAACAATTGTTACTTATTTTCTCTTATTTTCAATAGGAGGAATCCACTTGTGACCCCCTAAAGTCACCATAGAGAGACTTTACTATTATATGGAATCATTAGAAAAAATGAGAGAAGAAAGAGATGTCAAATGCCCAATAGAGTTAGAATCACTAGAAAAAATGAGTGAAGAAAGAGACATAAAAATCCAAATAAAGCTAGAGGATAAAAAAAATTAAACTCTTCAAAGATACCATTCAAAATGAAATAGAGGATAGATTTTTAAGGTTCAAGAGTCAATTGCACATAATGGAGGAAAGGATTCAAGAAATGGAAAAAAAAACAAATTAACCCAAGAAGAAGAGGTTCAAGAAAACTGCAATTTGAGAGATATGATTAAATAGCTAGAAGAAAAAATAACTAATAATTTGACCCTCGTAATCTAGAAAAAAACAAATTGAATATAATACTCATCAATGAGGAAATTAATAATTTAATGGAAGTGGACCATGAGCATAATAAAAGAGCCTTGAACCTCATAATTTTTGGTATAAAATAACAACAAGATGAGGATACACTAGCAATAATAAAAGATTAATTAAAAAATAAATCCCAAATTGAAACAACTTACCTCATAGAAAGAAAGAGGCTAGGAAAAATAATTGATCATAAAGATAAGTTGATCCGTGTCAAAGTAAGTTGTAATGACCATAAACATAGAATACTCAGTAAATCTCTAAGCTTAAAATGGTCAAGAATATTTATAAATGAATACCTCATTCCCAAAGATCAAGTTGAATTAAGAAAAGAATATCAAAAGGTAAAAGAAGTAAGGAAAGAAGGAAAATGGGAAACATTTAGAAATCGAAAATCTATTGTTAGGGATAGATACCCGAAGGATAATAATAAATAAGAATTTGGGACACTCGAGATCCTTTTTTGGAACTGTCATGGATTTCCATGGCACAAAGGTCCTATGATAAGTTGGATCTTGAGTGATATTGATATTATTTATCTACTTCAAACTTGGGAGCATGAAGAGTGTAAAGTCCCTAACATAGAAGGATTTGTCTTGTGGTCGGCATGGAATGAAAGTCCCACCATAGAGGGTAGGAGACATTGATTTTTATATTAGAAATAACAATTATCCTCACACTCAACTTCATAACATCAACTCTCTCAATCAATACATTTGGATAGAAATTTTAGACACTAATGCTAAGAAGATGTATAGACCAATTTTCTATTTTGCACCTATTAATTCTGTTTTTTATAAGAAAAACAATCTTGAAAGAAATTGTCCCTATAATAATTTAGTACAAAATATTTATAGTTTGAAAAATGAAGGTAATATCCTCCTGCTAGGAGACTTTAGTGCTAGGACTGCAACTAACCAAGTTACTCTTTTAAGCAATGATTCTAACCATAATATTTTATGGCTAGAAGATGACCTTGGTTTATCTAATAGCTACAAAAGAAGCTCTAAATACCTAATTGAGAATTTCTTTGGTACTGAGTTGGTCAAGCTCTATAACTCTCAAGACATAATAATGTGAAATGGATTAATGAAGCGTCCAAACTACAACCAGATGAATTGTATTCATGAGTTTGGTATTAGTGTCGTAGATTATGTGATATCCGATATCCCCATTTCCAACCAAATAATATATTTTAACCTTTTAGATGACCACGAACCCAACTCTGACCATAGACCTTTAACCCTAACTTTAAAATTTTCCATGCATAGGAGCACTGTGATATCCCACAACTTGGACTTTAATTATTATTTCTATTATTGTTTTGTTTATAATTTTAATTATCTTTCCAAAAAAAGACAAATTGGTCGAGTGGAAAAAATTGAATTGTAAGACCTTACTATTTTTATGGAATAAACACATGTGGAAAAAGGGGCACACGTTGAAGCATCTATTAAAAGAGGGAGTTAGGAATCCAAAGGGGTTGACCAAGTGGAAAGATGAGACAAGGTTTGTAATTAGCTTAACTTCAAAAAGACACATTCCATATTTATAGGAGAATATATGAATATGTGTACAGTTGAACCTGACACATGTTTATTGAGAAGGAGGCTCAATACAAGTGTCAAAAGTCCTAGGAAAAATAAAATAATTCATGACAAGGGAATGGGATGCCATTCTCAAGGGATACAAATTGGATAGATGGAGAAAAGTTATGCGATAAACTTTTTGACACAGTAAAAACTCTACAAAGATTACTCACAACAACCAGAGCTCATAATTCTTCAAGAGGCCACAGAGGTAGCCCCTTGGATTCCAAACTCATCTTGGGGGTCACATAGGTGACAAAAAAGGTAATCTAAGGTTGGAAGGAATAGGCTCTTCAACGTGTGGTTTACCCAAAGTTCTAGGTTTTATTTCTTGTGATGAACATGCTCAATAGAAATTCTTTACTTAAATGCTTAATGTGTTAGTGTACAAATTCTGTGATTTAATTCTTTGTCTTAAACAATCAGAACAATATTACAAATTTAATGCTTGATGCACAAGGAATCGATGCATATTATATGTTAGTATTAGAAATTTTAATGCTTGATGTACAAGGAACATATGCATATTATATGTGCGTATACAAAGGGAATATAACAATTATTCTTCTTACAAACATAATTATAATATCGATAATAGATTATTGGTATCCATAGGTAAGAACCTAATTACAAATCTAAATACTAAATTCTGAATAGGAAATATGTATGGAAGGAACATGAATCATCGAAATGCAATATACAACTGAAAATGAATTATCTACATAGGAACTTATATCGATTTACCAAAGATTTCAGTGTATACATATATAAACAGAAAAATAAATCATTACAAATTTAAGCAGAGTTCCTTGTTCTATATTAAAAAGGGAATATTGTTACATAGTACAACGTAATAGTCAAGGACAACTCATTACCGAATTTAATGATGTAAGCTATATATATATATATCTTTGAAAATGGAAAGGTTACAAACTGTATAGAATTCCAAAACGAGCAGAGTCCATTTATAAACTATATATCTAGGAAAAAGGAAAATCAATAAACAAAGTTTTACGATGGCATAGCATCTGTAGACAGTAGTCTATGAATCCACCCTTGTTCTACGAATATTACATTCAAAACATAATCGATCGATTAATTCAATAGAAGTATTGAAACTTGAATACCTTTTTGTACTTGGGTATTCTAAAGCTCCACGATGACCACAGTCTCAGTACCTACAAAATGAATAAAATAATGAGTTATTAAGTTGTACAAATCATTTAATCAAAGGAAAATTACATAAACAATAGAATTAATCTCACCATGGAGGAACAAAGGGATGAAATATCTCCTTCGATCGCTGTAATCCACACCTGGATGTTCTTGGTTGACGGATAATTGATGGGTACCCTTGCATCATCATAAGGGCCCATCATTACATATTAACCAAGAATATACTTTAAGCAAAACTACAACATATGTACAAAAATAAAAATCAAGTAACCACTAAGGTCTACACGAGCTTCTCCTGCACAATATATTATAGTGGAAGTTCTAAAACTATAGATGAGGGTGCATAAAACAAGATGCAGGGTCTCAATATTTAACCAGAGATGAGAAAAGGAAAAACATTCGATCGTGTCATGGTAAAACTTGAATACTGATATTTCTGGGTACCGACGAAAAAATCCTGGGCTAAGGCATAACCCCTTCGATGAAAATATGGAAGAAAAACTATTGCGACCCAACATAAACCTTACAGTCAATGAATAATAGGGAAAAAATATGTATTAACAAAAAGTTGATGAGAGATGTGATTAGAGAAGATTCATTCTAACTACAAAAAATTATCATTTCAAAGGCTAACACACAAGAATTGTTAATAAGTTAAACAACCTAGAAAGTTATAGAAAAATACTAAATGGTTAGGTAATCTGGATTTATGAGCAGAACAAAAGGAATAACATACTTAATACAATAACATAGAGATATGGAAAAAAACAAAAGATATCGAGTGAACAATAACTTATATTGACTAAATAAAATAGGTTGAAATTGTAAAACTGCGGAACTGAAAACAAGTTGCTCGAATGGTGGTAGCTATCTCTGAGAAGAGATGTGGCTGATACGTGCATCCATCTGAGAAGAATGATTACAATGAGGCTCCAAACGCACTTTTAAAATTACTCATGAATTCCAAAACCCTAGATATCCAAAAACCTAACCCTAGGATATGAAACGCGAAAATTTATGTGGACCCCGATGGGTAAGTTGGTACATCAACTTCCCGAGGTCGTAACTTTTGCATACGACCTTCGTTTTAGGCACGTGATATCCCATTGGAAAGTTCTTCTCGAGAACTACAGATTATGTTGTCAAACTCTAACTCTATCTATAGTTTGACTGTGGAAAGACAAAAAAACATTGTTTAGGGCCCCAAAATGGCCCTAGAAATACATAAAGATGTGCTGACATGAAAATTCCAAAATAAGCCAGTTGGATTAGGTGGGTAGCCACTAGTCTCCACCTGGAAGATGTGTAGGGCTTATGATAGCCTCGAAAGTGTAGAACCCACAATTAGAAAGAATTATAGAAGAATGTGATGAAATAAAAACTATCAAGAGGAGCTAGTTGGAATAGGTGGGTGGCCACCAATATCCACCTAGATCAGTCCTTCCCTCTTAGGAAACAATGGTCTCCACTGTGTTGAGTTCCCACATCAAGTGAGGAAACTTCTGCTGAATTTGGCCTTCGGTGAGCCACTTTCCTTGGTATAGGAGTTTCTCTGCCTTGACAATGCAATAAAGTTGGATCCTCTATTGGTGAGGGCCCTTGACCTATGTGTCCACTATCTGATTAGTGGATTCATGTTCCATGCAATCAGGGTTGAGATTTATTGGTGTCAGTTGTTCTATGATCTATGAGGTGTCCAATAATGGTGGAAAATATGGCTTAAGGAGGTCCACATTGAACAATGGGTGCAATCCAAGGAAGGTTGGAGTGTTGAGCTCAAAAGAAATGCTACCCATAGCCTTGGTAATAGTGTAAGGCCCATAGAGAAGTGGGAAAAGATTCTGATGGGGTCTTTTAAGGTGATCTTTCTGTAAATGTAACCAGACCTTGTCTCCCACTTGAAATTGGTGATGTACCTGATGTTGATCATGTTGTTCTTGTACTTAGCATTAGATTTATGTAGAATATCATGGACCTGTTGGCGGATGTGTTGAATGTGCTCAATGAATCTGGTAGCTTTTTCGACCTCAGAATGAACATGGGAAGATTATGTCTGTATGGTTGCAAGAGTTAGTGCAACATCAATGGGACCCAAGGGTTGGAATACCAACCCCACCTAAAATGGGCTATGGTCGGTGGAGCTATGTAGAGCCCTGTTCTAGTTTTACTGAACATAGGGAAGAATATCATCCCATGTATGCATATTCTTAGAGTTGTACATGCGTAGGATGTGCAAAATCAATCGATTGAAAACCTTTGTCTGGCCATCAGTTTGGGGGTGGAAACCAATGGATTTAGTTAACTTGGTGTCCAATAGTGACCAAAGACTTGACCAAAATATGATGATGAACCTGTTGTACCTATCTCAAGTGATGATCTGTGGTATCCCAAAATGGACCCACACCCGTTCGAAGAAGATCATGGAAATATATGTTGTTGTGATGGTCTTCTTGTAGGCTGTGATAATGGCCATGTTTGAAAACTGATCAACCACCACAAATACATAATCATTGTCTTGCTTGGTGGACAAAAGGCCAAACATTTAATCCATCGAGATGGATTCCCAAGGCCTCACAGGAGTAGGAAGAGGGGTGTATAATCATTGCTTCTTGATTGTTGGCTTGGAAATGACACAAGTAGTGAAAGATCTGATATACTTGCTGACGTCTTGTCGATGCTTTTGCCAATAAAAAATTTTCTGTAGAATGACCAAATTTTTCTCCATGCCAAAATGTCCCACCATCTAACTATAGTGAGCCTCCAAAATCATCTTTGCATGCTCGCTTGTCAGAACACAAAGGTGGCCCAGATGGCATAATAATCCATCTTGGATGTAAAAATTGATGACATTCGCTTCCTTACCCAAGAGTTGATAAGTGGTGGCGAAGTGAGGGTCACGCTAATAAAGTTGGGGCCACTTAGATGCCTCATACCCACAATAATGGAGCACTGTGGTGAGTGCAACAATGACTGGGCTATTGAGGTAGTCAATGCCATGATTTGGGCTTCCTGTCTTATACTTGATGTTGATATTGAAATTTTGTAGTTATGTGGATCACTTTTGATGGCGGTTGTTCTGCAACTTCCCCTGTGTCTGTATGAACTATAGAGGCTTGTAATCAATGTGGATTATTGTCTCCTTTCCCATAATGTAACGCTTCCATTGATGACATGATCACACAATGGAATACATTTATTTTTCATAGGTGGGGTATTTTTGAACAATATTTAAGAGTGTCTCACTATGGTATGCTACCGGATGGCCATGTTGAGTGAGGACTACACCTACAACATAGTCGGAGGAATCAAACTCAATATCGAATGGTTGTTGCAGATCCGATAAGGAGAGTACTAGAGCTGAGCACAAGCAATGCTTCATATCATAAAATGTTTATGGTTGGCCCTTCCCCCATGAGAATTTTTCCTTGCAGTCACCCTTGGTTACTTGGTTGAGGGCCCATGCAATATGGGAGAATCTCAACACGAACCTTCGGTAGAAGATGACAAGTCCCAAGAAGCTCTGAAGCTCGGTTAGTTTGGTGAAGGATGGCCAGTCACGAATGACTTGGATCTTAGCTAGATCCACATGTACCCCATGCTCATCAATAATGTATCCTAAGTATTGGACCCTGTTCATGCCATAATAGAATTTCTCCAAGTTGGCATATAGCTTGTGCTACCACAGAGTGCCCAAAACCTGCTGAATATGTTGCATGTGCTCCTCCTAAGTTCTACTGAAGATGAGGATGTCATCCATATACACCACCACAAAAGAGTTGGTGAAGGGTCTCAATACATCATCCATCAATCTCATGAAATTTGTTGGTTCATTTGTTAAGCCAAAGGGCATGACCAACCATTAGAAGAGACCTTATTTAGATTTGAAAGTTGTCTTCCATACATTAGTTGTTTCGATGGGAACCTGGTGGTAGCCAGACTTTAGGTCAATATTGTTGAAGAACTTTCCCCCCTTGAGTTTGTCAAGAAGGTCATCAATCTGGGGAATTGGGTATCAGGTCCTGACTGTGATTTTGTTTAATTATCTGTAATCAATGCAGAGTCATCAGGTCCCATCTTTCTTCTGCACTGACATAATTGAGCTTCCACAAGGGTAGGAATTGCATCATATGTTCCACTTTTGAAGCAAATCTTGGATCTGGTGCTTGATTTCATCATTTTTCATCAGTGAGCGATGATAGACTAGTCCATTAGGAAGCGATGCACCGGGGGTTAGATCAATTGGATGCTTGACTTGGAAGTGCATCGGTACCCTGGTGAGTGAGGAGAAGATGTCTTTGTACTCTTCCATGATCCCGTCCATTTGCTTCTATTGCAAAGAGAGGCTCTGTGTAGAGGTCATGGATGTGGAAACAACCTTATGCTTACTGCGAGCAACGATAAAAAAGAAGATGAACATCCCGGTCTGTGAAATGACCTTAATTCATTGATTAGAAGAGATTAAATAAATAGAGGTAGGGGGAGATACATTTGGTATCCTGTAAAATTGTCTACCCAAAGTAATAATAACACTATGGGGTCTAGAATCATACACAACATGTCTCTTCCACAAATATGACTAGCTTAAAACAACATCACAAAATTCAAGGGGAGAAATATCACACAATACCTCGTCTTTGAAGGGCTTGATGTTGTAGGGTAGGCGACATTGTTGGTTGATGTGGATATATCGTCCTTGGCGAAGCCAACCGATGGTGTAGGGATGCAAGTGTAGTGTTATCTACAGGTCCAACCGCTTGATGACATCTTCTGAAAGAAGTTTCTTCTGACTGTCACTATAAAAAATCAAATGTAGTAGAGTCCCCTTCACCCACATCTCTGAGTGAAATAGGCATTCCCCTTCCTCTAGTTCTTCCAGTTCGCTTGGTTGGACTTTGGTGGTAGCGATAATGGCATTGGGTTCAGAATCGATGATCCACTTCCCACTTTTTGGATTTGATTCGAAGTAAGAATTTTCCTCTGAATTGAAAGCTTTTAGCTCGATCACCAATGACTTATTTGAGGGACATTCTTTGGTGTTGTGCCAAGTGATTTTATGGTATTCACACCATTTTCCCATGCCCTTCTTTGAATTCTCATTACCCTTCTTGGACTATGGCTTGGAATGGATTTCTTGAGAGAGACCATATTTCCCCTATCCCTTACACAATGGGTTAGGGTCGCCTTTGTCCTGTTTCGATTGTGAGGAATTTTCAAATCCAAACTCTCGCCTCTTCTGCTTAAATTTTTGTTCGATCTTGACAACATATCTATAAGCCACACCTAATAATGCGATGTCCAGAAACTCCATTTTTGTTTGAATGTATCTATGTAAAAGACTTTGATATTTGAGAACCATATGTCATTCAGAGTCTTTGATACCCAATTTGGTGCGTAGGGTATGAAAAATATTGGTGAAATATGGTACTGTCTGGTCCCTTTCCCGATGTAGCGTGGTCCATGTTGTGTACTAGTCCTTGTAGCTTCCAACATGGTAGTAGTGTTCTTTAATGGAATCCAGGAAGGAATCCCATGTCGGGGAGACCGCGTATATTGCAGATTCCTCTATGGCCCTTTTCTCAGAGTAAGTATCACGCTAGTCCTTAACCCTTGGGATGACCTTGAGGAGTGCAAAAGTAATATTTTTCCTGTTGGAAAAATTGTGGACCAAAAAATACCCTTCGATCATATTCAACCATTTATCTACAACATGCACATCTACCATTCCTTCAAATAATGGAATATCAAAATTTACTTGTACCTTGAAGGGGGTTTCATGGTCGCTTGTTGTGCAAGGGCTTCCTCGAGAAACCTTTTAAAAGGATCCCCTACTCCATCATATTTATTCTCATCCCCCATGGTTTTTTTTCAGGCTCGGTGTGACCGATCTTGCAAATGATCGACTGCTTCGAGTCCCAACTTCTTGTACCCAGATATTGTCGGTGACATGCACGAAGAAAAGTAAATGAAAAGAACACCGCTATGATACCAGTGATCCAGATTTATGAGCAGAACAAAAGGAATAACAGTCTGAATACAATAACAGAGAGATATGGAGAAAAACAATAAATATCCAATGAACAATAACTTATATTGAGTAAATAAAATAGGATGAAACTATAAAACAACTGAACTGAAAACAATTTGCTCGAATGGTGGTAGTTATCTCTGACAAGAGATGTGGCTGCTATGAGCATTCGTCTAAGAATAATGATTACAATGAGGCTCCAAAGGCACTTTTAACATTACTCATGATTTCCAAAATCCTATATATCCAAAAACATAACCCTAGGAGATGAAACACCAAAAGTTATGTGGACCCCGATGGGTAAGTTGATACCTCAACTTCCTAGGGTAGTAACTTTTGCATACGAACTCCATTTTAGGCACGCGATAGTTCATTGCAAAGGTATTATCAAGAAATACACATTATGTCATCAAACTCTGACTTTGTCTACAGTTTAACTGTGGCAAGAGAAAAAAACACTCTTTAGGGCTCCAAAATGATCCTGGAAGTACAAAAAGATGCGTCGACATGAAAAATTCCAAAATAATCCAGTTGGATTAGGTGGGCGGCCACCAGTCTCCACCTGGAAGATGTGTAGGACTTCATAAATCCCCAAAATTTTGGAACCCATAATTACAAAGAACTACAAAAGAATGTGTTGAACTAAAAACTGTCAAGACGAGCCAGTTCAAATAGGTGGGTGGACACCAATATCCACCTGGATCATTAGGAGAGTCTTCCTACTAGTCAAAGGTGATGTTTGTGCATACATTGGAAAGGTTCATAGAAGGCCTGAAGAAAACTATGAACACTCGAAGCATTACTCAACAAACTTCCTAAGAAAGAGACATTGGTGGCCGAGATCAAAGATAAGGAGTTGAAGCTTGATTCAAAATATGATTTATAAAATACTAGTAGAAAACATATCATCGACGCAGACCCCACTGCTACTATTGTGACCGCAACAATTCAACTAGAAGAACCAAAAAATCCTGAAGAGAGGGAGCGCCTTTTTCATTCACTGATTTGGGTGAAGGGAACCCCACTGCATTTTATTGTTGATATTGGAAGCCAAAAGAACCTCATCTCAACATTGGTCATCAAATAGTTGGGATGGTTGACAACACCACACTCGTAACCATACAACATCGGGTGGCTTCACAAAGCACTAGATCTTTGTGTCATCCAACTATGTCTAATGTCATACGACATCCATGCCTTCAAGGATGAGGTGTTATGTGATGTCACCCCACTAGATGTATGTGATGTTATTTTGGGCCAACCATATATGTGGAAGTGCCATTCTATTTATGAGTCTCGACCTCGTAGTGTCATTGTTACTCTGGGGGGTGATCTCTATAGGATACCAGAGGTATTTCCAACTATTGTCGCACCTAAACAATGCTACAAGATAGTATCTCATACTACAAAATTCAAGTTCTTCACAGTCTATTCAAAAGGTGAACAAAAGAACACTGCAACCACTATAGCCTCAGTCCAAGCATCTTATGTCCAAAATAAGTAGGTCGACAAGATTGAAGAAAAGTGCAAGGATTGCTTCTACACATAATCGTCTCATATAGCTATACTGATTAAAAAGGTCCAACTCTTTGTACCACAGTTTCGTGACAACCTTCAACAAGATAAACAATGCAACTTCTCTAGCAAGGCAAGCAGCTCATCAAGATGCAGATTCATCACACTCTTTTCCCTCTCTCCCGAGAATTAAACGCAATGGAGACCATTGTTTTCTAAGGAGGGAGGATTGATCTAGGTGGATATCGATGGCCACCAACCTATTCTAACTGGCCCAAAACAATCTTTTGGCAATTTACTATTTTTAGCAGTTTTTTAGTTCCTAAACTTTCAGGGACATTTTGAGGGTCTAAATGAAGTTTTTTTGGGATCGAACACTACAATAATATCCAAAGGCTTCGATTGATCCCCCAAAATGAATCTCCTTTACGATACCTTTCCAACGAGCTATCGTGCTCCCTAAACAGAGATATATGCCAAAGTTACCCCCTCAGAAGTTGATACACCAAACTACCTAAAACGGGAATTGTTGGCTTTTCATCTTCTGAGGTAAGGGTTTTGGATTTTATTTATGTTAAAAAGACATTTAGAGCCTCATTGTAATAATTTTCTTGTGAATGTGAGTATCTATCACATCTCTTCTCAAAGATAATCTTCCACCATTCTAGTGAGTCTTTCACTATGTATTTCTACAGTTCTGTACATTTTACTCATGAATAGAAATTGTGTATTACTATATATCTATGCCTCTTGTTATATATCTGATATATCTATGTTATGTTATTTCCTCTCTCGCAATATCTATGTATATTTCTATTTTATATCTCCGCTCTCATTTCATGCCGAAAATAATCTGGATCACATGTACATCTACTTTACCACTGTCACCTCCAAGTCTTCCTTGGTAGCATATAGCATACTCCTTCATGCCACACAAATACCTAAATATTCTTTTGATAGTTGTCCAGTACTCCTTTCCAGGTGTCAACATGTGCCTACTCAACACTCCCATTGCATGGGCAATGTCTAGTCGAGTGCAGACCATCTCATACATTATACTAGCAACAAAACTTGCATAGGGAACACATGCCATGTCCTCTATTTATTCATGTGCCTTTGGACATTGTTCAACAATAAGACTTGCTCTCACTGGAATTAGAACCTTCACCATTTTTCAATCCTACATGTTGAATCATTTCAAAATTGTTTCAATATACTTCATCTAATTCAACGTGAGCTTTCTAGTGGCTCGATCTCTCTTAATCTCCATTCTCATAATGCAGTTAGATGCACCGATATCCTTCATGTCTAACTTGGAGGATAATTTCTTCTTCACCTCATTTATTTCATCCATGTTGTTTCCAATCAAAAGCAAGTCATAGACATACAAAGCTACATATATGAAACACCCACCTTCTTCTTTGGAATATATGCAGTGATCAACTTTGCTTCTCACAAATCCCAAACTAAGGATGTAAGTGTCAAACTTGTTGTACCGCATCCTTGGTGATTGCTTTAGACCACAAAGGGATATTTTGAGCTTGCACCCCAACCCTTTATTTCCCTTTACTACAAATCCTTCAGGTTGTTTCATGTAGATTTATTATTCCAGGTCGCCATGTAGGAACATTGTCTTCACATCCATTTGTTCTATCTCCAAATCAAATATTGCATCCATATACATTAGTACTTTAACGAAATTTAGTTTTGCAAGAGGGGAAAAAGTCGACTCCATCGATTTGGGAATAACCTTTCACTGCCATACGATATCTGAACTCCTCGACTTGTCATGTGTCATTCATCTTATTTTTGAACACCCACTTACTACCAATGGGATTCCTTCCACTATGTAACTTGACCAAATGTGATGTCTCATTCTTGTAAAAGAATTCCATCTCTTCGACCATTGCATCATTCCAGAGTTTTTCCTCTGTCGAGTCGACAAACTCATCAACTGACTTGGGCTCATCGTCGATGCCAATTAGTAAGAATGCATAATGAAAGTCGGGTAGGATATACCTCTCAACTAGTTTCTTTAATCTTTCTGACCTCCTTACCACTGGAGTTAGTTGTTCCACCTCTTCCTAAGATTCAATCGACTCATCTGAATCATCCTCTTCATTCCTCAGTTCAAACAACACCGTATCGAGATTATTCTCTGTCTGAACAACTTCCTCAGGCTCATATTTACCTTCGACTTCTCTGAAGAGCACATATCAATTAAAAACTATTCTCCTTGATGTAGGATTCTAGAACTTATATCCTTTCATCCCTTTTTATATCCGATGAAAATACATTTGACTTCCTTCTTGTTCATCTTTCTCCTCTTTTCCTTGGGAACATGCACAAATGCATCACAACCAAATATTTTGAGATGTGTCATTGAAGACTTATTACCATACCATACCTCATTTGGAGTCGTGTCGATTAGTGCCAACAAATGAGACATATTTACTAGATCTCTTGCAGTCTCAACTGACTCCGCCCATAATTCTTGTGTGAGCCCAGTACCACTAAGAATGCTCCTTGCCTCATTCGTCAATGTTCTATTCATTCTCTTGGAAACTCCATTTTGTTGTGGGGTATATGGTGTGGTATTTTTTCATGCTATGCCACACTGCTTACATAACTGATCAAATTCCTTTACACACAATTCACCACCATTGTTAGTCCTCAACACTTTAATGTTCTTCTTTGTCTGGTTTTCCACAAGAGCTTTAGCCTCCTTAAATCTCTAAAAAACTTATGATTTATTCCTTAGGAAATATATCCATTTCTTCCTGGAAAAATCATCTATGAAGGAGACATAATATAGGGATTCACCAAGTGAAGACATTGTAACCGGGCCAAACACATCATTATGCACCAGTTCTAGAATCCCATTCCCCTTATCACTGTAGATGCAAACCTCACCCGACTTTGTTTTCCATATATACAATGTTCAAAAAATTCAACTTCTAAACCACATTCAAAAAAACTTTTGACCATACCTTTGTTTTTCATAGCTCAAAGTCCTTTTTCTCCAATGTGTCCCATCCTCTTGTGCCATAACCTGGTCGGGTCGATCTCATCATGTCTTGTCGAGTCGGTTTGAACTGAGTTGTGTCAATATTGAGTCGGGTCGAGTCACAATCAATTCGTTGACATTGAGTTGGGTCGAGTCACAGTCAAGTCGATTTTAGGGGAAATGATGTTGCATCTAATCAAGTCAACATTCCCTAACAACTTGTATAAGGTCCCAATCCGAAATCCTCTCATTAATACCTTCATACCTCTGACCATCTTGCTTGAATCCTTCTGCAACAGAGTATGCAATCCTACATCACTCATCTTGTTGACATATATCAAGTTTCTTTCCAAACCCAGAATGTGTAGCACACCTGGAAGGGTTCATTTCCTCTTTTCATAAATAATCCAATCTTTAGACATATGTGGGTTATTCTCCCAAAATTCACTTGTTGGTTGATTTGGCTTGCAAGAAATAGAGGTGTGTTCAAAGACAAAGATATGAGATCCAATAGAGTAATAGAACAAGTCAAATCCCAAGTAACAAAATACTTCAATTCCCCTCAAATTAAGCCACATACCCCTGGATCAACAAGAACAATTGTGGTTGGATAAATTTCACCTAGACTACAAGATTCAATCTCTCTCCCATCCCAGATCAATCTGGAAACTTCATACCCTCCCCTCATATTTCTAGTAGTGGATAGTTTCTCAGCATACTTACATCCTTTGCTTCAATGGAGCTTCAAAGTGAAACCTTGAATTGGCTGGTGTGGGATGGGTCATTCTTGACCCTAGGGGGAATATTGAGATAAGTTCGCATGGATTCTAGGCATCACCATTAATAATCAAGCGGAATAATTCACCCTTATTCGAGGTTTCCATCTTTCCAAGGAGAATTAGATACAAAAACTAGTCATTTTAGGTGACTCCATAAACACCATAAGAAGCATGATAAAGGGATCTTGCCAAGGGATGCCCAATTGAGCTATATTGTCTAAAAAAAGATGATATTAAAAAAAAGTAAAAATAAAAAAATAAAAATCTTAAAAGACACTCCTCAAATCTCCTTTTGAAAACTGGAAATCTCGCTCCCAAAAGGGACCGTTAAGATCAACATGAGATTATCACATCACCCAATTCCACAATTAAGGAACGTCCTCTCAGATTCATTGCATGCCATTTGGGTGTCACACCCAAACAAGTAGTCAACTCATCAACGACCTCCTCTATCGCACATGGAATATTAAGCCGGGCTTAGTATGACATACACAAAGTACACTCCGCACACAAACATGGTGGGATATTGAATCTGCATACAACAATACAGTTACATTGGAAACTCTTCAGATCATCTAGGAATTAGTTGACGAGATGGATCCAGGGTTCAATGATCTGGTCAGACGATCAGGCCACTGATTTCCATTATGGTAATTCGTGGGTTGCTCAGAATGTGCAAGATTTTCCCTTGCAATCGTGGTTTTAGTATTGATCCCCTCGAGGAACGAAGCATTAGAATTCATTTGAATCAAGGAATTTTGGGCCTAAGCTTCCTTTGGTTGGTTGAGGAATGTGCAAGATCCTAAGGCACTTAGGTTCTCGCTGGAAGGCTTTGCTCCTTTCTCAAGAAACTGGCAGAAAGGATTGTAATCAGAAGCAATGAGCAACAGAACTAGAACTTGTTCGCTTGGTTTGTTGGAGGAGAATTTGCAGGAGAATTTTATGATGACTGTTCTGTTGGTCTTTCTCTCCATCTTGAAACGGGGATCCCTTAGAAGTTAGCCAGAGGAAATTGTCGTTCCAAGTCTGTTGATATTTCTTGCATGGTGAAGCTTGAGTGGCACTCAGAAATTCCATTATGGAGAATTCAACATTGCAGTTCGGGAATTAGGGATTAGCACTAGCTCCCTTCAGTAGTATCCATCGTTTCACTCTGTTATTTCTGGTCCATATGCCTTGAGACAGAAACAATCCTCAGGACCAAGTGGAATCTAATGACAATCTTTGTCAGTCTCTTCAGCAACTCCAAATAGCCTATCATGTACTGTCCACTCACGTCTGTTTCATTTTGTACTCTTAGCCAACATTGGACAACCATGAGGCAACAACATCACGAGTTCGACATCATTTAGTCTCTAGTGGAAAGTCTGGATAACCATGAGCCAACAACATGATGAGTTCGACATCATTCGGTCTCAAGTGGAAACTATGCAGTTGCATGTTGATTGAAGTAGTTCCCTCCACCAGCGGATCGTACCCATTAGTTGAACAACCTTTTCTTGACTTGAACATGCTTGCACATGACATTGAAAAGGAAGAACATGGTCGTCGAGATCGCTTCCCGTTAGGTATCTAATGTTTTTTAAATACATTTGTATATTGAGCATCTTTTACATAATAGTAACTATTAAATTTTTCAATGTAATTGCTCTACGTGGAGATCAGATTTTTAGGAAGATAGATAGAATTAGTCTAGAGTTGAATAAGTATTTCTTGTCTCACCAATGTGCATATTTTGGAATTTTTTGTATTTTTAGTGTTGTAATATTTTTTTGACTAATATATTGTGGACTTAATGGTTAAAAACATGTGTTTCCTCTTAAGAGGTTATAAGTTCAAATCTAGAAGGAGTAGGGTATGTATACCTCCATAAAGTCACATATGTTACCTCTTAAGATGTCACAAGTTCAAATCCAGAAAGCTAGGCCAAAAGATCATCACTTTACCATTGACTAGTGACTCCCCTCACTCAAGGGTGAGCTTAAGCATTTCCTATCTTTGATTTGGAAGGGAGGATCATCATTTTTCCAGCTACTAATGGTTCTCTATTTCTGATTTAAAGTGGCATACGCAGATTAAGAAGGGGATTCATATCCATCGTTGCTGTGCTTTGTTGGTAAATAGCTAGAAAATGACTACCTGCTATGAGAATTTAGAAAGAGGAACAATTTCACTGTGCAGTTGGTGCTACATATGCTTGAATCACTCCTGAGCCGAAGCATGCCCTCGGGTTGGTTCGTTCAGGAACATTGTCCAAACGATTTCTTCGTCCACTGGGTCTTAAAAGCTATGTTATACATCAATACGTTTATGGTGCACGTAAAATAAAAATAGACGTTATTTAATCAAAATAATGAATATAATGATGGAATGACCTTGGCTTGATTTGTAAATTTGTAAAATTAATGGGCTGTGCGCTTATATAATGATCATGGCTTCTTTATGGCTTGTATAAGGGTATAAATTTGAGGTGCACTCCCACTGGTCAAGAGAATGAGAATTTTGTATTCACACTGGTTAAGAGAACGATCATTTTGTATGATCAGTTTGCTTTTAGAACTGCCATTTCATATGACTCTTTATACTTATTTTTTCCTAAAAATATTGAATAAAATATTTTGAAATAAAAGGAATACATTAAGTTGATAGATAAAATATATTTTTATATAATTATAATTTCAAAAACCCTTATAATATTAAATTTTTGTTTAAATAACAAAAGCATGATAATATTCATTTAAAAAAACATTTTATAATTGTAATTTTATACTGAATATTCATAAACCTTATCTATTTTAGTTTTAAAATGAAATTGAAAAATTACATGCAAACATTTTCTTCTCAGCATTGTTTTTTAGCATGAGCCATTGCATAGAGATAAGATTTTTCTAACACCACAAAGAGCCACTACGGACGCAGTGTTTGACTCTCTCTGGCAGTAATCGGAATTTATAACCCCAAGGCCCCGATCTTCATCATGCAGGATGCGAGATTGCAACATTATGACTCTAAATGAAAAGAGAGTCTCTACAATCTACAATATATTACTTAGGAAGGGGTCGGAAATAATAAGTGAAGAGTATTGGGATAGATTAAACATATTGGAGTATCTTATCTATTTTTATCCCACTTGAAAGTTGTAAGTAGGTGGCAATCATCAACCTCAAAAACTTAGTTGTTTTATTTAACCCTTCCAATACTTGCTGGATTAAATCAACCATTTGGTTTTAAGTGAAGTTAAGCTCAAAAATCAAATCACCTCACTAATTTAATGGACAAAGATTTAATTAACAATTTAAATTTCAATCATAAAATTACATTGAATTTGAGGAAGGTTGAAATGGTTACAAGAAAATGGAAGTTCCAATTTGCATGATAGACATGTTACATTGAGAACCATGGAATGGAGACAAACTTTGCACTAACTATGCCCAAAAACTCAACATACAGTGAAAGGACATACAGTTCAAGTCATAAATATTTGAAATTTTGAACTTACCTCTATGACAGTTTTAAAAATTAATTAAAGTGTAGATTTTAAAATTACTTTACCCACATCAAAAAAAAAATTATTTACCAGTCAAATTTAAAACTAAAACACTGGCTTGTTCCATTCCCTGTAAATAAAAGTTATCATGTTTTATTCTTGTAATCAATACAATGCTTTTGGTTCGAGTTCTAGATTTAATGAGTTGTGGCTCTATACAATGATCTTAGGGCATAATGATCACGGAAGATTAAATGAGTTGTGACCCTATAAACTGATCCTAGCGCACAATTTTCACGACAGGTTTAAAAGGCAGCATCTAAGCACCTCTCCAGAGTTACAAATATTTCATTTATGGTTGTATACAAGGTTGGAATTTCAAATTTATTTTACAAGTGGTAGTGGAATTTTGATGACGAATTTTGATGATGGTAATTTGTTTTCCATGTTGGTCATTTAGTTTTACCCTAAATGCATGTGTCAAATTGTTTATTGGTGAATAGATATTCAATTAACTATTAACATTTTATGTGCACTAAGACTATGGACTAATTAAATTTCAAGGATTGAGAGTCTCAAACTAATTAAATTTTTTTTATTGTTATATTTAATCCTCCAACAAATTTTTGCCCAACTCCTCTTCAGTGTGAGGCCTAGGTAGATGACACACTATAGTAAACTAAGCACGTAGAGTTTCTGACGGGTCATGTTCAAATTTCAGGCCTGGTTCTATAGATTGATCCTAGGGCACAATGATCACACAGATTTAATGAGTTGTGACCTATAGATTGATGTTAATGCATAATGATCAAAAACCCTAAAGCACCTGAAATATATCATCTCAATCACTGAAATCTACAATTTTTTGAATTTCTAAACAAATTTTGGACAAAATTAATCACAAAAAGTGTCATAGAAAAAGTAAAAACATAAAACATTTAGACTAAACAGTTTAGTTGCTGACCAATCTCCACTTTATTAAACAACATTAAATATTATAATGCAGTAATGGGTAATGGGTGGTGATCTGAATTTCTTCCCAATCCAACCCTTTATATAACATTTATCTCAACACCATAACAAAGTGGGTATTAATTATCTTTAATTTCTACTTTTCAAAGTGTATATAAATAAATAAAAAAGTAATTTATTTTATTACATTAATTTATACAATGATTTTGATTTGATGTGCGCATATAATGTGATATAATTTTAGATATAGTTGGATCTAGAATGATTTTGGATGTAAGGGTATTTAAGTATTTTACAGCGACATTTATAACTCGATAACTCTGCCAGGGGAAGCTGACACTCCGCCCTTCAAAAACATATATAAATAATGTGTTGTCGCCTTATATAATGATCATAACTTGTACAAATACACGTAGATAAATAATATTCTATATTCTCTGAATAATAGATACAGTGACTTCAGTTTGATTTGCAGAGTTGTGGCCCGATATAATGATTAAGAGTTAGTTTTCAAATTTAATAAGTGTGGTCATTGGCATTTTCTATTACTTAGTGGATGAACTTCACATGTTCTTCGTATTTCTTTATCTTTTTATACTACAATTTTTTTTTTTATTGTTTTTCCTCAATGCGGATAACTATGAAATTAAAAAAAAAAAAAAA
>JZKD02S0299690.1:241124-251160 GCA_000966675.3 Picea glauca | reverse complement strand
TCAATAAATTAGGATTTCAACAACAATCACAATAACTTCTACAAAAATTTACCAATAAAAAACTTAGTATACACCCAAATTGATATATTTAATTTTCAATCAAAATATAACGGACTTAAAAAAAATTAAAAAGATTGGAGGGATATACTTTTACTTTTTTTTTGGGAAAAGGACCGAAATTGTATAACTTTAAAGTGAAATTAAGACTAGTCTTTTAATTTTCATCCGACTTGAACATTTCAAGTCAAACGTGTGATGTTTGGAGCTTTCTATATCATATTGACACCGCGGCGGAGGTTGCTTTCATGGACGCCAAGGAATCATTCTGTTAGACATGTGCTGACCGAACTTGAGGGAGATTAAATTTTTAATTTATAATAATCGAGAGTGAATAATGCTGCCGAGAATTTGCGGTTGCCCGCGTTGATATTTAATAACAACATCCTTAAAATTGGTTTGATGAGAGCAACCCAATAGAATATTGTTATTTTTCTCTTGCATTCACTAGGAAATCCGTTCGAACTTGTCTGAGATACGCGATAAGCCTATGGATTCTTTCCTATCCCGTTACCTGCCAAGCCTTATCAGTTGAAGACGCTATAAAAGACGAGGAGCTATTGAAACATCGTATAGAGCTTAATAGGTGTGGCTAACTGTGTCAGATTCGAATTCTTCGAAGGCAAATGGAAGCACGGCGGGGATTTGAGTTGGGTTTCTGTTTCGTCGTTTTGGTGAGCACATTATCAGCATGTGCTGCACAAGTGCAACCGGTGAAGCCGGGGAAATGGAAGGTTCTTGTCCAGAACGGTGGAGTTTCGGCCATGCACATGGCTGTTACTCATCTTAACACGGTCGTCATGTTCGACAGGACCGACTTCGGCCCTTCGCAGCTGATGCTCCCCAATAATCGATGCCGCGACGATCCGCAGGATCAGGCTCTGACTCACGACTGCTGGGCTCATTCCATCGAATATAACGTGCGCACCAACCAGGTCAGGCCACTCGAGATCCTCACCGATACCTGGTGTTCATCCGGTGCGTTCACCGCCAACGGGACGCTTGTCCATACCGGAGGCTGGAATGACGGAGCTAGAAAAATCCGCTACTTCGTCCCCTGCTCGAATGGCGCTTGCGACTGGGACGAATCGCAGGCTCCCCAGCTCGCCGACAACCGATGGTACGCCTCCAACCAGATCCTCCCCGACAATCGCATCATTGTCGTGGGGGGAACCGTCGATTTCACCTACGAATTCGTTCCGAAACAACCCGGCGAGGGAACCTTCAGCCTGCCTTTCCTGACTCAGACGCGAACAAGCGCGCAGGTGGAGAATAATCTGTACCCATTTCTGCACCTGTGCTCAGACGGGAACCTGTTCATCTTCGCCAACAGGGACTCCATTCTTCTGGACTACAAGAACAACGTGGTGGTGAAGACGTATCCGAGGATACCGGGGGCCGGCCCTAGAAACTACCCTTCCACGGGGTCTTCCGTCATGCTTCCCCTCTCCGCTTCCGACGGGTTTAAGAAGGTCGAAGTCCTCGTCTGCGGGGGGTGCCCCGACAACGGTTTCGCTTCAGCACAAGCGGGTAACTTCATCGACGCCCTTAACGACTGCGGCAGAATGGTGATAACGGACGCGAATCCTGTGTGGACTATGGAGAACATGACTGGTCCCAGGACTTTGGGCGACATGCTCCTCCTACCCAACGGAGAAGTCATCATAATCAACGGTGCCCGGAAAGGCGTCGCCGGGTGGGACATGGCCACGGCTCCCGTCTTCTCCCCTTTACTCTACCGACCTAAGGCCGTTCTCGGCGCCCGTTTCTTCGACCTGGCAAACACCACCATTGCCAGAATGTACCATTCCTCCGCAAGTCTATTGGCCGACGGAAGAGTTCTCGTCGGCGGCTCCAACGCGCACTTCGGCTACGTTTTCACCGGAACGCCCTTCCCGACAGAGCTCAGACTGGAAGGCTACAGCCCTTATTATTTGGATTCTGCTTATTCCATCATCCGGCCTCGAATAATTTCCGTTTCAGCCCGCGCTTCCATCAGCTACGGCACCACCTTCACAGTGCGCTTTTCTCTGGGTGTTGTTCTGACCGCCGCCAGCGTACTCCAAGTCAACATCTACGCTCCGTCCTTCACCACACACAGTCATTCCATGAACCAGAGATTACTCACTCTTGCAGTTTCAACACCCGCTCGCATTCCCAATTCCGCCAACGTTTACTCATTGTCGGTCACAGCACCTCCGAGCGGCGTGGCTGCACCGCCTGGATACTATATGCTGTTTGTTGTCAACACCGGCATCCCCAGCACCGGCAAATGGGTTCGATTTGGAGCTTAATCTTGATTCAAATGAATCTATCTTCGCTTCGATCTTTGAAGCCGTGTTCGGTCATTACAGCTTCAAGAACACAACAATAATCATTCGAATCGATTTCAACTTCAACCTCCACTCATCCAACATCTATTAAAACTGCTTTGACTTTAGCATTTCTCGGTCGGCCATTGATCCTCTTCGGCTTGAACCTCTACTCCTCTACTTCCGTCTCGGTTCTACGTCTGCTTTGCACAGTCTGTTATATCTTTAGCCTACCAGCAATCAGAAATCGTCTTCTTCAGTTCATAGCAATAAGAAGCCTCAAACCAATGGAAACGAAATTGTGCAAGTCGTCGATGATTACAATAGCATGTTCCTCCGAAGATCGTGAAGTTCTCATTGTATAGTCAAGTTAATAAAATTGGCTCAGCCATGGTCAGTCTGATAGGTTTAGGTTAAGCATTGACAGCCATGCATAGCAGGGCTGAATAAAATTGGCTCAGCCATAGTTAATCTGATAAGTTTGTTGTTGGCCTTCATATTTGATCTTTATAAATCGTATGCAATATCATCATGGACTAAAATTAAATCACATTCATTAATTTGGGAGGAGGACTACTAAGAATATTCCAGTATTTTCAATTGTTCACATGAGATTAAAATTTTAGATTAAGAAATAATTAATTACCTCAAAGGCGTATACCTATTGACAATGATCACATTTAATAGGTTTTTAGTTCTTAATAAGTTTTTTATTCTTAGTCGTCACAATAAATGAATGATTCTGATTTCATCCATTAACTTCGGAGCTGTTATAAAGACATCCCTTTATATGTTTACTTTTTTACATTTCCCTATTCATGTTTAAAAATTACTGTGTTCACTAACTTATTGACACGTCTACCTCATTAAAAAATATTAAAATATTCACACAAAGTGATGGCCACGTTTCTATGCTGGCTATGTTTTGTTTCATTTCTGTGTTGACTGTGTTTCATTTTGTTTATGTGCTGGCCGCTTTTCGTTTCATTTCTACTAACTGACGTTTGGTGACCGTGTTTCTACACTAGCATGACCAGCCTTTCGACGTTAATCAACCACATAATTGTAACTGTGCTAATTATGCTCATCTCCAATAAATATACGCCTTTCAATGTAATTACAACCATCTACAATCAATTAATTTAATTCAATTAAACTCCGTATGCTTCGATGAAGTTTCCTAATATCTATTCATACCATGAAGTATATTTTTGGCTCGATCCATCTCTCGAGAACGAATAACCCATACTTACAATAAAAAAAAATAAAAAAAAAATGTAGAGTATAACCAATAACAAACTAATTACATAGCTTTATTTTAATTTATTTTTATCCATCAATTAGTTTTATTTTGATATTTTTGTGAAAAATTATACCATTTAGTTTTTATTTATTCTATTGTTATCCATCAATTAGTTCTATTTTGAAAACGATCTCAAGGCTTAAATATAACATAAATATAACATAGATATAATAAGGAAATGCACAAAGATATTGCAAGAAACACAATAATACAATGAAACTCTAATTCTATTAATGAGTGTTTAGAATACAAAAGATTGTAAAATGCAAAGCACACAAGTTCATTAAAATGGTGGTAGCTTATCTCTAAAAATAGATGTGTTGGTTACACTCCATGAAGCTCCAAAAGGTTTGTGGGCCCATATAGGGGTAGTTGATACCTCAAATTCCAGAGGGTGCAACTTTTTCATACGATCTCTGTTTGGATGCTCGGTACCCCATCGAAAAGGTCTAGATAAGGAGTACACATGTAATGTACCTCAAAAAAAAACTTTCTAAAAAAAAAATTTGTTTGTACATTTATCCTTGAATGGTTTCAAGATTCAAGCAAGTAAGCTTTTTGTTATATAGCTTGAGTCTAAAAGTTTGTTAGAGTCCTTATTGTCGTCGATTGTCCTTACCATTCAACTTAAAGTTTTCTAATCGACGATATAATAAGTGTTTACTTCTCACTTGAATGTTTATTTAAAGTCCTATAATTATAATTACTTTCCTATCTGTTTGTACCTATAACACTACCATAGTCTTAACAATACAAATGACTATGGGATTTTAAGGCTAAATCCTTAGGCGTTAGATCCTACATAGAAACATTACCATATGTTTACAATACAAATGACTTTGGGATTTTATGGCCAAATCCTTACGCATTATATCCTACCTAGAAAACATTACCATATGTTTACAATACAAACGACTTTGGGTTTTATGGCCTAGGCCTCATGCGTTAGTCCATACACGTACTCATATGATGAAAAGGACCAAACGGACTTAGGTAAAAGTGGTATTAGTCTATACTCCTCTATGAGAGTTTAAATATAGGCAGACTCCTTTAGTTTTAAAAGTATCCGGATACGGGATAGTGGTTAGGTAAGACCCTTCCACTTAAACTCAGAGTATGAATATTTCATAATCCTCCACCCGTGCTAGTAATCCTATTTGGCTCCACCTATTCGTAACGTAGCGTCAACTGTACATGTAATAATTGCATTCATTGTGATTTAGGGTTTAGGTATGATATGCACTTACCCATCCCATTCGACTCCACCTGTTCGAACGTAGTGTCAACTGTGCATTGTATTAAATCCATTTACTGTGATTTGGGTTTAAATATTTCCATGAGTCACACCGACACTTATTTACTTAGTAGTTCATTAATTACCAAACGAGGGGTAGGTTCGATACGCACTTAATCCTCGCCAGGGCATTAAAGGAGGTAGGGTATACGTTGTAGTCGAGGCCATCACCTGTCCTGCTATCCAATATGGATGTGACAAGTCGATCTCATCACCTGGTCATTCATACCCGCAGACCTCATTCTCCGAGGAAGGGATTAGCTAGGTTGATGGATTATGTTGTGGAGAGGTCCTCCGGAAGTCTAACTCTGCGACCCCGAATTCTTGGCGAGGAGAACAACAGTGAGGTTTTGTTCATAGTGGAGGTGGCATCGCTATCTACCCTACTGGTAAGGTTCTTGTTACTTCTGTATCTCTAGTTCTGAGATTTGTGGCCGAGTGTTTTTCTTCCTCTTGCAACCACTATGGGTGACCTACGCGTCGTAGTGATTATACTCTCTGTAAGTGGTTGTTCTCTTGCTGCCAAGACTCCATGAAGGATTCAGGAAGTTCCTCCCCTCTGCTAGGCAGTTGTATTACCGAGTCCTTATTTGTTCTGGAAATTTCTGAAGGCACTGGATACCTCGTCCCTTTGTTTCTTGGTGTTTTCGCAACTAGATTGTCTCTAGGGTGTGATGTTTTCCACTCTGCTTTTCTATCCTGTATCATTGTTTGGTATTGAGCTTCTACGGGGTTTCCCGTATTCCATTCTAGAAACTACGTTTATTACGATGAGGGCGTTGCACTGTAGCTGCAGTATCTCCTTGTCCATATTAATGATTTTTTGTTGTTTCGTTCGATCTAAACTTCTGTCATGGATGGTTATACTCTGTTTAGTGTCTGAATAGGTTTTCCCAACCCATTTCCACTCTTCTACCTCAAAGGGCCCCTTTCGCTTGTATACCATATAACTGGTAAATTATTTATGGGTTCTGTAATGGCTTACTGTGGTATTTCGATAGATTAATTCAATATGTATTACTTAAATCCTTTCTTTGTAAATTTTTAAAGGAACGGATTCCTATATTTAACATTCATGTTAACTGTATCTTCGATTTTATCTCTTTGCGAAGATTTCGTTTAGTAGTTATCTGTATCTTGTCTATACCTTAGAATATATTCAATCTCTGTTTAATGTCTCTGGAATCGGTGCTGGACTACTGTTATATTTACAAAAACTGTAATCTTCTTGTATAACTCTCTTTTTGAACTGGATGTTGTAACTAATTATGGGACCCTGTTTTGATGCGAGGGAACCCATCATCTTAATCAAGCTCGCTCCTCCCCTTTTCAGTTGGCGGACGACCACAGCTGGGAGATGGATCATGCCCATGGAAAAATCCAAGATAAGTACAGGTTTTGTCAATGATGTATTTCCATTCTGTAGATAATTTCATTCAACCTCCTTTCGTATAATTCTAATATTTCAATGGCATGTTTTGTTACTAATATTTTATTTATATGAATTTTGCAAAGTCCTCGTCGGTAAGCAGCTTTGGATATCCGGATCCGTCCTTGGAGATAAAAGTACTCGGGTTCCATGCATGTATCCCTCACTGTCTCATTCCTTTATTTCTAAAGGAAGGGAACGATCCCTTTCCTGTCCTTTTATTTACTGTGTAGTTCTGTTTTGGTTTCGGTATCGTTGAATAAGGGTAACCCGTCTTGTGATGGGAATTTCTATCGTTGGAAAATAAAACACCGTATAGGATGTTCATTTGTTTCAATTCCAAACGAGATATGTAATATTATTCTTAAAAGAATTATAGGGTTTCCCTTCCACCTACTTGTGTTGGCATACTGGTTATTTTATTGGTTTAATATACTAGCGCCATACTGGTTAGTTCCTTGAAAGGACTTTTGAAAAAGAAAAAGGTACTCGGCTATTGCCAGCTATATGTATGTCTTGTTTATAGTTGATTCCAGATCGTAAGATGGTAAATGAATTCAATTTTCACTTACTGTACTTTGTGTTAAAGGCTTTCCTTTGAAAGTTCTAGGTGATTATGTTTTATTTACATAGTTATGAATTTACTCAGGGGTACATGCTAAGTTCCGGGATGTCCCCTCTCCATTGGGCCTTCACGCCTCTTGTAACGGTCTTCTGTAAGTTACGACGACAAACTCTTAACAAGTGAAATTTTATTCAATATACCATATTTATACTATATTTATGATCATTACAAGTCTATTTTTTTTTTTTTAAGTGTGTGCACGCGTGTACAAGGGAAATAAACACATTCGACTCTACGTCACCACCCGACGACTAACTAGACGCAACCATGACAACACAACAAGACGACATAAGACACACCTCTAGTAACTGTATGCCACTAATGACGATCAATCGAAAATAATGAAGACCGACTACCCGCCCATCCTACCCTGCAATGGTTAGGACCTCCAAGACACATAAGCAATGCTCAAGCCCAGGTTCCCATCGATTTTAACCATTTAAGGTCTCAGGGCTGGCGACTGTTATGAGGAACATGGAGGTGTCTACATCTCGCCAGACACAACAAACCAAGCAAAATTGATCACAACCCATACAACAACAATTAGTAAATAACCGTGACCATTACAGAAATGCCACCCGAATGAACTCCGACAACAACCAACCATCACTAGGACCAGGCATTCCCCACGAATCAATTAGCATCAATTAATTGCAATTTCCCCAAATTTATTGCATAATAACAGATTGTATAACATTGATAAGTAACATATCACACTAATGACTTACCTCACAATGCAATCTAACATATTATCCATGATTATTTTAGGTCAAGGTCTACCATTAATTCGTATCAAGTGGGAAGGTATAATATTTGACATATGACTTGAAATACCAAAAACATTATATCTGATAGCAGGGAGGTTCAACAATAAGATGTCATTGAATGACCTACCCTACTACTAATTTACATCACTATACATTAGTTCCGCATCACACTTTATATTACCAAACTAAGTATAAGGACGACACCTTGCACCTTAAACATCAATCACTAATCACAATACTCCTTGTATGCTACCAATGCAATGAAGTTACAATAACTTTACCATAAAACAATATTATCATTTCCTTTTATATTTGCCATAATTCTTGCCATTTAAGATAACAACAAAGTCACATTACACCAAAACTTTCCATAAACAATATTAATATTGCATTTTATATTTCCCATTTAAGTTAGCAACAAGGTCACATTACAACAAAAATTACCATAAAACGATATTAATATTGCATTTTAATATTGCATTAACATCTCATTCTAATGCGTTCCATTCCATTACATTCACGAGAATATATAAATATCAAGTTTTTGTGGAAGGAAAAATAGAACAGAACTATTCATTATAATAATATAACATAAGGACAACTGTAATATAACCATTTAATTTAATAGCATAAATAAATGTCCAGATTTTATGGAAGGAAAAGCAGAACTATTCCCTTTTGAAGAACATGTCTCAAATTCAATGAAAACCAAAATTATGTTAAACTCTAGCATCTCCACTAAACACTAAATCATAATAGATGTATGAGGTACTCACGAATCCCAACAGTGGACTTACTATAAGCAAGGGTTATGGATAAAATTAATTACTTAGCCATAACGTTCTCCCTGGCGATAACCTTAGTAAATTAGTGGCAATTTGCAGGCTCTAAATGAGGATTGGTCTTAGTTAAATGGTTACTACTATACAATTTTATCAATAGTGATATGGATAACGAATTAGTATCAATAATTTGGGTAAAGAAATCAGTGCACGAATTCAGAACACGAAATACAGTGCACGAATTCAGAATACGAAATATAGTGCACGAATTCAGAACACAAACACAAAATTCAGAACACGAATTCAGAACACGAATACAGTGCACGAATTCAGAACACGAAATGATTTCCAGATGTGCAAAATTCAAGCAAAAATTCAGTCCGGTAACTACCAGATTGGATTCGGCAATAACTTCCGTCATAAAATCCAGAAGGAGGAAGGAATGATTTCAATTTCTTTTTCTTTATCTAATTAATTTACAGAGGTAAATAACGACATTGACATTGTCCAAACATTGGTTGGGTAACACAGGGTCTGAAGTGCCTGCACCGATCAAGGATTTCTTGGTAAATCGTTGGAGGAAAAAGGTTCCTGGAAAAGTGGCCCAAAGGAAAAAGGTGCACAGGTAAAAGACGGAAGATACAAGATTACATCACATACACCAATTCATGCGTGGTCTTCCATGGCTGGGAGGCAACGACTTTATAGTCAAGAGGCGGAAGGTTTCATTAATATGCAGGAATAAAATAAAATAACCAGCGCCAGAAATCCCTCAAAGGGGCACAAGGCAACCCATGCAAAGGGTATTCAATTGATAAAGGGTGCAAGACAACAACACCATGAGTGATGACAGAGACAAGAAGGAAATATATATTAAAAAAATTATCCATTACACAATCTTAAATTGCCGAAGAACCCCAAAATAAATAAGTCATTCCGACGAGAACCCGAGCAAATTAAGTCAAGTATTTTTTTTTCTCATAAAGCCAATGTAAAAATGATGATACCTTAAGAGAGTGCCAGGGTTCTAATAACTTCTAGTATGCAAATGAAAAGTGTGTCTGTGCCTGACTGACTGCTCCGTGTGTCGTCCACACGCTCCGTGTCGCTCCCGCTCGCCGACCGTCGAGACCTCACCAGTACCTCCCAGCCAATCACTAGGGGTACTCTGCTTCCCCCTTAGCCCTCCGAGACGCAAAGGGGCCACACCTATCCAAATGGTATGCCTAGCTTCCCAGCTTGCCTTGCAAGGCTGAGCTACCACTCCAATCCGAGTTGGAAAATCCCAACTCTCCACAAGTAATCAGTCAAGTCACAAATCCGGCAGTGTAACGTTATGCTAACAGCCACCCCCCCCTTCTTCCTCATCTCCCTTTTCTTTTATAGAGTTTTGAGACCCACCAAATTTCCTAATTCACATTTTAAATTAAGTTTCAATAAAATATTCTAAATATTCTCCATCGCACA
>JZKD02S0299690.1:206458-232601 GCA_000966675.3 Picea glauca | reverse complement strand
AATAAAATTGTTTTCGGGTGGCAGTAATCATTTTCTGGTATCCTGGGTGACCAGTGTAGGGTCTTTTATGTAGTTCATCCATGATGAACCTCTTCAAGTCGTCACAATTGGGAATCTGCAGTCTATCTCTGTAGGTGAGTAGACCTCCTTCGGTCATCTGATAGCCTTCGTATTTTTCTCTGGCGGGTTCTTGCTGTAGGTACAGGGTCACATTTCGGGCGAAGGAATCTGTTCCTTGTGCCTCTTTGAATCTGTTCTTGACATCTATCTCGCAGGTACTCACTGCTGCCAGGTGAATTGTTCTCATGCTTCTACTAAGGGCATTGACCACCCTATTCTCCTTCCCTTTAATGTGTTTGATTTCAAATTCTAATTCTCTAAGGAGGGCCATCCATCTAGCTTGTCTAGCATTGAGCTTGGGTTGATCAAACAAATACCGTAATCCACAGTGATCTATCATAAGCACAAATTTCCTTCCCAGGAGGTAATGCCTCCACATTTTTAAGGCATGCACTATGGCAGCCAATTCTAGATCATGAGTCACATAGTTGACCTCATGTTCATTCAATTTTCGAGATTTATAGAAGATCACCTTTCCTTCCTGCATAAGGACTCCTCCGAGCCCTTCTTTACAGGCATCTGTGCACACAAGGAAGTCAGCTTCTGGATCAACGATTTTCAGCACAGGTGCATGGGTTATTAGAAGTTTCAAGGTTTGAAATCTTTCTTCGCATTGTTGTGTCCACAGAAATTTTGTTCCCTTCTTCTGGAGGGCAGTGATTGGACAACCAATCCTAGAGAAATCTTTTATAAATATTCTATAGTATCCCGCCAATCCCATAAAGGATCTGATGTCTGAGACATCCTTTGCGGTAGGCCATTCCATGATAGACCTGATCTTGTTAGGATCTACTGCTACCCATTCCTTGGACAGAACATGTCCCAAGTAGTGTATTTTCTTCTGAAAGAAGTCACACTTGCGGAATTTAGCATAGAGTTGATGCTCTCTTAGCACTTGCAGCACAAGTCTAAGATGCTCTTCATGTGCTTCTCTGTTCTTAGAGTAGATTAATATGTCATCAATGAATACTAGTACAAATTTATCTAAAAATTTACTGAGTACATTGTCCATTAAGAACATGAAGGTGGCAGGGGCATTGGTTAACCCAAATGGCACTACCACAAACTCATAGTGACCATACCATGTCCGGAAAGTGGTTTTATGGATGTATTCTCCCTTAATTCGGACTTGATGGTATCCCGACCTCAAGTCAATCTTTGAGAAAATAGACGCACCTCCCAACTGATCGAATAGATCATCGATCCTGGGCAAGGGGTATTTGTTCTTTATGGTTACTTCTTAAGTTGTCTGTAATCTATGCACAGTCTAAGGGTGCCATCCTTCTTTTTCACAAACAGGACCGATGCTCCCCATGGGGACACGCTAGGTCAAATATAACCCTTGTCCATCATTTCTTTCAATTGCAATTTGAGTTCAACTAACTCCGGTGTTCTCATCCGGTAGGGTGTTCTAGACACCGGCACCGCTCCTGGTGCGAGCTCTATTGAGAATTCAATGTCTCTTCTCGGAGGTAGACCCGGTACCTCCTCTGGAAATACATCTTGGTATTCTATCAGGATAGGGTGATCATCAGGGCTTGGATCTGCACCTTCGGTTGTTTTCAACACCTGTATTTCATATAGGGGACATCCCTTTCAGAAATACTTCCGCATTTGCAATGTTAATATGTGTCTCACCGAGACCGGTTTTCGGATCCCTTGAAGGGTTATCCTTTTTCCTTCTTCGCTCACACATTATAAGGTTTTATAGTAACACTCCAATTTGGCTTTATGGGTGGCCAACCAGTCCATACCAATCAACATATCGTATGATCCCAGGGGTAATACATTAAGGGTTGCTTGGGTGGGGAATTCACCCAACATTAATTGGTAGGCTGGTATGGCCTCTACCACCTTTCTTTTGGTGCCAGTGGCTAACTATACCAACTATGGTTTAGTTTTTATCTGTGGCAGTAGCTTACACTTATCAACATCTCTAGGGGATATATAACTCAAATTTGAACCAGGGTCAATCAAAACAGACACCAGATGGTTGAAAATCATACCTTCTATTTCCACCATTGAATATTGGTGGTCAGCTTGGTTATTATCCAAGGCTGCATAAATCTGCGACACACTCCTTGCCACATCATTGAATGTGGTAGCTTCCTGCATGTTATAAAATTTTTGACTGTTCTGTTGTCGGTGTGGACAGTCTCTCCGGAGATGCTATCCTCCGCAATCCCAGCATTCCAAAGGTTTCCTCTTTGGGTTATCAGTCTTTACTGGTATAGGTCCAGAAGTTTTATTTCCGTCCATCGAGGGAAGGTTCGGCTGGAGTACACTCCGAGTTGGAAAGTTCATTCTGTGGTTCTTCTTGTAGTTTTTCAATCCCGAGGATTTGCTCCCTTTATTTTGAAATTTTGAACCATTCTTTTGTTTCCAATCTCCACGAGACTCTGCCCGATGTCCATATTGTTCATGACAATATGTTTCCTTTCGTATAGTGTCTTCTAAGGTCTTTGGCTCATCGAATTCGATTTGGTTCCGATACTCCTTGGGTAACCCACTGATGAAGCGTTGTGCCTTCACCTTCTCTACTTTGATGTAGTGTATATATCTCAATAAGTCGAGGAATTTTTTGACATACTCCTCCATAGTAAGTTGTCCCAGTTTGAGTTCATAAAAATCTTTAGCCTTCTCGTCGAAATACCTTTCCGACAAATACTTCTTCCGGAATTACTTCTCAAACTGTTTCCAAGACAGGTCCTCCTCGCGGGCCCCTTTCATATTCTTAAGGTCTTCCCACCAGATGGAAGCCTTTCCGTTCAGATTGAAAGTGGCCACTCGGACCTTCAAGTTCTCTGAGAAATCATGGACTCTAAAATATTTCTTCAGTCCAGGTAGCCAAGCCTCAGCTTCCTCTCCCTTCTTTATCTCGCCATCGAAGGAGGGAGGTTTGGCCTTTTTGAATTCCTCAAATTTATGACCCTTGGAAGTATTTTTCTTCTTCTATTTCTTTTGAGAATAGGAACTGGTCCTGCTACTGGAAGAGCCTTCTGAATCACCAGCTTCCCTCTCAGTGGAATCGTCTGGCACTGGTCCTTTACCTCTGGGGTAGAACTTTCTGGATGTGCTTCTCTCAGTGTGGCCACTGACATGACCACGATTTTGCATCTCAGGTTCATGCTGCATTTGTTGATGTAGGTCGGATAAGCTCTGTAGTAGAACTACAATAATTTTGGTTTGCTTTTCTTGTTCTTTCATCATCCTTTCATTATAGGCCTTGCAGCTTTGCAATTCGACCATGAGACTCCTCACAGTCTCAGCTAGGCCTGGAGGGGTCCCTATTGCTCTTCTTTCGTCAGACTCTTCATCTCTGTTGTGAGAGCCTTCTCCCACCTCTTGGTGAGTCACCATACTCTGCGTTTGTAGATTCCTGCGGTTGATCGTCTGCTTGAGTGAAAAGACAAACGTTGGCTCTTAGTCAATAGTTAAATTCATTTTTTTATAAATTGCGCATAAATTCATAACTTCTTTTACTTGCATACAAAGTTGGGTTCTTATTTTCCCAATTTTTTAATCCTCGATAAGGGAGTTAAGTCAGGGAGTTACTCCTCATAGAAGTGCTTCAAACGTGGTTTATGCACGACTTGTGCATGAGTCCAATCAGGTCGAGCGTTGTAACCATGCTCTGATACCAATTTTTAACACACCCACTATAACGTAGTACAAATTTTCGTTCTTCCTCAAGTGACAGAATCCTTGATTACCGATGAGGATACTTTTCACCTTAGCCCTACCGGCTATGTTGTTGGTCTACGTGACCTGCCTTCATATGGCCACAGTCTTAGGCTCCTATCGGGATTTCGGCGTTTTCAATGTCAAAGTGAGAACGTCCCCAAGACTTGCGATTCTACGATTCCCGACGCGCTTGTTTTTTCATGCTAGCCCTCCTAGCTCAGCCCCTGGTCCACATGACCATCACCCCATGACCACAACCTTACCCCTCGTCGGGGTTTCGCGGTTTGCGATGCCAAAATGGATGTGCCTACGGGATTCCCGACTCCTGTGTGGCCCACGCTATATTCCTGTCTGTCGGAGTATCACATTTCGCGATTCCAACATGTAAGAGTTTCACACCTTCGAAAACTCTGATTCTCCGATCCTCGACTCCTCGGGATATCCTGACACGCGTCCCCAATAATGGGCAGTTCTGATCTCGTCAGAATATCGCACTTCGTGACTTCACATCTTCTGTTTCCAAGATCACGGGCTTCAACCTACGAAACCTCGATACACGATCCTACATGTAGATCCGACGGTTCTCCTGCAACCCAGATCCAACGGCTACCCTTCTTCCTCGCTCCTCGCGTCTTGCGACTTGGAGTACCAAATGCTTGGACCCTTACCCTGCGAACCTCTAAGTTCACGAGATCCCTGGATCTCTACCACCTGTCCTCCTCGGATGGACGGCTCTGATCCTCTCGTGGCTTTGCCATTCGCGACTTGGAGAATCCAACCTTTGGACTCCTAACTCGCGAACCTCCAAGTTCACGAGACCCTTGGATCTCTTCCACCTATCCTCCTTGGATGGATGGCTCTAATCCTCTCGTGGCTTCACCATTCGTGACTTGGAGCATCCAACCTTTGGACTCCTACCTCGCAAACCTCCGAGTTCATGAGATCCCTAGATCTCTGCCACTTGTCCTCCTCGAATGGACGGCTCTGATCCTTTTTGCCCCTATTCACAAGGATTAACCCTCGTCTATCTCCCTATAGATCTAACGACTGTCGGGTTTCCTAGCTAATATTTGACGGTTCATATCAATCCTGATGTCGCGCCCTTTCTTACTGCTCTTTGGACATGGAAAAACCAATGGTCCAGATGTTTTCATGGAACCTGGGGGTCTACGATTCAGATTTCCTCACTATTCACAAGTATAGAGGAAAAAGGGGTTAAGGAAATTAACGCCCTCGTTTATTCCTTCGATTTAATGATCGTGAATGACCGCAGGTTCCTCGACAGGATCTCATCCGTTGATCAATACTTATCCCTACGCTGCTACTTTGGGATTATAAGAGGGTCATTCCTCTTCATACAGGGTTGTTAGGACTTGCACATTCAAGTCTTTTTTCTAGGTTCTTGGTAAACCTTTCCAAGGAGGAAATATTTGTGAAGAGGTCTACTCCGGGGCATTCCTGGAGACAGATAAGGGGAAACAAATTCCCGAGAATGGACTGGAAGTCCGACTTGGTTCAACTTATGCATAATTAGATTCATTTATCAACATAAGCCATGCGTGGTTTTTCTGTTATAAGCATATACAACTACTAATACTGATCAAAATACCACACAAACCTTCTTATAATGAAAACATTCACAGTTTCATAGCTTACGAGCATAATTATCAGAATACATATATTTCCGGATGCCAGAGGTGAAACACTTATCATAAATAACACCAGGTTTAAGCAACTGCTGAGAGGGGTGCTCGTTTCCACCCAACCGTAGGCGTAGAGACTCCCAACAGATTTACCACTAGCCACCCCCGAGCTGAGACCACGATGCTGTCGAGACTGCGTATCTCCGTCTGTCAGTGACCAGGAGCGAAGGTTTCAATCCTTCCTCTCTGCTATCACTCACTCTGCATAAAAACTTCCAAAGTTCCCCTCGCGTCTGCCCTTTCAATCGTCTCTACCATACGCCTTATCCTCTCCCGAGGTTGCGTGCGACACGATTATCCTCGCGCCGATCAGGCCTGATGGCTCTATGGATGGGCGGTTCACCATCCCATCCCTCATCAAGCCATTCGCCTACCAGCCTGCGAGGCATTGAATTTTAGGGCCAACGAGCCGCTTTTGGTTCTCCGGGCCAGTGGAGTCCAAATATGGTATTTAATTCTCGGTGGAAGTTAATGCCACCTTTTCAGGTGCCTTCCACCGCCATCGTGGTCTCTTTTTCTGCACATCTCCTCATCAGCAGTCCTGCAATAAATTCAGAATGTTACTTACATTCATTGACCTCTTCCTCAAGGTCCATTTACATCACATATTCACATTTATGAGTTTTCCATAGTTCTTGGCCAGTCCAGTTATATTTACAAGTTGGGGGAAATAGGGTGTTACACGTGACGTACAAGTTGACCCTCGTGACAAATTCTCCCAGGTTAAGGGCACAGCCCGTAACCTTTCCCCCAACCTTCTGTTTGGCTCCTGAAGCCATCTCTACGAAGCTAAACTCATCCTGTTCGACTGCCTTTACCTTAATCCTTTTTAGTGCTGCACCAGAAATGAAACTCTCAGTAGCACCTGGGTCTATCAAAATACTAAGGGTCTGGTCAGCGACAGTACCTGTCGTCTCGAACACAGTTGACCGGTGCTCTTCTTGGCAGTTATTCACCGTCGCATGCATCCTATGGGCCTTGCCCATATCTCCCACAGTAGTGGGTCTGGCTGATCCTGACACTCTAGTCCTCTCCACAGGACAGTCACGCTGGTAGTGTGGCTCCCCACACGTCCAACACCCCTTCTTCGGCCCAGTAGTCCTGGTACCTGAAGTAGAAGATGATGGCCCACTGGCCTGGAACCCTGGTCTATTCTGCTGAAAAGGCCTAAACTGCTGGTGGTACGGGTGACGTTGTTGCTGATGTTGTGGTCCCTAATAAGGTGTTTGCTGTTGAGGCGGCGGTCGCTAGGGTGTAGTAAAAGTGGATCCCCTCTGGAAGCCACGATATCCCGGCGTATGTCTTGCTGGTGTCTGGTGCTGCGACGTACCAGATGAACCTTGCGCAACTGTTCTCGCTGGAGTCCTGGTCTGACCCCCACTGATAATATTTTCCTCTACTATGAGGGCCTTTTGGACAGTGTCGTGTAAGGTTTGAGGCTCCAAGATCCTAACCTTTGCACGTAGGCTGTTGTTAAGGCCAAACACAAACCGGTTGACCTTGAGTTTCTCTGTGTTAAGGTGCGGAGCATACCCGAGCAGCTCCATGAAACGTGCTTTGTACTCTGGCACCGTACGACCTCCCTGTCGTAATGCGTTGAACTCATTGAGCTGACGCTCAATGAATTCCTCTGAAAGGTACCTCTCTCGGAACCGTTCCTCAAACAGTTCCCATGAAACGTCTTCAACGACCATGTTCAGTTGTGGCAAGAGCGTCTTCCACCATAGAAGAGCGCTCCCCTTCAGTTGAAATACTGCCATGCAGACATTCATGTTGGAGGTATAATCGCAAAGTGCGAAGCACATTGCCATATTCTCCAACAATGCATCGGCGGCAGCACCATCCGGGGCACCAAAGAACTTGGGAAATTTAACCATCTCATGTTCACGGTGAATGCTACCTGTAACGACCGGTGCGCACGACGGAACCTCAGTGGGTGCTGGTGCCCTGGCCTTGTCTCTGTCCAATCGACTGATCAGTGCCTCGGAAATGCGTTGAAAAGATCTCATCATCCCAACAACATCGCCAACTACTATTTTCTCCTGTCCGAGAACCTTCTCCCCTCCCTCGGGGTTAGACCCCTCAGGTGTGGATGCTACTGGAGGCGTCACGCCTCCTCCCCTAGCACCCCGTTGTCTACCTCCACGACGTCCCCTAACCATGGTTACCGTGCATGCATACAATCAACTCGATCAACAACAGTATAATCAAATCAAATCATGTCACGAAAGCCGTAGTGAATCCAAAGTCGCAGGTCGAACCCGCTCTGATACCATATGTAACGGTCTTCCGTTCATTACGATGACAACCTCTTAACAAGTGAAATTTTATTCAATATTCCATATTTATACTATATTTACGATCATTACAAGTCTATTTTTATTTATTTATTTTTAAAGTGTGTGCATGCGTGTACAAGGGAAATAAACACATTTGACTCTACGTCGCCACCCGACGACTAACTAGACGCAACCACGACAACACAACAAGACGACATAAGACACACCTCTAGTAATTGTATGCCACTAACGACGATCAATTGAAAATAATGAAGATCGACTACCCGCCCATCCTACCCTGCAATGGTTAGGACCTCCAAGACACATAAGCAATGCTCAAGCCCAGGTTCCCATCGATTTTAACCACTTAAGGACTCAGGGCTGGCGACTGTTCTGAGGAACATGGAGGTGTCTACATCCTGCCTGACACAACAGACCAAGCAAAAATGATCACAACCCATACAACAACAATTAGTAAATAACCGTGACCATTAAAGAAATGCCACCCGAATGGACTCCGACAACAACCGACCATCATTAGGACCAGGCATTCCCCATGAATCAATTAGCATCAATTAACTGCAATTTCACCAAATTTATTGCATAATAACAGATTGTATAACATTGATAAGTAACATATCACACTAATGACTTACCTCACAATGCAATCTAACATATTATCCATGATTATTTTAGGTCAAGGTCTACCATTAAATTGTATCAAGTGGGAAGGTATAATATTTGACATATGACTTGAAATACCAAAAAAATAATATCTGATAGCAGGGAGGTTCAACAATAAGATGCCATTGAATGACCTACCCTACTACTAATTTACATTACTATACATTAGTTCCGCATCACACTTTACATTACCAAACTAAGTATAAGGACGACACCTTGCACCTTAAACATCAATCACCAATCACAATACTCCTTGTATGCTACCAATGCAATGAAGCTACAATAACTTTACCATAAAACAATATTATCATTGCCTTTTATATTTGCCATAATTCTTTCCATTTAAGATAACAACAAAGTCACATTACACCAAAACTTTCCATAAACAATATTAATATTGCATTTTAATATTGCATTTTATATTTGCCATTTAAGTTAGCAACAAGGTCACATTACATAAAAACTTACCATAAAACAATATTAATATTGCATTAACATCTCATTCTAATGCGTTCCATTCCATTACATTCACGAGAATATATAAATATCAAGTTTTTGTGGAAGGAAAAATAGAACAGAACTATTCATTATAATAATATAACACAAGGACAGCTATAATATAACCATTTAATTTAATAGCATAAATAAATGTCCAGATTTTATGGAAGGAAAAGCATAACTATTCCCTTTTGAAGAACATGTCTCAAATTCAATGAAAACCAAAATTATGTTAAACTCTAACATCTCCACTAAACACTAAATCATAATAGATGTATGAGGTACTCACGAATCCCAACAGTGGACTTACTATAAGCAAGGGTTATGGATAAAATTAATTACTTAGCCATAACGTTCTCCCTGGCGATAACCTTAGTAAATTAGTGGCAATTTGCAGGCTCTAAATGAGGACTGGTCTTAGTTAAATGGTTACTGCTATACAATTTTATCAACAGTGATATGGATAACGAATTAGTATCAATAATCTGGGTAAAGAAATCAGTGCACGAATTCAGAACACGAATTCAGAACACGAAATTCAGAACACGAAATACAGTGCACGAATTCAGAATATGAAATACAGTGCACGAATTCAGAACACGAACACAAAATTCAGAACACGAATTCAGAAGACGAATACAGTGCACAAATTCAGAACACGAAATCCTTTCCAGATGTGCAAAATTCAAGCAAAAATTCAGTCTGGTAACTACCAGATTGGATTCGGCAATAACTTCCGTCATAAAATCCAGAAGGAGGAAGGAACGATTTCAATTTATTTTTCTTTATCTAATTAATTTACAGAGGTAAATAACGACATTGAAACTGTCCATACATTGGTTGGGTAACACAAGGTCTGAAGCGCCTGCATTGATCAAGGATTTCTTGGTAAATCGCTGGAGGAAAAAGGTTCGTGTAAAAGTGGCCCAAAGGAAAAAGGTGCACAGGTAAAAGACAGAAGATACAAGATTACATCACATGGGAAGTTGGCTCGTGGTCCAACAAGGCTTGGCACAGCCACACAACCTAACTCAGGTACACCAATTCACACGTGGTCTTCCATGGCTGGGAGGCAACGAATTTACAGTCAAGAGGCAGAAGGTTTCATTAATATGCAGGAATACAATAAAATAACCAGTGCCAGAAATCCCTCAAAGGGGCACAAGGCAGCCCATGCAAAGGGTATTCAATTGATAAAGGGTGCAATACAACAACACCATGAGCGATGACAGAGTCAAGAAGGAAATATACATAAAAAAAATTATCCGTTACACAATCTAAAATTGTTGAAGAACCCCAAAATAAACCAATCATTCCGACAAGAACCCGAGCAAATTAAGTCAAGTATTTTTTTTTTCTCATAAATCCAATGTAAAAATGATGATACCTTAAGAGAGTGCCAGGGTTCTAATACCTTCTAGTATGCAAATGAAAAGCGTACCTGTGCCTGACGGCCTGCTCCATGTGTCATCCGCACGCTCTGTGCCGCTCATGCTCGTCGACCGTCGAGACCTCACTGGTACCTCCCAGCCAATCACTAGGGGTACTCTGCTTCCCCCTTAGCCCCCCCGAGCCACAAAGGGGCCACACCTATCCAGATGGTATGCCTAGCTTCCCTGCTTGCCTCGCAAGGCCGAGATACCAATCCAATCCGAGCTGGAAAATCCCAACTCTCCACAAGTAATCAGTCAAGTCACAAATCCGGCAGTGTAACGTTATGCTAACAGCCGTCCCCCCCTTCTTCCTCATCTCCCTTTTCTTTTATAGAGTTTTGAGACCCACCAACTTTCCTAATTCACATTTTAAATTAAGTTTCAATAAAATATTCTAAATATTCTCCATCGCACAAGTGTCGTCCATCCCCCTCTTTTCTCCAATAAATATTTTCTTTAAATTTATTAATTGTCTCAAACCCCTCACCCACCTAAAGTCACTCCTAAATTTACTCCTAGGTGTTCCTAGATCCCCTTACATGTTTTAAATACTTTCCTAAAAAAAAAATGTTACTAAATTAGCTCAGATTAGTAGGTTCTTAATTGTAGATTTCTTACTATGTTGACCTTGCTTTTTACCATAAGGTCCCATCTTTCCTTTATTATGTTTCCTCCATTTACTTAGTTTCCCAATGCTTATTATTCCCTTCTTTCCCCTTTTTATTAAACCCAAAATGGCAGTTGCGCTATTAAATCTTTCCCTTTCATTAATTATTTAATATCTTCTGTACTTTCACATGTTAAGAAATAATTTCTTCTTTGCAAAGTTTTAAATCCATAGTTTTAATTAAATTCTTACTCTCTTTATTTACCCCAAGAATTTTATGAAGACTAAACTATTACTTAAGTGGGTTTTTTGTTTAAATTTTTATTTTTATTCTAGGGTCTTTTTCTTAAGGTTAGACTAAATTTTTACCCTAGAAAAGTTTTTGACTTAGGACTCATATTTTGAACTGGGCGACACTTGGTTAGGGAAGTTGTTTAAGGATTTCTTAAGGCGTTAATGTCTTAGGGCCATCTAGGTTTGTTTCTTCATCATCATCAACGTGACGTTCCCTTCAAGACGCACCACGTGCTCCAAGGGTGTCACTCGCCAACTTATGTTTCTTTTGCGCGACATGCCCTTCAGGATGCACCACGTGCTCCAAGGGTGCCACTCGCCAACTTGTGTTTCTTTCGTGCGACGTGCCCTTTAGGATGCACCACGTGCTCCAAGGGTGCCACTCGCCAACTTGACTGATTGGTAGACATATATAACCCCTGGAGTCAACACTCCGCCAAGTGAACTTGTGGGAGACTAAGGGCTCTAAGGAATAAGGCCCCCGCCTTATTGCGTGCCCCTTAGAATCATCATGAGCGACTGTCGCAGTCTGCCCTCACAGCATCGTGGATCCTCTCGAACTAGGTAATCGTTAACCTACAGTTCGAGCCACGATGGGAGTGATAGTAGGCTGTGGCAGGGCTATTGTCCACACCTCTCCCTCAACCTCTCTGGAAATCATGTGTGGCCCCTTTACTCTTTATGTGAGTCTGGTCGGCAAGCTATCGTCAGCCTGCATCATCAACAATCATGTCAGAACATGTCCACATCTAATCATCAAATCAATGAAATATCACAGTAAATAAATCAACCCAAATAGCACACTCCCTAACTCAATCCAGAGTCCAAGGGGGTTCCATTGATGTCTCTACATCCTTAAGGTCCAAAACCCTGCACACTCAATAAAACTGAGTCAATAGCACATGTCTACATCAAAGCAGTAAAACATCATGTCATCTATCATAACGCATCATAATCAAGGATAAATGTTTTAACATCAAAAAATTCCAGATCACTTGCGAGCAAGTGTCCTCAAGAATAAGTTTTCTCAGTGTGCCAGAGCGAGATGTTACACCTCTCATGATTGGTTCTGGTAATTAAATTGTGCTAATCCAATTCAGTCTAAAGAATTTCCCAACGTTTCAACTTATAACTTTTAATTAAACACCGGTTTGATATAAATATGTGTAAATTTTGTAGGTGGTTTTTGGTATTCACAATATCACTTATGTACTTTAAATATACATATAAATCTTAGACACTTGCGATTAGGGTTATCTCCCGAAAATCATGACTGTTAGGCTGGTACATGGAAGAAATCTTAGTTAATTCCTCTACTGTTGTGCGTGCTTTTATATATCCAAACATATGTATATGTACATGTATATATTTATATCTATACACTATGAAGTTTTCCATTTACATTCAATATATAGGTAAACTCAAAATTGCATTGCATTTTACTTGTGGGATTTTCAACGACAATGCTTTACCTTACTACAATAGTAATCAAACCACAACACAAATCTTCTTTAATAATTGACTAGGCAAATAGTTTCAGCTAGTATACTTTCGGGGACTAGTATTCATAACAGAAATGAGATACAACAAAGATAATCCATTCTGAACTAGTGGGGAGACATTCTAGTAGTTCGTAAGTTTCAATATGATGCATTAGATCTTTCATCTTTAATATTATTCCTAATTAGAATTAACAGATGCATTCTATCAAGTATGTAACCATTTAGCATTCAACTACAGAAGGGACATAAATAACATATATGAACTAATATGCTGAAAGACAAAGGGAACAACCACATTCCTCCTAATCGTAGAACAGGGTAGCCAAATTACTTCCCCGATTCACCCCCTAGCCTGACCATGAATCCATGAGGACGAACTTGGAAAAACTTCTCTTCAGCAATGTTCTACAACTCCAGCAGTTTCCCTTGCCTCACACTCAAGCAGTGTTCATAATAACAAGTAAATCAATAGTCTCCTTCCCCATCATACTTGGCAACATCTTGCCTCCTCTCATATGTTTTTTATCATTTACCTAGGTCTTTTCCCTCCCTTGGGAATTTTCACAGCTTTCTAAATCCCTGATTTTCAGGGGCTGCCAATGGCCAAATCACTGATTTTCTACTTGTAATAATCAGCCCAGAGGTAATTCCAACATGTTCCCCACTCATGGAGTCATGGTAGCTAAATTTAGCATGGTTGTTCCATTTGTCCTCCTCCAATCAATATAAAGTATTATGTTTTCATACAAGTGTCATAGTCAAATAGTTAGTTGGGTCAAACAGGTCTCTTCCCAACAGTCAAAATAATTAATTACAATTACCAAATTCAAAATTCGAAATTTCCATAAATGGCAAAATTTTTCCAAATTCGAATTTACTAAAAACGTAATAAATTTCCAGCAATTTTAAATTTCAAAAAATATTTTATTTTTGGGGATGTCACATCCTTTCCCCCTTCAGTAAAACATTGTCCTCAGTGTTCGTTCCTTTCTTGTAATAGGATTGGATGAGATTTCTGCAAATCTCCCTCCAACTCCCAAGTGGCCTCCTCATGACTAAAGTGCTTCCATTGCACCTTTACCTGAGCGATGACTCTGTTCCGAAGTGCTATTTCTCTCCAGTACAGAATGCGCAGGGGTTCCATCTAGAACTCGCCTTTAGGTTCCACCTGCACCAAGTTCCAATCAATCCTATGAGTAGGGTCATGAATATACTTTTTCAGCAACGAAACATGAAATACAATATGAATTCTTAGATTAGCTGGAAGTGCAAGTTGATATGCTACGGGTCCAATTCGAGCTAGTATCTCGAAGGGCCCACAAAACCTGGGTGCCATCTTGGCACAATTCCATAACTTCAACGAGCTCTTTCGGGCTTTGACCTTCAAATAAACATGGTCTCCAACTTGAAATTCCAAGTGTCTTCTTTTCTCATCTGCGTAGCTCTTCTGTTTGTCCTGTCCTTCTTTCAAGTTTTGTTGTACCTTTCTTACCATGTTCTCCATTTCTTGGAGCATCTCTGGTCCAACCATGAGTCTATCAGTCAGGTTATCCCAGCTAATTGGAGTCGTACACTTTCTTCCATACAGTATTTCGAAAGGGCTCAACTTAGTCGAAGTTTGGTACCCATTGTTATATGTGAATTCTACCAAGTGCGGGTAATCTTCGCACTTGCTCGGTTTTGTTCTTTTGTACATGCGAAGCATATCCTCTATGATTTGGTTTGTCCTTTCGGTCTGTCCATCAGTTTGTGGATAATAGCTCATACTGAAATTCAAGTTAGTGTTTATCCCTGCAAACAATTCCTTCCAAAAAGAGGATGTAAATTTTACGTCTCTATCTGAAACCACCATTTTAGGAATACAATGCAGTCTAAAAATTTCTTTCATGAATATTTCAGCAATGTTTATAGATTTAAAAGTAGACTTTACAGGAATAAAGTGTGAAGACTTACTGAGTTTATCAATTACAACCATGATAGAATCATTATGTTTATGAGTTTTAGGCAAACCTTTGATAAAGTCCAGTGATATAGTCTCCCATTTCCATTATGGTACTGGTAATGGTTGTAATAGGCCGATTGGATGCTGGTGTTCAGCCTTAACCTGCTGACAATCTTGGCACCTAGCCAAGTACTCTGTTGTTTCGCCCTTCATATTAGACCAGTAAAATAGTTTTCTAAGTGCTATTATTGTTTTCTGGTAACCTGGATGGCCATAATATGGTTTCTTATGCACTTCGTCCAAAACTATTATTTTTAACTCTGCTGAATCTGGTATGTAAAGCCTTTTTTTCAATCGTAATAGTCCCTTCTTGTCGATGCTTAGATATGATTTGTCTGAGTTTGTCGTACCATTTTGTAATTCTATCATTATCTTAGTGTAATCTCAGTCGTTAATACCTACCACCCTTATCCTTTGTTCCAGATCACTTTCTTCCCTGCTGATATTTATCTCAAATAACACATGGACTCTTCTGCTTAAAGCGACTGCTACTTTATTTTACTTACCCTTGATGTGTCTGACCTCAAAGTTGAATTCGATTAAGAAGGCTAGCCATCTTTCTTGTCTTGAATTATGATCTAGTTGACTAAACGGATATTTCACCCCACTATTATCCGTCAATAATAGAAATTTCCTACCCATTATGTAGTGTCGCCACATTTTTAAGGCCTGCATTACTACTGCCAATTCTAAATCATGAGTGACATAATTTTTCTAGTGTTCTTTTAATTTTCAGGACTCATAACAAATAACATGTCCTTCCTGAGTTAGGACACCACCTAGTCCTTCTTTACTTGCATCAACACATACAGTGAAGTCTTTATCTGGGTCTACTACCTTGAATATGGGTGCAGTTGTAAATAATCCTTTCAGCTTGTTGAAACTGTCTTGACACGTCTCTGACCAGTTAAACTTGGTCCCTTTCTTCTGTAATGAGGTGATAGGGTAGGATATCTTGGAAAACCCTTCTATAAATCTGCGGTAATATCCAGTTATTCCCATGAATGACTAGATATCTGCTACATCCTTGGGTACCGACCATTCCATAATGGCTTTTATTTTCTCCGGGTCTACGACAATGCCTCCTACTAAAATTATATGTCCTAGATATTATATTTCTTTCTAATAAAATTCACACTTGTCAAATTTGGTGTACAGTTTGTGTTTCCTCAATGTTTGCAGAACTATCCTTAAGTGTTCATTATGTTATTCTTTCGTTCTTGAATAGACTAGAATGTCGTCGATAAATACTACCACGAAATTGTCCAAGTATTGACTGAAAATATTGTTCATTAGGCACATAAACATGGTTGGTACATTAGTCAGTCTGAAAGTTATGGCTACGAATTCGTAGTGTCCATATCTTGTCCGAAAATCTGTTTTGGTTATGTCCTCATCTTTTGTCCTAACTTGATGATAACCGGATCATAAATCCAACTTTGAAAAGATCTTGGCCCCACCTACTTGATCGAATAGATCATTTATCCTATTCAGGCCCAGTGTTGTAGATTTTGCTCTGATACCATATGTAATGTACCTAAAAAAAACTGTCTAAAAAATTTTTTTGTTTGCATATTTATCCTTGAATAGTTTCTAGATTCAAGCAAGTAAGATTTATGTTATATAGCTTGAGTCTGAATGTTTGTTAGAGTCCTTACTATCATTGACTATCCTTACCATTTAACTTAAAGTTTTCTATATAATAAGTGTTTACTTGTCACTTCAATGTTTATTTAAAGTCCTGTAATTATAATTACTTTCCTATTTGTTTGTACCTATAACACTACCACAGTCTTAACAATAAAAACGACTTTGGGATTTTATGGCTAAATCCTTACGTGTTAGATCCTACATAGAAACATTACCATATGATTACAATAAAAACAACTTTGGGATTTTATGGCCAAATCCATATGCATTAGATCCTACCTAGAAAACATTACCATATGTTTACAATACAAACGACTTTGGGTTTTATGGCCTAGGCCTCATGCGTTAGTCCATACACATAATCATATGATGAAAAGGACCAAATGGACTTAGGTAAAAGTGGTATTAGTCTATACTCCTCTGCGAGAGTTTAAATATAAGCAGACTACTTTAGTTTTAAAAGTATCCGGATACGGGATAGTGGTTAAGACCCTTCCGGTTAAACTCAGAGTACGAATATTTCATAATTCTCCACTTGTGCTAGTAATCCTATTTAGCTCCACCTGTTCGTAATGTAGCGTCAACTGTACATGTAATAACTACATTCATTGTGATTTAGGGTTTAGGTCTGATATGCACTTACCCATCACATTTGTCTCCACCTGTCTGAACGTAATGTCAACTGTGCATTGTATTAACTGCATTTACTATGATTTGGGTTTAAACATTTCCATGAGTCGCACCGACACTTCTTTACTCAGTAGATCATTAATTACAAAAGAAGGGGTAGGTCCGATACACACTTAATCCTGGCCAGGGAATTAAAGGAGGTAGGGTATACGTTTCATTTGAGGCCATCACCTGTCCTGCTATCCAATATGGACATGACAAGTTGATCTCATCACCTGGTCATTCATACCCGCAGACCTCATTCTCCAAGGAAGGGATTAGTTAGGTTGAGGGATTATGTTGTGGAGAGGTCCTCCAGAAGTCTAACTCTATGACCCCAATTTCTTGGCAAGGAGAACAACAGTGAGGTTTTGTTCATAGTGGAGGAGGCATCACTATCTACCCTATTAGTAAGGTTCTTGTTACTTCTGTATCTCTAGTTCTAAGATTTGTGGCCGAGTTTTTTTCTTCCTCTTGCAACCACTATGGGTGAGCTACGCGTCGTAGTGATTATACTCTATGTAAGTGGTTGTTCTCTTACTGCGAAGACTCCAAGAAGGATTCTGGAAGTTCCTCCCCTCTGCTAGGCATTTGTATTACCGTGTCCTTATCTGTTCTGGAAATTTCCAAAGGGGCTGGATACCTCGTCCCTTTGTTTCTTGGTGTTTTCGCAAGTAGATTGTCTCTAGCAAGTGATGTTTTCCACTCTTCTTCGCTATCCTGTATCATTGTTTGGTATTGAGCTTCTGCGAGGTTTCCTGGATTCAATTCCAAAAACTACATTTATTACGATGAGGGCGTTGCACTGTAGCTGCGGTATTTCCTTGTCCATATTAATGAATTTTTTCTATTTTGTTAGCTCTAAACTTCCATCGTGGCTGGTTATACTCTGTTTAGTGTCTTAATAGGGTTTTCCCAAACCAACTCCACTCTTCTGCCTCAAAGGGCCCCTTTCTCTTATATACCATATAAATGGTAAATTATTTACGGGTTCTGTAATCGCTTACTGTGGTCTGTTGATAGATTAATTCAATCCGTATTACTTAAATCCTTTCTTTCTAATTTTTTAAAGGAACGGATTCCTATATTTAACATTCATGTTAACTGTATCTTCGATTTTATCTCTTTATGAAGATTTTGTTTAGTAGTTATCTGTATCTTGTTTATAGCTTAGAATATATTCAATCTTTGTTTAATGTCTCTAGAATCGGTGCTAGACTACTGTTATATTTACAAAAGCCGTAATTTTCTTGTATAACTCTCTTTTTGAACTGGATGTTGTAACTAATGATGGGACCCTGTTTTGATGCGAGGGTACCCATCAGCTTAATCAAGCTCTCTCCTCCCCTTTTCGATTGGTGGACGACTATGGCTAGGAGATGGATCATGCCCATGGAAAAATCCAAGATAAGTACAGGTTCTGTCAATGATGTATTTCCATTCTGTAGATAATTTCATTTCACCTCCTTTCGTATAATTCTAATATTTCAATGGCATATTTAGTTACTAATATTTTATTTATACAAATTTTGCAGAGTCCTCGTCGGTAAGAAGCTTCGGATATCCGCATCCGTCCTTGGAGATAAAGGTACTCGGGTTCCATGCCCATATCCCTCACTGTCTCATTCATTTATTTCTAAAGGAAGGGCACGGTTCCTTTCCAGTCCTTTTATTTACTGTGTTGTTTTGTTTCGGTTTCGATACCGTCGAATAAGGGTAACCCATCTTGTGATGGCAATTTCTATTGTTGGAAAATAAAACACTGTATGGGATGTTCATTTGTTTCAATTCCGAATGAGATATGTAATGCTATTTTAAAAGAATTGCAGGGTTTCCCTTCCACCTATTTGTGTTGGCATACTAGTTATTTTATTGGTTTAATATACTAGTGCCATATTGGCTACTTCCTCAAAAGGACTTTTGAAAAAGGAAAAGGTACTCGACTATTACTGGCTATATGTATGTATTTTTTATAGTTGACTCCGGATCATAAGATGGTAAATGAATTCAATTTTCACTTACTGTACTTTGTGTTAAAGGCTTTCCTTTGAAAATTCTAGGTGATTATGTTTTATTTACACAGTTATGAATTTACTTAGGGGTATATGCTAAGTTTCAAGATGTCCCCTCTTCCTTGGGCCTTCGTGCCTCTCATGATTGGTTCTGGTAATTAAACTGTGTTAATCCGATTCACTCCAAAGAATTTCCCAACATTTCAACTTATAACTTTTCATTAAACACCAGTTTGATATAAAGATGTGTAAATGTTGTAGGTGGTTTTTGGTATTCGCAAGATCACTTCCGTACTTTAAATATACATATAAATCTTAGACACTTGCGATTAGGGTTATCACCCAAAAATCATGACTGTTAGGCTAGTACATGGAAGAAATCTTAGTTAATTCCTCTACTGTTGCATGTGCTTTTATATATCTGAAAATATGTACATGTACATATATATATTTATATCTATAGACTATGCAATTTTCCATTTACATTCAATAGATAGGTAAACTCAAATCTGCATTGCATTTTACTTGTGGGATTTTCAATGACAATGCTTTACCTTACTACAGTAGTAATCAAACCACAACACAAATCTTCTTTAATAATTGACTAGGCAAATATTTTCAGCGAGTATACTTTCAGGGACTAGTATTCATAATAGAAATGAGATACAACAAAGATAATTGTTTCCGAACTAGTCGGGAGACATTCTAGCAGTCTCTAAGTTTCAATAGGATGCATTCAATCTTTCATCTTTAATATTATTCCTAATTAGAATTAACAGATGCATTCTATCAAGTATGTAACCATTTAACATTCAGCCAGAGAAGGGACAGAAATAACATATCTGAAATAATACGCTGAAAGACAAAGGGAACAACCACGTTCCTCCCAACCGTAGAACAGGGTAGCCAAATTACTTGCCTGATTCACCCCCTAGCCTGACCATGAATCCATGAGAGAGAACTTGGAAAAAATTCTCTTTAGCAATATCCTACAGCTCCAGCAGTTTCCCTTGCCTCACACTCAAGCAGTCTTCATAACAACAAGTAAATCAATAGTCTCCTTTTCCAGCATACTTGGCACTGTCCTCTCTCCTCTCATATGCTATTTATCATTTGCCTAGGTCTTTTCCCTCCCTTGGGAATTTTCGCAGCTTTCTAAATCCCTGATTTTCAGGAGCTGCCAATGGCCAAATCATTGATTTTCCACTTGTAATAATCAGCCCAGACGTAGTTTCAACATGTTCCCCACTCATGGAGTCATGGTCAGCTAAATTTAACATGGCTCTTCCATTTGTCCTCCTACAATCAATATAAAATATTTTGTTTTCATACAAGTGTCATAATCAAATAGTTAGTTGGGTCAAATCAGGTCTCTTCCCAATAGTCAAAATAATTAATTACAATTACCAAATTTGAAATTCAGAATTTCCATAAATGGCAAAAATTTTCCAAATTTGAATTTACTAAAAACAGAATAAATTTACAACAATTTTAAATTTCAAAAAATATTTTATTTTTGGGGATGTCAGAACACATACCCCATCGAAAAGGTCTAGATGAGGAGTACACATTTAGAACAACCAAATACATGCCAATAGAGATCTATTAGACATTTCCAAGTCAAAAAAATGTCGTTTAGTGCCTCAATACGACCCTGGAAGTTTGGGACACAAAAAACTGTAGAAAAACTACCAAGATGGAAACTATAATTTGAGCGAGTGGAATAGGTGGGTTTCCACGGATGTCCACCTGGATCAGTCCTTCCTCCTTAGGAAACAAAGATCTCTATTATGTCAAGCTCCTCCATCAAATGGGAAAAATTCTGTTGAATCTGACTCTTGGTGAGCCACTTATGATCATGAAGAAATTTCCTTAATTTGACGACCCGATAGAGTTGGATGTTATGTTGGTGAGTTCCCTTGGTATTTATGTTCGTGATCTGATCATTTTTCTCCTATTCAATGCAGTCAAGATTGAGTTCTATAGGTGCCAATTGTTTGGCCACATCTGAAGTGTTCAAGAGAGGTCAAAAATATGGTCAAAGTAGTTCCACATTAAATATCGGGTGCAAGCCAAGGAAAGGGGGAATACTTAATTCAAAAAAATTCTCACCCACGGCCTTGGTAACGGTGTAAGGCCCATAATGGAGTGAGTGTAGCTTCCGATGGGGTCATGTCATGTGCTCTTTCTGCAAATTCAACCATACCTTATGTCTAAATTGAAACTTGTGTGGTACCTAATATTGATTTTGGTACTTCTTGTGCTTGGCATTAGCGTTTTGCAAAATATCATGTGCTATATTTACTCAACAAAATTGACTTCTCGATCATTCTTGGTATGAGCGTGGGAGGACTCTTCCTGTGCAATTGCAATTGTCATAGCTACGTCAATGGGGGCTAGTGGTTGGAACCCCAAGCACAACAGAAAAGGGTTATGGTCAATATAGTTGTGGAGGGATTTGTTGTATCTATGTTGAACAAAAGGAAGGCTTTCATCCCATGTGCGTGGATGTTTGGAATTGTACATCCTCCAGATATAGACAATCATCATATTGACTACCTTTGTTTGTCCATCAGTCTGTGGGTGGAAGGAAGTCAGGTTGGTTAGTTTGGTGTCCATCATCAACCATAGGATGGAACAAAACGTGCTCAGGAATCTATTGTCTTGATCTGAGATAATGGTTTGTGGAAGCCCAAAATGAACCCAAACACGTTCAAAGAAGATATTAGCAGTGGCCTTGTCTGTGATGCTCTTCTTGTAGGGTGTCAAAACTACCATCTTAGAGAATCAATCAACCACCATGAAGACAAATTCGTTCACATGCTTGGTTGAAGGAAGAACGGACATGTAATCCATGGAGATGGACTCCCAAGGCATATATAGAGTAATAAAATGGGTGTATAGCCTATATTTATTGATGGTGGGCTTGGAAATGGTGTAGGAAGTGTAGGATATGTTGTACTTACAGACATCTTGTCGAAGCTTCGGCCAATAAAAATGCTTTTGCAATACTACAAATATTTTTTCTACACCAAAATGTCATGTTGCTCAGTTGTAATGAGCTTCCCGGATCATCTTTGGACACTCACTTGAAGGAACACAAAGATGGCTCAAATGGCATAACAATCTATCCTAGAGATGAAAGTCTAAAATTGTTTTCCATGTGCTCAATGTCTCATAGGAAGTAGAAAATTCAAAGTTAGTATTGTATAATTGTAACCACTCGGATGTCTCATGCCTATAGGATTTAAGAAATGTGGTTAGTGCCACAACTGCGGGTCAAGTGAGAAAATTTGTGACATAGTTGGTGCTTCCCTTCTTGTACTTGATGTTAAATTGGAATTTATGAAGGTGCGTGGACCACTTCTTATGGAGGTCATTCTATAAATTTCCTTATGTCTACATGAATTATAGAGGCATGTGATCAATGGGGATTATCCTTTCCTTCTCCATAATGTGATGTTTTCACTTTCAACATGCCTACAAAATGGAGTACATATCTTTGTCGTAGGTGGGGTGTCTGCAAAAAACACCAAATAGTGTTTCACTGTGATAGGTTGCCCATGTTGAGTGAGGACTACACCGATGGAATAATGTTAAGCATTTGTCTCAATATCAAATGGTTGTTGTAGGTATGGAAGAATAAGGATCGGTGTTGAGTAGAGGTGGAATTTCAAATCCTCGAATTCTTTCTCTTGGGATGCATCCCACACAAAAAATTTATTTTCTCCACCCTTGGTCACCTCGCTTAGGGCCCAAGCGATATGAGAGAACCCCAACACAAACTTGTGGTAGAAGTTGGCAAGGCCCGAGAAGATGCGGAGATCGGTCATTGTCTTTGGGGATGAAAAATCACGAATGACTTGGATCTTGGTTGGATCCACATGCACACCCTGATCATTTATGATGTATCCTAAATATTGGATTATTTTCATGTCGAAGGAAAACTTCTTCAAATTTTCATGTAACTTGTGTTATCGCAGGGTTTTCAAGACCTCTTGAATATGATTCAAATGTTTCTCCCAATTTTTGTTGAAGATGAGTATGTCATCTAGATATATGGCCACAAAAGAATTTGTGAATGTCTGCAATATGTCATCCATCATCTGCATGAATGTGGTCAGGGAATTAGTCAAGCAAAAAGGCATGACCAACCACTCGAAGATACCTTCTTTAGACTTGAAGGTTGTATTTCATATATCAGTTTGCTCATTCGACACCTAGTGGTAGCCTGACTTCAAATCAATATTACTGAAAAACTTGGATCCCTTGAGATGATTGAGAACATCATCAATCCCAGGGATTGGGTATTAGTTATTGACTGTGATCTTTTTCAAGGTTCTATAATCAATACAAAGTTCCCATGTCTCATCCTTCTTTTGTACCATAACAATTGGGTTACCACAAGATGAGGAGCTTGGTATGATATGGCCCTTACAAATTATCTCTTGGATTTGGCATTTGATTTATTCATTCTCCATAATGGAATGTTGGTACACAAGGTTGTTAGGAAGATAACCATTGGGTGTCAAATCAATCAAGTTCTTTACGTGACAGTGTATAGACACCCCAGTAGGTGAGGAAAATATGTCTCTGTGGTCTTCTACTATCTTATCCACCTTTTGTTGTTGTATAGAGATACCCCATGCATAGGTGTTGACAGTTGGAGTGACCTTTCATTCACCTTCTAACTGAACCATAAAAAAGACAAATTTGTCAGTCTAAGAGACCACCTTTCTTCACTGCTTCACAGAGATTTAAGAGACCCTAGTAGTTGGGACTGCCTCTGGTACCCTATAGAGTTGATATTCCAAAGTAATAATGATAGTAGAGGGCCTAGATTCATAAATAGCATGACAATTCCACATATATGGTTTTCCTAAAAAAAAACATCAAAAACTTCAAGGGGGGAAATATCACACAATACCTCTTCTTTGAAGGGTTTGATGTCATAATGAAGGAAACATTGATGGATGATGTGGATGTCCTATCCTTGACTGATCAAATCGATGGTGTATGGTTTAGGATGAGACATCATTTTTAGGTTCAACCTCTTTATGACCTCTATTGATATTAGGTTCTTCTAGTTATCGTTGTCAACAATGAAATGGAGTGGGGTCCCCTTCACCCACATATGTATGGAACATGTTGGTTGTATGGAAGATGTTGGTGTACTCCAACACCTTCTGGTCTCTCTCTTAACACAAGGTTGTCTATCTCGTGCACTGGTCATCATAGTTTCCATTAAGGTAGTATCAATCCTTGAGGGCATCAACAAAAGCTTCCCAAGTGGGTTTTGGCCCAAAAATTGTAGACTCGTTCTTCGCATGTTTCTCACAGTAAGTCTCCCACCAATATTTGACATGGGGAAGGGCCTTAAGGAAAACAAAGGTGATTTTCTCATTATTGATTTTTTTTTGGATAGAGAAATAACCCTATAGCAGACTTAGCCATTTTTCCAAAGCGTCGGGGTCTATATGGCCTTCAAATAAATGAATATCAAAGTTACCTTGTTCCTTAAAGGGAATCGTGCCTCTAAAGTGACTTTCATATGAAGGTGCCTCATTGTTGTTAATAGTCGTCGAAGTATCTGGGAGAAATTGTTCATCATCTCGTTCCTCTTTCGTTCGAGGGATTCCTCATGCAATAGTTTGATAGAATCTCCTGCTTTGTCTTCCCTTTTTTCTTTCGTCATGGGAGGGGTTAGAAAATATGATGTATAGGGGTAAATTTTTTTAATTTTTTTTAAATCTGTTATCCTAGTCACTAAAGGAGACCATCGGTGTTTTTCATTCATATGGTTAGTCCTTCTTATATGAGTCATCCATTTTTAAGCTTCTAGGTTTGAGTCATAGGGTCAGGTTATTAAAGGTTTTTGAGTCATGTCTTATGTCAATAAATCATATTTTGATTGTCTCTTAAGTCATGAAAGCTGATTAGAGTCCATTTAGGAAGGTCTTGGTGTGATGATGGTGGTTTTCAGCATTAGCAGAAAAGAAGTGTATTGGTTATATATCTTTGTTTTAAAGGTCATCATCATCAACTGTTATGTCTGAAAAGGGTGCACAAATTATTTTCATGTCACATCTGATTGTTTGAGATTCATGTCATGTGTCAAATCATATTCTACAAACTCTCCTAAAGGTTCATAGCAAATCAAGAAAGTACATATTTCACTAAATCACATATCATCATGTTTTGGAAATGTGGCAGTTGGTTTTTTTTTTTTTTGGTGCCATCACATCATCAAGCATCTCTAAAGGATCGTTTTCAAAATGAGAGTTTATGATTTTCCATCTTCATTTCATTTTGCAAAGAATGTGGTGAAGACTGTTCGAGCTCACTATGAATTGTAATAGCACTGCAGATTGATTGTTGTTGCAGACTTCTGGTGCTACCAACTGTTTGTAGTGGATTGATGGTGGATTGAGAACAATAAAGACTGATTAGTTTGGTTTTTCTGCAAACAAGTAGCGAGCCCTATATACAGGTACTTTGATTGATTCCTAATTTCCATTTCTTGAAGATTGATTACCATCAAGCCCTAATTGATGCAAATTTTATGTTCGTTGCAAACTGTTTCATATCATTTGTGCAACAAACTCCTTTTACTTGGTCATCTTCTATAGTCCTTGTATCTTAAACTTTATATAGACCCAAGAGTCTTGTTTTTATGTCAAAAAGATCAATTTCATCCTTTTCTTACAACCATAACTCTATCTGCTGCAAATTCTTGTTAGTGCTATGAACTATATTCGTCGTATGCGTTGCGAATTGAATGCGCTACAAACCCTTTGTTTTCTCATTTGATAAAACCCTTGCTGACTATGTTTTCACCCAGGTATAAAATATCATCTCATTCAAAATCATATTCCTTTCGAGACTTCTAAATTGTAAGGTAGCTAGAGAGGTAGTTGGGGGGGGCAGAGGGCCCATAGTGATAATAGTGGAGGTCATTCAATGTAAGGTGGACTAGGTCCACTATATTATTAAATAAGGCCCACTA
>JZKD02S0299690.1:177307-200751 GCA_000966675.3 Picea glauca | reverse complement strand
GGTCTTCTTACATCCGCCTTATTCTATTTTATTGAAAGGTCTTATTAATATTGACCTTTATTACATCCGAATACATTAATCTACCTATGTGCGGGTTAGGACCTTAACAATCTATCTTGGTTCTTAACATAAATGTTCAAACCCTTTTGACTAAAACCCTAGTCTAAAATTTGTTTGTTGCAAACTTCATCTACGCACTGCAAACTGCGAAATTGCACTGCAAATTCTCTGTTTTACATAGTTTCCCCGAATTTGGCCTGTGTTGAGGTTTTATCTAGTTCTGGGTTGTCATCCTCTCCTCCCATCTCTTATTTTATCCTTATTCAGTGTCAACAACATTGTTTTAGCATAACACTTTTTGTAGCAAACCCTTTTTGCAAGTATCAAGCAGTCAAAACCTAATTTATCAGTTTTTATCATTATCTGGTAGCAACCCTTATCAGAAGAAGGAGGGTTTAAACTAAGCTATCATGGATAGTCAGAAAGGTAATAAAATTCATAAAGGAGGATAAATTGTTAAGGATGAGCCCCATGACATGCAACTAATAAACTTAGACCCATTTTTCAAAGAGGCATTTCAAAGAGTCGGCTACCTGGATTTTTGTGAGAAGATGAAGAGAGGACATCCTGAGGTTTCCAAGAAGTTTGCACTGAATTTGAAAGGGAAAAATACTAAAGTTACTACACTGGAGTTTGAGGTTTTAGAGAAGTCCATTTATACAACCACGGTGATACCAGTTCATGGAGAAAGTTGGTTTAAGTCCATGACCCTGAATTTTTCACTTTCTAAGGAATTCTTAAAACTTTAATATCAAGAAGATAACCTATCCAAGGGAGTGATAAGAAATCATATGTTTGAGTATTTTGATAAAATGCTTAGAGTAATTCAGAGGTATTTTACTTGTGAAAGTAGGTTTGATATGGTCTATCAATACCATATTAGACGATTAATGCACTTTATTGGAAAAGAGCCCTTGAATCTACCCTTCTATCTGTAGAGAAGCCTTGGGAAGATGTTAGATAGAGTTCAAGCCAAGTCTAAGAAGGTGGATACCAGTGTCTTTCATTATGGTCAGATCAAAATGCTAGTGTTGGAAGAGTTGAAGAAGACAAATACAGATTGGGATATTTTCCTAGTTGCAACAGGCTTTCAACCACATGTTGTTCGTACACCATAATCAAAGCAACATACACCTATTTCTGCTGAAAAAATTGTGCATTCAAAGTACACTAAAAAGAGGAAGATGAATAAAAAGGATAAGTCATGTGAGTCTACTCATAAGATAAATGAAGGTCCTTCAAAACCTCTTGAGGAAAAAACTTCTCTTGTGGAAGAACCTTCACCTAGGGAGGCATCCTCTATTAAATAAATGAGTTTAAAGGGAAAGAAACTTGTATTTTCTCCAGGTTAATCCCTAAATAGTGGCACATTACCCATTAATTGGGGCATATTACATTAGTAATGTTATTTTATTTATGTCGTGTTTGGTCCATTAGTTGTAATTGAACCTCCTAGTCTCCTATATATACCAAGGAGACCTTCTCATTTGGAATCATCTTGTATTTGGAAATTTATGTGGTGTATAAGGAGGTTTCCCCCTCGAAGAGGATTATTATCTAAAATTATCTCTTTGTGAAGGCATTTAGTACTTATTCTGAGGTTTTTTTTATGTTATTTTGATATTTGGTTCTTAACATTTGGTGTCAGAGGTCAAGGTCTTGGGGTTTCGTTGCTGCATCTGAGACACATTGGTATTTTCATCACAACTTTGTTTCTACAAAGTGTCAGAAGTAACCCCTTGGAGAATACTTAGTAGAAAAATCAAGGTATGTGGGGTTCAAATTTCAGCACCCAAGGATTTAGAATTTCAGTGATATAGCCTGTGTAATATACAATTCTTGAATCATCTTGAATTTAGTCATCGCGAAACTTTTCCTATAAAAATATTTTTGAACAATCTCATGAACAAAACATGATTAGCATTGCAATGAAGTAGTGCCATAGTAAACTATGGTTAAACATAATCAACATGAACCAGCATAATCATATCCACATGGTCAACAAATTTGATCCATGGGCATGGTTAACCATGGTCATGTTCAATCACAGTCAACCATGGTGAAGGACAACCATGATCAACCATAGTCAATGTTCCCTTCCCAAAGTCAACAAAGGTCTACCAAAGTTAAGCATGGTCATGGTCAACCATGGTCATTGTCAATTAATGTGTTAATAATTTAATAATCTATTGATAATTTAACATGTTACATTATAAATTAATGTATCAATACTTTAATTTTTATATTATATTAATGCAATAATGTATTGTTATTGTATTAATATTTTAACAATGTATTCCTAACATCATCAAGGTAAATGTATTACTATTATTAATACTTTATTAATATAAATTTACTACTGTATTAATACTTTATTAATGTTTTAATGTATTCATACTTTATTAATGTTTTAATGTATTAATATTTTAATAATGTATTTATTGATGTATGAATTGTATTTTTTTTTGTAGTATTACTCTAATAATGTATTATTTTATTATTGTATTAATACTTTAACATTGTATTAATTAATATTGTATAAATGTTTTAATTAATTAATACATTACATGAGTAATGTATTAATTGATTAATACGTTACATTATTCATTAATACTTTAATTTGTACCCTACATTTATGTAATAATGTATTCTTACATTATTAATATATTATTAATATATAATTTTATTAGTGTATTAATACTTTATTAATGTTTTAATTTATTAATACTTTAGTAATGTATTTATTAAAAATGTATTAAATTAATAGATTATAATACACATTAATGTATTAATGTCATTAATATTCATGAACATAAGAAACCTTGGTTATGGTAAGCCATAGTCAATTATGACCATTTTTAATAAATTATTAATACTTTCATATGAATTAATGTATTATTTTAATGGAATAATCTATATAATGTATTAATGTATTAATATTATTCAAACATTAATATTAATACTTACTTTAATGTATTACTTTAATAATTTATTAATATTTATTTTTTACATTTTAGTAATGTATTAATATTTTAATAGTGTATTACTAGTAACCGATGTTATTTACGTAAATGCATTACTATTTTATTAATGTATTTGTTTTTTAATGTATAAATTAATTAATACATTACATTATTAATATATCAATTAATTAATACTTTGTACATTATACATTAATGTTAATTCATACATTAATTAATACATTACATTATTAATACTTTGTTATGTATTACTACTTTATTAATGTATTATTTTAATGGTGTATTAATACTCTAAAATGCATTAATGCTTTTCATATATTCAAATGCTGTAAGATATATCTTATTTATACAATGTAATAATACATTATTAATGTATTAATAAATTATTACTTTAATGTTTTAATACATTATTAATATATTAATAGCTTAATATGCTACATTAATGTATTAATACTTTAATTTATACATTAGTAATAATGTATTAATCAATTAATATCTTATATTATACATTAATGTAAATTAATACTTTAGTTTATACATTAATAATAATATATCAATCAATTAATACCTTATGCTATATATTAATGTAAATTAATACTTTAATTTATACATTTTTATTATATATTACATTAATGTAATACATTACATTAACACATTAATAAACCATTAACTTATATACATTAATATAATATATTTACTTATTATATTAATATATTATTAGTATATATTATTACATAAATGTAATATTTAATTAATATATCAATTCCTTTAACTAGTAACAACTACTTTATTAAAGTGGTTGATATAGGCTTATATCAACCACTTTTATAAAATGGTTGTTGTTAATTTTATCTATGGTGGAAAATCCCAACTATTAGGAAAGATGATTAATCATACAATATATTACAAACCAATTAATGAGATAATTTGTTCAAGTTGACCAATAAAACAAAAGTATAAAAAAACACCATGAACTCTATCAATTAATGGAATGGCTCTAGAACACAAGGCAAGTGGATGATGAACCATTAGAGTGTCGTGGTAAGGAGCTCCATGAGAAGTGAACCATTATAGTGTCGTGGTAAGGAGCTTCACGAGAAGTGAACATGCATAGAAATAAAATTGGCTTTCAAATCAAAGTTGGTGCGATTGATTCAACATGCAAATTCTTCTATTCACGAAGGAATGATGAAGCAATAGAAGTAGATTGTGAAGGTAAGAAAGTTTTAAGAGATTTGAAGATGTATCAAAAAGAAATATGGCCATTTCAATCAGCGTACAACAACGATTGATGCAACGCGCAATCAAGGTAAGAAAGCTTAAGAGATTTGAAGATGCATCAAACACAAATATGGCCATTCAAATCAACGTGCAATGACAATTATTCTAACGATTATTCTTATTATATTTACTAGCACATCCACATCCACATCCATAGTGGATGGTGAACGCCAATATAAATCTATACAAATCATAATCAATTAGAAAGTTTTTCTGATGTTGATGTCCTGTACAAATGTACAAATCTCTATATTCACATGCTCATCCCTTTAACATGTATAAAAAAAAACCTAACTTCCACGTATGCAAAATACATAAGACATATGATAGAAAAACCTATTTTTTCAATATGCAAAATACATGATAGAAAAATTAATTTAGTATAGTTTTTTCAATACATAATCACCAATATCACCTATAATGGCTAACTTATCAAAATTAAGTCGAACTTTCATCCATCTTTAACCTAAGTAAACTCCATCCTTCTCGGGTGAAGGACAAATTATTTCCGTAGGTACATAACTTTTATCAAACAATCTTGATATAGGTTTTATGGAAGGAAATTAATGTTACCAACTTCTTTTGGACAATATGAAATTATTATTTCGTGGGTTAGGGTTTTATAAGTGATAACAGTACATAGTAACATTCAGAGGGAAACTACATTCCAATCCAGAGAAGGAAACACAAACAAAGGAAATCAAGAATACAATACATTCCAATCCAGAGAAGGAAACACAAACAAAGGAAATCAAGAATACAATGTAGAGAAAGTAGGATATTAATTGGTATCTACCTGATCGACGTCCATCTTCTTGTTTTTATCCTACTCAAATTAGTGTCTGCAATTTCTCAGGTCACTCTAGATATATGAGTTCAACGATGGCTGCCTCTTGATAGTATTGCATACATTTTAGTCTTGCTTCATAGGCCAAAACTTATCATGGCTCTGGTCTGTACTTTATAGTTGTCTTTCAAATCATGCCTACACAAATAGTTGATCTTTGCGTGAGCATAAGGCTATCGTATTGATGAAGGGATGAAGATGGTGTACAAAGATGAAGAGGTGATTATCATTCCAATAACTTATGGCTAATTTTCTACAAATTTATTGTGCTTTCTTTTTCCATTCATAGTGTTTATAGTGTTTTCCAATTTACCTGAATAGGTATTGGAATGTAATGAATTTGATCATCTCCCACTATGTGAATGGATATTCTTATTTGGATCCACATGATCGGTGTCAATATTGGGAGCATCATTTTTAGTTGATTATTGGGTGCAAATATCTTCCATGTGGGGTTCACATGAGCAATTGGACATGGGACCCTGGTTTACAATGATGGTTGAAATACTTCAGCATGGTGGCTTCTATTTCTCAACGAGACCCTGGTTCTCTAGTCTACTTCAGCACTATGGTCCACACTTATCCATGGGATCCTGGTATATGGTTATATATCAATCGTTGATGACAATGCTTTTATAAGAGGGATGGAATGTAAGGTATCTAGAGAGGTAGTGGTGGGGGGCAGAGGGCCCATAATGATAATAGTGGTGGTCATTCAATGTAAGGTGGACTAGGTCCATTATATTATTAAATAAGGCCCACTATGGTAGTTAGATATAATAAATGGGTAATTAGATATAACAAATGTAAGAGAACTTCTTAGAATGTTCTACTTCTAGAAGATTCCTCCTCTAGAATGTTCTTAGATAATGGTAGCACTATATAAATGGGTTCAAGCAATGTAATGAGATATTAAGAGAATTATTGTATTTGGAGCGGTAGCTCAATAGGAGGATGCCCTCTCGAAGAGGCAAGTGAACAAGAGAGGATACCTTCCATAATAGAATTCATTATATGGTGTTGCCATACCTCAAAGGTTTGAAATAATAAAGTGTGTTTCTTCTATATTGTTCTGTGGATCTATTGTGTATTCAATAATTGTGGTGATTATATTTGTAGATCTATTCAGGTTCTTAACAAGTGGGAACCTAAATAGATCTAAAAATATAATCACCACAAATATTGAATACACAATAGATCTACAAAGCAAGATAACCACAAAGCAAGATAGAAGAAACCACACTATATTATTACCAAATGCTAGAGGTAGGGCAACACCGTACAATGGATCCTATTATGGAAGGGATCCTCTCCTATTCACTTGCCTATTCGAGGGAGTTGAGATACAACTTACAATAAAATATTTCTCTTCGTATCTCATTACATTGATTGAACCCCTTTATATAGTGCTACCATCACCTAAGAACATTCTAGAGGAGGAATATTCTAAAAGTAGAACCTTTTAAGAAGTCCTCTTACATTTATTATATCTAACTACCATAGTGAGCCTTATTTAACATTATCTCTCTAGCTACCTTACATAACAATTTTGGAAAAATCGATAAGGAACCACTTGGTAAAGAATTGTGGGCATGTAATGAGAGCATAATACTCGTGAGAATTAACCTGAAGGGAACCACCTGGTCAAGAATGGGAAGACGTTGGCCTCCATCCCTAAATAAAAAAAAAGTAATAAAAAACTTAAATGTGATAAACATTTAAATTAGAAATGGGTATTAATAATTGAATTATGCTAATCACTCTAATTACTTCTACACTTACATATTAATTTAAACAGATTTGCTTCATTATTTGTACATACATCAACAAACAAATTGAAATTGGTTGAAAAGAAATCAGATTGTTCAAACACGTTGAGGGAAAATCTAAAAACAAAATCTATCATAAAATAAAAAACCTAAAAACTGAATCAGTGATAACATGCAAAATTTAAAAACTAAATCATTGACAGCATGGAAAGCCTAAAACCTAAATTTGTGATAGAATTGAAATTGCATTACTTAAAAACTATAATTAAAAAAAATAGATTACATATATTTGAAAAAGACAAAATCATTAAGAAGATGAAAAACCTAAAAACTAAATGTATGATAGAATTAAAATTGCATTGCTTCAAAATTATAATTTAAAAAACTAGATTACATATATTTAAAAAAGAGAGTAAATGCATGCATGAGGGACAACCACTGAAGGCAGGTAGGTTCATGGGGAGCTTGCCTTCAATGGTTGGCCCGCATGCTTGGAAAACCTAAAATACAAATTTGTCATAGCATCTCAAATAACCTGGAAATTATAATTGAAAGAAAGTAATTGCCGGAATGTTACTCGTCCTTCTTTTATGCTTTGCTCTGATACCCTTCTTCCGAGTCCAATATGATGTTCTATCCTTTTTGTTCCAAAAGAATCCAATAGAAACACCAATCAAGGAACTAATAATTAAAAATGCATATAATCGGTCTGGAATTCCGCTACAATACTGTGATGCGTACTGTACTTGCAGATATATGAACCCAATGCCATAATATGAAACGATAGAAAAGATATAAATTTGCAAACGTGCCATCACGCTAGTGCATCCAATATGGCAAACGTGGAATCAAGCCTTCCACTAAATTTAAATTTAATAACTTTATTTAAAGTTATTTGAAGTGACTATCTCCCAATAAATAAATTTAATAACTTTATTTGAAACGCCTTCCTCCGACATAAACAATTTTATTGGAAAACGTGGCTTTTGTACAATGTAAGCATGCCCCCATCTCCTATTTAAATTGGAAAATGCAGTAAATCTGGCAATTTGTGGTAACGAGGTTGAGTTAGTGCTTTGCAGAAAGGTTAATAATGTAAACGTGGCAATCATATATTGTTACAATAATTTATTAATATGATTAAGTAAATGCTAAAAAGTAAATAAGTTAAGGGAAGCATTCATAAATACAAGAAAGTTATGAGTAGTAAATTTAATTCATTGATTTGGGAGGACAACAAAGAATATACCAATGTCTTCAATTGCTAACCATCAATTTAAAGTTTTAGATTAAAAGGTCATTAATTGTGCCCATTTCCAATAGATATATGGCTTAACAAAATAGTGTTTCGTACACACAACCAAATTGCATATATAGATGGCATGAAATGAAACCTTTTTCATATTTACAACGTAGGGTTCCGTGCACACAACCAGATTGCATATATAGATCACATGAAATGGAACTTGCACAAGTGCGTCTTTTTAGTAAATGAACACTGCAATTTCTTTTTAGGAAATCAACACCATATATATACATTATCCTACATAGAACTACATGGAACTAAATGCTGATAAATTGTGAAGCAAAGAGAAATGCAGAGAGAAAAGAATAGAACAGTATATTGAAATGTATGAAGAAGAGAAGATAAGTACAATGCAAGATGATTGAGATAAATAGGCTCAAGCAAGACAAAAATAGAAAGTATAGCTGGCTAGAACAGCTGGCAGTGTACTATCAGACTGTTGAGGTTACATTATATTTAACACTCCCTCTTAAACTCAACAGTTACAAACATCAGTACTGATTATGCCTAAGTGTTGTCTCTGAAAATCAAAAATTGACTTTCCTAGTGGCTTTGTAAAGATATCAGCAAGCTGATCTCAAGAACCACAAAATTGTAGTGCAATATCACCATTATTGACTAGCTCGCGTATGAAATGAAAACGAGTGTCAATGTGTTTGTTTTTCTTGTGAAACACATGATTTTTGGATAAAGCAATTGCTGATGTATTGTCACAGAAAATAGGAGTTGGATCATTTTTTGTATGTGACATATCTTTCAATATTCTTCTTAGCCACACAGCTTGACAAGATGCTGAGGTAGAAGCTACATACTCTGCCTCTGCAGAAGATATTGATAAAATTGGTTGCTTCTTGGATGCTCATAAGATCAGGTTCGTGCCCAGTTGAAAAACATGTCCAGATGTGTTTTTCCTGTCATCTAGGCTGCCTACAAAATCACTGTCTGTGTAATCAGAAAGTTGATTACTATCAGATTGAGTGTACCATAAGACAAAATTGAGAGTTCCTGCAACATATCTCAAAATTCGTTTTGCCATTTTCCAATGAGAATCTTTGAGTGATTTCATGAATCTCGAAACAAGGTTGGCTACATACATAATGTCTGGCCTAGTTGTTGTAAGATACAACAAACTTCCTACTAAACTTTTGTATAAAGTAGAGTCCACTATAGGACCTTCATCATTCTTGCTCAATTTTATGCCTAGTGGTATGGGGGTTTCTGCTGGATTGCATCCTTCCATGTGAAATATTTTGAGAATGTCTGTTGCATACTTTTGTTGATAGACAAAAATGCCTTTGGGTGATTGATTAACCTCAATCCCTAAAAAATATTTCATTATACCAAGATCTGTCATCTCAAACTCAGATTGCATGGCATGTTTAAAATTAGTTAACTCAATATTTCCTCTATAGATCATGTCATCAACATATAAACATACAATCAAAATTTTACCATGTTGATCTGTTTTGGTGTAAAGAGTTGGCTCATTTTGGCTTCTGCTGAAACCACTTTTGATCAGATAAGTGTCAATTCTGCTGTACCAAGCTCTTGGAGTTTAGTTAAGCCATACAAGGCTTTCTTCAACCGATATACTTTGGCTGGGTGCTCTTGGACTTCAAATCCAGGTGGTTGATTGACATAAACTTCTTCTTCTAAAAAACCATTCAGGAACGCTGAATTGAAATCCATTTGGTATACTTGCCATTTGTGTTGTGCTGCTATGGCCAATAGAGTCCTTACAGTGTCTAATATTGCTACTGGAGCAAAAGTTTCACTATAATCAATACGTGGTTGTTGTGAGAATCCTTTGGCAACAAGTCTTGCCTTGTGTTTTTCAATCTTTCCTTTTTCATTGAGTTTAGTTTTGTAAACCCACTTGACAGACTTTTCTCTTTGAGAAGTGTTCTTGCCATATTCATTATTGTCTGATTTTTCCTTTCAGCCACTCCATTCTGCTATGGAGTATACCTTGTTGTTGCTTGCATGATGATGCCTTGAGATTTGCAGAAATTTGCAAATTCTCTGGAGTTGTATTCTCCTCCTCCATATGACCTGAGTACTTTGATATATTTTCCACTCTGTTTTTCAGCTTCTGATTTGAATTCTTTGAATTTTGTAAATGTTTCAGAGTTGTGTGTGAGAAAATAGATCCATATTTTTCTGCTGAAATCATCAATAAAAGTTAGAAAGTTAAAGCTACCAACTATTGACTCTGTTTGCGTTGGTCCACATAGGTTAGTGTGAACAAGTTCAAGATGTTGTTTGGCTTGATTGGAAGACTCTGGAAAGCTAGTTTTCTTATGTTTTCCAAGTATGCAAGACTCACATGGGGGAATTTGTTCTTTAAAGATGGGTAGACCTTTGACCATGGAGTTCTTCTGAAGAAGACTTAGACTCTGAAATGGTAGATGTCCAAATCTTGTATGCCAAACCATTGTTTCATTCAGGGTAGATGCACTTTGTGCATATGGTTGACTCAGATTTGCAGTTCTGAGGGTAAGGGGAAACATCCTATTTGGGGTCATGTGGATTTCAAAAATCAATTTTCTGCTTGGGAATTTGTCATATATTTTGCAAGATGCTCCCTCAAAAGGTACCTTATAGCCATGTTCAACGAGCTATCCTACACTTAGCAAATTATGTTTCAAATCTGATACATAATAGAGATTGTTTATGTCTTTCTTTACATTATGTTTAGTAAGAATATGAACAGTTCTTTTTCCTTGAACTTTGACTAAATAATCGTTTCCAAGAGTAATATCAGATGAGCTTGAAGAATCAATGCATGAAAGTAATTCTTTGTTACCTATCATGTGATTGCTGCATCCACTGTCCAACAACCAGAGATCTTTAGGTTGTTGTTCAGTCTTGTGGCATGAGAGAATCATACCTCTTGAGTTTTCTTCTGTGTGATTTGACACATGTACTCTGCCTGAGAGATGATCTTCTTTCTTCTTCCTGCATTCAGATTCATAGAGCCCATACTTTTTGCAGTAATAGCATTGTATTCTTGATTTGTCATTTGATCTTCTCCCTCTGCCTCTTTGAGGTTGGAAATTCTGATGTTGATTTTGTTGTTGTTGTCTTTGACCTTGGAAATTTTGATTCAGATATTGTTTTCTATTACCTCCATTGGAGTGAGAGTTATTCTGATTGCTCCCTCTTCCTTGGTGACCTCTTCTTCTTCCTCTGCCTCTCCCTCTGTTGAAGGAGAATTGAGTTTTGAAGGCATTCGAGATTGACTCATCTGTGAGATGCAGTCTAGTCTCATGTGTCACCAGAGAACCAATTAGTTCATCTGTTGAAAATCTTGACAGATCCTTGGATTCAAGGATTGTTGTTATAACCATTTCGATTTTCTTTGGTAAACTTCTGAGAATTTTCTCAACAATGCGTTGATCAGTGATGGCTTTGCCAGTCAATCTGATCTGCTTCACGATGCCCATGACTCTGGTCATGAACTGATCCACATTTTCGGACTCTGTCATCCTTAGAGTCTCGAATTGCGTCCTCAAGGTCTGCAGTTTAACTGTTTTGACCCTGTCATTTCCTTGATAGGAAGATTTAAGGATGTCCCAGGCCTGTTTGGAAGTACCAGGGCCTGTGATTTTCGAAAAAATCGAGTCATCCACAGAATTTTGAATCCAGAATTTCACTTTGTTTTCTTTGTTCCTCAGTGTTGCCTCAGCAATTCTCTGCGCATTTGTCATGGCAGAAAGGGTGGCTGGATTTGGTTCCACATATCCAAGATCCACTGGTTCCTAGCACTCTTGTGCTTGCAAGAACGACCTCATTCGAAGAGACCAAAACTCATAATTATTTCCCAGAAGAATCAGACCTTAAGTTGGTCCTAAATTGCTAGACGACGCCATAAAAAAATTGCAGAAAAAATAGAGGGAAATTTCGTATTTACCTCCGATCGCCGAAACGTCGATTTTTCGATGGCCAAAGGGAGATTATCGACCTTGAATTTGCCTTTGTCACGGTGTAATGTGACCACGTGCCTTGTTGTTAAAGTGCTACGGGCTTTTCCGGTTTTTTGCCTTTCAATTTGCCGAAATGTGAAAGTTGCCTTTGGACAATTTTAACAGTCCAGATCTTTCTATGATATGACAGTCCAAATCTTATCAGGATATCACGAATCGGGAGTTCGTGAACCCTGATGATGAGCTATTCTTACTCCTTGATACCCCGATCTCCGATTTACCGATGGCGCATTCCTTTCGGGAAATTTCCCGATTCCTTTGATCTCCGCCACGCGTCCTCCTATATTGGACAGTGCTGATTTCTCCTCATGATTTCATGATTTGTTCTATTCTGGACTTGTCGTCTCCAGGATCCACAATTTGTCGAATCCCGTAATGCCGATGGACTCTGCTTTCGGGAAATTTTTCGAAAGCCTCGATCTCTGCCACGTGTCCTCGATAGATGGACGACTCAAGGCTGCTTCGGGGTTTTCACCGTGGATATTCATGATCCCTTGAGATGACGTCAGCTGGGCCCCAAAACGAAACTTTCCTCCTGTCGTGATTTCGGACTTCACAGTTCTGAAATGCTTGTTCTTCTTGTCCTTAGGATTCGCGAAACATCCAATCCCGATGTGCCAATTGACTCACCCAATCTCGCCCACGTGTCTCTTCTAAATGGATGGCTCTGATCGTTTATGGGGTTTTTACCATAAAGAAACCCGATCTTTTGTCTTTAGGATTCACGATTTACCGAATCGCGATGCACCGATGGACTCTCCTCTTTCGGGACTTTTTCTGAGCCCTCATATTTACGCCGCGCATCCCCTCAATATGGACGGTCCATGTCGTTTCGCGAGTTCGCGAATTGCGACTCCAAATTTCTCTGACAACTTGAAACCACGATTGTCGAAACGCTGACGGTTTCCTCGATGTCCGCCACGTGTCCGAGCGAATGGACGGCTAAGATCTTATCGCTATATCGTGAATCGCGATTTCGCGAGTTTAGAACTCTTCTTGCGACGGTCTTTCAAAACTGTGAACTCCGATATGCCGATTTGACAACACTTGGATCTGCTGCCACCTGTTCTCTGAGATGGATGGCTCACAAGTCCTCTCGAGATTTCGTGTATCGGAGTTTTGGAGTGCAAATAACCTTTGCTTGTCCAACTCACAATTACCAATTTTGTGACGGAATAGGATCTCGCCACATGTCTCTTGATGGATGGTCCAGATGATGTTGGGGCTTCACAAGTCCAAAATTTCTCCTGTGCACTTCAGAGGACTAAACCTCGTGCACTTTCTCACTGATCCAACAGTTATCGAGCCTCTGCGTAAGATCTGACGGCTGAAAGTCTTTCGTCTTTTTTGCGCTCCTACTTCCCTTTTAAACTGGTTTCTCGCTCTGGATCCGTTCGTAGGACGAATCTTACAGCCTCAATGGCTATTCTTTGCACATGGAATGCGTTCTTTGCTCCCGTGGAAGAAATATTCGTGAATCTTTCAAAGATTTGAAAGAATTTCATGAGTTCTTCGTTCTCTGCTACAATCTTTGACAGATTTGAGCGATTTTCCTTAAATCTTTAAACGATTCTGCCTTCTGCAGTAATCTTTAGCGAATTTGAATGATTCTTTGAATTCTTTAAATGTTTTTCCGTCTTGCAGCTCTTCTTCATCAATCTTTGACGATTCTTGAAAAATGCACAAGAATCTTTATAGTTTCTTCTTTCTCGGTCTCTGCTTCCTCGTTCTTTCGAGCGTAATACGCTCTGCAACCTCTGCAAGCTTCCTACGTTGATCTTTTGAACGTAAGACGGACTGCTTCCTCGTGGAAGTTTCCTGCGAGGATCTTTTGAGAGTATGACAGACAAATCTCCAAACTTTGTGAAAGAGACTGTGTCGCGTGCTCTCAAGATCCGTGAAGCTCTACGCTGTGAGGATCGTGTTTCTCTACGGACTGTGTGAAGAGGCTTACTGCTGAAGCTTTGATACCATGATAAATTTTGAAGCAAAGAAAAATGAAGAGAGAAAAGAATAGAATAGTATATTGAAATGTTTGAAGAAGAGAAGATAAGTACAATGCAAGATGGTTGAGCTAAATAGGCTCAAGCAAGACAAAAATAGAAAGTACATCTGGCCAGGACAGCTCGCAGTGTACTATCAGACTGTTGAGGTTACATTATATTTAAAAAATGCATGTACATATCTTAGGATAAACTAAATCAAGAAGCTCATACAAATAAAGATAATTACATACCTCTCACTAACCAAAGTGCATCCCATAACATTTAATGAAAAAAACCATCGAAAGTGCCTCATAGCCAACTTGGTCATGTTGGAAAAGAGAATTGCAAATCAAGATGCACACTAAAAATATATTTTTCATTAAGTATAATTACAATATAAATACAATTACAAGTAGCTTAAAATAGATGGTTATCTTAACTACACAAGCTCAAACCCAAACCAATTCTATTGTAAGTATTATTCCAACACCCTCCCATAATGCTTACATTACAAATATTATATCATAATTACAATATTCAAATTTCAACATAAATATTTGTCTTGATATGGTCTTCATCAGAGTCCTATCCACATACGCTCTTTCTTTTCCACAACTTTGAACTTCTCTTTCAACTCATTTAAGACAAAAACTCTTTTGACCATCATTGACGAATTTTTAGAATTGACGCTTCTTGAACTCTTGAAGGACAATCTCGATATTGAATTATCCTATGGATACACTACCATCTGTGGAATTCCCCTAAAGATCAACTTTCAACAGTTATATAGAATAGTGATCTAATTATTGTATATTTTCATAATTAAATCATACAAGTGACTTTATTTAAACACATCTACAACAATATAGACAAGGATAACATGTAACTTACGATCTTGAAGCATCAAAGTACAACAAGTCCCACCAACATCTAACAGAATATAGACATAATAAAATTAATGATTTGTTCTCTTGGCGTCGAAGAACGTTAAGAACCACTAATTTGTGTAATTGGTTCTTCATCATGTAAATTTTACAAACCCAAATAAATACTAATACTTTTCAATAATCATTGAAATCACAGCTAATTAAGAAAACGATAACTGCCAACACACAATACATCTACAATATCTAAACTCCACACAACAAACCCACAATACACCAAGCCTGCAAATAATAATCATAAGACATAAAAGAATATATCCGTTAAAGAACTGATGAGAATCACTTTCGTTCCCAAATCTGTCAAGGAAAGCATCATAAATGGCCATTGTATGAACACTTCAAGAATCGATAGTGATACTTATCGAGCTCCGGATCAGTTGACAAAATAATCCACACCATGCTTGTGGTTGACCAACTCAACTCACATTTTCATCAATGGATCTGCATAATTCGTAGCTCGAAGTGTTCCATGTGGTCTTGCAAACCTCAGAGGCATCAAGGGGCCAAACTGGATCCAGTATAAGGATTGCATGAACCGTGGCTCATTGGAAATATTTGTTTGAGTTGTAATTAAAATATGTAGTTTTAAATTGTTCGAGAATCCAAGATAATCGGTCCACTGCATTTAATTCAATTCAACAGATATCCAACTTCGGATGTAGTCTTCCTAATTTTGACATCCTAATGATCCTTAATTCGTTGCAGTCTGGAATGATAACAGTAGCTTCTAGCTTCTGTTACGACAACTCTTTCCTCATGAGATTACAATAGCATAAAGAAATGGTAAGCATCATCTTATACAAAGCAATGGACACACAAAACATAAAAATTCAACACTCCAAACTATATCACTCTCCCTGTGAGGTAGTTAAACTAGAGAAATCGGCTCTCATACCAAATTGCAAATCAAGATGCACACCAAAAACTCTTTTTCATTATGTATAATCACAATATAAATACAATTACAAGTAGTTTAAGATAGATCGCTATCTTAACTACACAATTTAGATAGTTGAGATAATATCTCAAATATCCATAACAAACTCAAACCCAAACCAATTCTATTGCAAACATTATTCTAACAAAGAACACTTATTCCTATGGGAAAAAAGAATCACTAGCATTAACTTTTTCATCCCAACCCAACATAGCAACCACATTGTCATTCCATACTTTCTACAATGGAAAAATAGCTTACCACGAAAGTAGTTCAGAGAGGTGTTAAGGAAAATAATTCCATACTTACGTAACTAGTTAACTAGTTAGTTTATTGTTACGAGATTTGGCATAACTTATTGTAACCATATTTGTGACATCCCCCAAAATTAAAATATTTTTTATGTGCTAGAAATTTATTTTCGTTTTTGGAAAATTTGAATCTGGAATTTTTTTGCCATTTATGGAAATTCTGAATTTCGAAGTTAATAATTGTATTTAATTATTGTGAATGTTGGGCAGAGATTTGTTTGGACTCAACTAACTATTTGACTATGACACTTGTATCACAATAGAATATTTATATTAATTGCAGGAGGAAAAATGGAACAGTCATGTTAAAATCAACTGACCATGACTCGATGAGTGGGGAACATGTTGGAATTGCCTCTAGGCTGATTATGAGAAGTGGCAAATCAGAGATTTGGCCACTGGTATCCCCTGGAAATTAGGGATTAAGAGAGCTGCGAAAATCCCCAAAGGAGGGAAAAAGACCCGGGCAAAAATTGATAAATAGCATATGCGAGGAGGCAGGGCACTGCCAAGTATGCTGGGAAAGGATTCCTGAGTTCTCTTGCTGTTATGAACACTGTGGATTGAGTGTGAGGCGAGAGGAGCCTGCTGAAACATATTTTCCTTGCTGTTATGAGCACTGTTGAGTAAGTGTGAGGCCAGAGGATAGCTGTTGGAATTGAAGAACATTGCTAAGGAGGAGTTTCCAAGTTCTCCCTCATGGATTCATGGCCAGGCTAGGGGGTGAATTGGGAAAGTGACTTTGGCTGCCCTATTCTACGGTTGGGAGGAACGTGGTTGTTCCCTTTGTCTTCTTGTGCATTGGATTCAAATATGTTGATCTACCCCTCTCTATTTTGAATGGCTATGTTTTGATTGATGGTAGGTATTTGATGTGTGATTATATTTAATTGCATTAATGTAAACCTTTCCCTCGCTGTTCTTGGATGTTTTGTGGGTAATTGATATTATGCATCTAATTGTTTCTAAATTGGAAATAATTATTTCGATGGATGACGTTTATCGTGGTATTAAATGTACAATCACAGTCTAAATTCTGGAGTGGTCCCTCCTGAAATCTGGAAGTGCTAGGGAAATTTATTTTTATAGAAGTTGAGTTTAACAAAGCCATTCCATTTATGGGTTAGGTTTAATCTGAAGTCAAAATACTAGATTTACAAAATTCGGAAAGTTAAAGAATTCTGGGAACCCCCAGAAACCAAAACGCAGATCACTCGGATCATCATTTATAATTTCCAAACTCTGATGAAATGATATTTTTATTCTTGTATTTACATAGGTGCACAAATCTAGTACTGTTGGCGGTTAATGCACTGTTTAAAGAGGCTCGAAGTGAACATAATAGGAGTTACCTTTTACAGAACCTGTTACCCTATTTAACCCCTTTTATAGATTATATGCGTATAAAATTCAGAAGTTAGATTTTTTTTGGAATTCTGATCAGTAAACAGATATTAAATCCTTCTACACCTACTATTTCACAGAACAAAAGTAAGAATACCAGTACAAGGTAAAAATATTAGAACTATGAAAATAATGTGATTTTCGGCATTCAGGACTTGCTGGTTACATTATACGAAGTTCCCTTTCTTTTCCAAACCTCGAAACCCCGAATCCCGAAATCCCTAAGTGTTGGTCCCACACCCTTTCACCTTTCGAAATTTGGGAGTTGTTGTGTGTTGTTGTTTGGCATTTGAAACCCTGAAACCCCAAATCCCGAAATCCCCAAGTGTTGATCCCTCACCCTTTCGCCTTTCGAAATTTGGGAGTTGTTGTGTGTTGTTTGGCATTTGAAACCCTGAAACCCCGAATCCTGAAATCTGAAATGTTAGTTCCTTTCTTTTTCTCAATTTGAGAATTGTTGTACGTTGGATGTTTGGCTATGGAAATCGCGAAGTTCCGAACCCCAAAATCCTGAAATGCGGGTCTCACCTTTCTTTTTTTCTCATTTCGAAAGTTTGTATATGTTGATGTTTGGACACCGAAACTCGTGAAGTTTCGAACCCCGAAATCCCGAAATGCGGGTCTCACCTTTCTTTCTTTCGCATTTTGGAAGTTTGTATATGTTGATGTTTGGACATCGAAACTCGCGAAGTTCTGAATCCCGAAATCTCAAAATGAGGGTCTCACCTTTCCTTTTTCGCATTTCAGAAGTTTGTACATGTTTTTGTTGGGCACTTGTAGTCACGAAGTCTCAGATCTCGAAACCCCGAAATGCGGGTCCCACTTTCCTTTGGCGATTCAAAAATTGTGGTTTTTTGATGTTTTTACTTTTGAAGTCGCGGGATTTCGAACCCTGAAACCCCGAAGTGTTGATTCCACTTTACCTTTTCGCAACTTCGAGAAATGTTTTGTGTTGATGTTTGGCTGGTGTACTCCTGAAATCTCGAACTCCGGAATCCTGAAATGATGGTCACTTTTCATAATTTGGGGAGTTGTTGTGTGTAGATGTTTGGTTGTTGTTCTCGCGAAATCTCGAACTCCGAAGCCCCAAAATGCTGGTCACTTTTCGCAATTTTGGAAGTTGGTGTGTAGATGTTTGGCTTCTGTACTCGCAAAATCCCAAACTCCGAAATCTCGAAATGCTGGTCACTTTTCAAAATTTTGGGAGTTGTTGTGTGTTGATGCTGGGTGTTGTACTCGCGAAATCCCGAACTCCGAAACTCCGAAATGCTGGTCACCTTTCACGATTTCGGTAGTTGTTGTGTGTCGATGTTGGGTTGTTGTACTCGTGAAACCCCAAAATGCTGGGCCCACAGTCTCTCTGTATTTCAGATCTTCGGCAAATAGCGGGGTCCGTTGTTTTGTTCGGCATTAGTAATCACCAAAACCCGATTAACCTCTGTTTTCCACAAAAGAACTGTAGTAACATGGTAGGAATGTTTGTTATAGGAACAACTCTAATAGTGTAGTGAGCGGACCAGTAAAAGAATGTTGGAAAGTCTTCATTCCAGATGGAGGTATGGAAGTAACAGACCGTATTACAAGTCATTTGTATTGCAAACATATGGTAATATTTTTATGTAGGGATTTGGCCATAAAATCCCAAAGTTACTTGTATTGTTAAGACTGTGGTAGTGTTATAGGTACAAATAGATAGAAAAATAATTATAGATTACGAAATCTTAGATAAACATTGAAGTGAAGAGTAAACACTTTTATATCGTCGATTAGGAAACTTTAAATTGAATGGTGAGGACAACCGACGACAGTAAGGATTCTAACAAACTTTCAGGCTCAAGCCTTATAACAAAAAGCTTACTTGCTTGAAATCTCAGAACTTTTCATGGATAAATGTACAAACAATTTTTTTTTTTTGTGATAGTTTTTTAGGTACATTACAATATTGTATAATTGTACATGTTCATATTAATATAATACACATCAATAGTGTAGTGTGCTGCATCGATTGTCTCTCCTTAATCTTTTCAAAAGAGGATTTTGTGGAGGCGTTGGCTCTTAATGATTGGATAAATCGACAATCTGATGAAGATAGGTTGGAGAAGTTAGAAATGATTATTTATTTTTAAAAGCAATCCCTGTAAGCTTAGATTGAGTTAGGCCTACATAGGTTAGTGTGTGATCATGTAGCGTGTATCCCTGGTTTCGAGCAACTTGAAGTATTGGCCATGGGAGAGATGATACATCAAGTTGTGGAATAAACCACTATATCCTGGTTTCGAGAAATCTGAAGTACTCGCCATGGGATAGATGATACATCAAGTTGTGGAATAAACCACTAGGTAGGTACAAGGGTGTTAGTAGGTGTACTTGTATCTAAGCTTGGTTTTGAATCAGAGAATTTCAATCTTTGATTAACAAGAGGGAAATGTGAGATAGATTAATCTAAGAGTTGGTTGGGACCAAGTTATGTTTAAAGGGGAGTGCCAAGTTATGATTAAGGATGGGAAGTTGGTGATACAAGATGTAATTAAGGGGGAGTGTTATGGAAAATAATTACATCCTTAAATAACTAGTTAATTAGGTAGTTTTAACTTCTTGTAAACATATTGTATAATTGTATATGTTCATATTAATAGAATACACATCAATAGTGTAGTGTGTTCAATCAATTATGTCTCTCCCTAATATTTTCAAGAGGCAACAACACTCTCACTACAAATCAACAACACCATTGTCTGTGGTAGTGTCACAGTGTAGAGGACAAGAAGGTGTGTAGTTTTATCGAGCTCACTCTCACTACAAAACAACACCAATTTTTGTGGTAATGTCACAGTATAGAGGACAAGAAAGTGTGTATTTTTATTAAACTTAAACATACTTGGCACTCTTTGCAACCAAGGTTATACCGAGTGCAAGTACTACAATGAACCATCCATCAATATGGATCAACTTTTCTTCCAAACCCAACACACAACCACCTTCTCATTCCATAACCACATTCTCATTCCATGCTTTACATCATGCTTTAAAAAATTCACCACATAAGGAAAACCAATGCCACCCCAAACCATTATAAATACCGCAAGAATGAGTCAAAGCAAGAACCCACACAACACCTCGAGAGGGACCGCAACTACATGAAAAGGGAAAAAATTGATTGATAAAGAAAATTCAAGCACCTTTGTCAACTTAAGCAAACAAGAAAGGGAATATACCATAAACATACAACACCCTCCTGTTGTAATTTGCAAGTGCGGAAACACAAATTACCATAAGACAATCAATACATGCAAACAAAGAACACAACAATTTACGTGGTTCACCCAAATGTTGGGCTACGTCCACCAAGAGCAGGTATCGATTATCTTATTATTTAGCTAATAGAGATTACAGTCGGATCTCAATCCTATCTGACACACTCACTCTGACACTCACAGCCTCTACGGGCATACAAATTTATAGCAATATACACATTAATTGTAATCTCACCCATATTCTAACTTAGGCGCATTGGTTACAACCAATCCAGGTTTATAGGATCTGAAATCCTATTCATGTATGAGTTGTTGTAACCGTTTCCAACACCTCCCACAATACCGTTCCAAGATCATAAGCCCTTGTAGCCATCACCAACAACACCCGCACTGGCGGAGGATCCCACACGATGTTGATGAGGGACAACACTGACAACTAACAATGACAATGTAGAATGAACAACAATTTCCCACGAGGACAACAGCAACGAGGGGGGCAATAGCCAAATAGAAGCGTCTGCCAATTGTGCAAGCAATAGCCATAGAGAGAAAACACCAATGAACAAAAGAAACACAGACATGCATAGCAACAACACAACAGCGCACAGTCCCAACAAGCATCCAACAACACCCTCACCTTCCTGCACAATGCTAACCAACTCAACAACATTGATGAGGAGGGATATGCCACGTAGAAGCAACTACCAACATTGCATGCACGATACAGCGCATCAAATCCTCAATTCTAATAGCGCCTAAATTCCAAAGAGCAACCAAGAGTCAAGCACATTCCTTAGTCGCATAGCAGAATCGCATTCAGAGGACTTCAGAATCCCATACGTTCCAAAGACAATGTCGATGAGCAAAGTAAGGAATCCTCATTCCTTAGTGCCAAACACGAAGCCAGTGCCGAGCAAATTCCAGAATACATCAAAATGGTGGAGGTTCCAGACACACGCCTCCACTGAATGAGGTGCATACAATGGATGTGCCTCGAGGAAGGGGAAGCACCAAATTCCCACCACCCCAATAATGACCAAACAAAATGAAATAATAAGCACCCATAGGTATCTACCCATTGTTTGAAAGAGCACAATGTTGAATTTCGTCGACTATTAAACCACCCACAGCACCCTCATGCTCCTCTGCAATGCCAAGCAAAGGGGTAGCAGCCAACAAAATCTAAGAATCCATAAGAAGCATCCAACAACGTTGTGACCTCCTACACAACACCCACCAGAAGAATAACATCAATGCCGATAACCATGCAGAAGCATCCACCGATGATACATGCACCCAACAAGCCAATGAATCCTTAGCTCCAACAACGCCCTCAAACTCCTACACAACACAAAGGAGAAAATAAACAACTCAACAATTCACAATCTCTAAGAAGCATCCAACAAATTACTCTCACCTTCCCACACAACGTCAACCAGAGCAACAACACTGACGAGAAGGGAGATAGCCACGTAGAAGCATCTTCCAAATGCACACAACAACCCAATGTATATTCAACTCTAACAATACTCTCACACTCCCACACAATGTTGAGCCACACAAATGAGCAGGGAGGATGACAACACCCACAAAACCCACAGACCGCAGAGCACTGTCAACGAGCACAAGCAGTGCACAAGCGGTGCAACAACAGCCTCCCCTTCCCACACCATGTCAATTAGAACAGTAACATTGATGATGAGGGAGATAGCCACAGAAGCATCTTCCAAGCCTGCATGCATGCAACAATTTAGCCAACCCTCAACTCCAAGAGTGTCCTCACAATGTCGCACAGTGCTAAACAACACTAACAAGCAAAAACGATAACTACAGAATCCACATAGAGCAAAGGAAATGTCGACAAATGTAGGAAAAATCCAAAGCACACTCCCTAATTGCAGAGCAAAATCACATTCATGGAGGGTCAAAACACTAAAGCCTTCAAAGACAACACCGAATACCAATGTATTATAACGGAGGTTTGATAGACTATCATTCAATGGACATGCCAAGAGGAGGGTGGAGCGTTAAACTCCCACTACCTTTGCCTACCTATGATGTACAAGAAGAACGTCTTGTGAACCCAATTGTCAATGAGATGCCAATAGACCCAATTTAAAAAAAATGCCAATAGACCCAATTTAAAAAAAAAAATTCCTACTAGATGAAAAAATAATAAGTATATAATGGACTTGAGATAAAATCCAAAGATTATTGGATATGATTTCCAGTCAACCCTTTTTAATGGAAAATTGATTGGAACAATCTATGCATATAAGTTATGTAGATTGCAGTATCCCGTGCTTGTGCAGGGATTAATAATTCTATTACGAGTGTTTTCTACCTTTTATGATAGAAATGTGCAATTTCTATCATGTT
>JZKD02S0299690.1:127064-160652 GCA_000966675.3 Picea glauca | reverse complement strand
CTTTAAAACCTTGGAGAGGTGATCTTGTCCTTGTAGCTTATGCTCTTGAAAACCCTGGAGAGGTGATATTCTTAATAAAAATTATTAAATCAATTAAATTAAAGGAATTTTAACCATTGTAAAGTTAATGCGAAGTTCAAGTATGTATGAAAATATAATGTGATTCATTGTAAAATGTTAAGTAGAATTGGGATTAAAATCTCTTTACATATCCAAAATTTTGTTAGAAGAAATACGTTATGAGCATAACATTTATGATGTTTACTTAAAGGGAAATTTCCCTAACATTTTATAGAAACCATTTTACAAGTTGAATGATAAACGATGAATGTTCATCCCACTACTAGACTTGTTTCATAGTAAGGGGAAGGAACTTGAAAAGTTCTAGTGATGCAACCCGAAATGGATAGGGGCCAAAGTCGGTAAGTATCATGTAGGTATAAAGGATAAGTTTGAGATGTATGAAGAGAAATTGCGAAGAAACAAAGTCCTGAAGACAAGTAATTATAGAATGTGGAATGAACCCTACTAAGAAATTATTCTTGATATGGAGATGCTCACTAACATATAATACACTTATTCATTTGAATATATAAAGAGTAGTTGTCCTATAATCAACTAATAAGAGGAACAATTGCAGTCTATGAACATTATGCATATCATAAGTTTAAATACGATATCATGAAGGATCAATGAAGGTATCTAACCTATGGATGCAATATACATAACTCGTCCTCTCAATAAACTATGGATTGGGCTCGGAACTTGAGAGAGAGAATGTATATTCTTTATGTTTCATGGTAAAATGTAGGAATGAATATACTATTAGAGATAATGCTCACATTAGTAATATGTGCTAAGTTTGGGGATTGGCTTGATGTTTTGTAGGAGACTGTTGAGATATTCTCTCAACCTAAATCTCCAAGATTAGAATTAGTTGGATCTCACTCCAACTATATATACATGTAATGTATTTGTGTGAGTGGGCAATATAAACTATAATTTTCTGTGTAATTGTTGTGAAATGGTCACTCTCCCAATTTTGAATTTGGTATCAAAGCCTAGTTGAGCTTAATCCCTCACTTGAGTGCCTAGGAAGATGTGAGAGCGGTGATATTCTATTCATATGTACATAGGTTTGAGTAGGAGAGAATGATTGTCTGAGTGTATGAGAGGATGACTATCAGATGTGTTGAATATGTGAAAACAATAATTCAATTGGTGGTGGATTTTACCAGATCAAATCAACTTACAATTGAAGATCGTGAGGTCTTCATGTATCTTCGCATAGGATTCATGAGTGTTATTAATGCTTGCAAAAATTTTTGCAAAGGGATTTTTTTTTTAAGTAATAGCGGCCTCGATGTATTTTGTTTGAGAAGGAATCAAACACTATATCACACAGATCTTTGTGTGAAAGGTGAGAACGTGAAATTTCAATTTCTATTGAATTCTAAGTGGTGGATCTAGAGATAACCTTGTTGAAGGGTCAGAACTTTCTAAAAAAAATTAATAATATTGGATGAGTTTCTTGCTGAAAATGGAAGCATGTCACTGCTGGAATCTGAAGGAAATCGGTGTTGATGTTTTCTTTGTATAGTGATCGAAAATATATTGGTTGTTTGGATTGCAAAGTGTGAGAAATTTGAACCGTTTGTGATGTTTTTGAAATTATATAAATTCTGAAGAACCAATTACAAAATGGACTAGCATAATTTTAAATTGGTGGTTCTCCATGGCCTGAGAACAAATCATTAATTTAATTGTGTCCAAGTTTGTTATAGGATGATGTGACCCATCATGCTTCGCAAGAATTAGTTACAGGTTATTTTTATGAGGTTAAGTTGTGAAATTGACTACTGAAGACATTCAATATATAGATCATTCTCCTATATAACTGTTAAAATTTTCTCTTCAGGGGAATTCAACAGATGGAAGTGTATCCATAGGATGGTTCAGTATCAAGATTGTCCTTCGAGAAGTTGAGAAGCATTGGTTGTACAAAGAACGTCAAATATGGTCGAAAGCAGTTTTATCTGTGCTGTATGAAGTGGTATATTAAAGATGATGGGAGAAAAAGAACGTGTCTATGAAGTTCGGAGATGGGTGTAAGTGCATATGAGGACCAGTCAGACAGTCAGTCACAAATTTTGTGTTTTCAATATTGTATGTTTTTTTAATGTAAGCATTAAAGGGGGGTGTTAGAGATAATGCTCACATTAGTACTATGAGCTAAGTTTGGGTATTGGCTTGAGGTTTTGTAGGAGACTATTGAGATATTATCTCAACCTAAATCTCCAAGATTAGAATTAGTTGGATCTCACTCCAACTATATATACATGTAATGTATCTGTGTGAGTGGGCAATATAAACTATTATTCTGTGTGTAATTGTTGTGCAATGGTCACTCTCCCAATTTCTATTTTATACTAGGTGTTTGGGGTTTGTTGCAAAAAAAACTTCCAAAGAGAGGCCTCAAACAAAACACAACCAAGTTATTTCTATTCATATAATTTTTACTGTGGTAAGAAAATGTATTTCGTCGAATGGGAACATGATATATAAATTTCCCCAGATTGTACACTCTGAATATACATTGGATAGTGTGAGTGTGTATATCTGGTGGTGTTTCAAATATCTAAATCCACAACACAAGAAACATGTATACCTTATACTGAGTTAAAATATAAACCATGGAAAATGTGAAAATGATCTGAGTGCATGTTAAATCAATATTAATCTCACCATTTCCCCCACATCCATTTTGTGCATATATGGTGAAAGGATTATGTTGTAAGACAAACACATTCCACGACTCTATAAAACCCTAAGTTTATAGAGTGGAAAAACCATAGAAATCATCGTTTGACAACCAAAATTGGAAGAGTGCTATGATACAAATCTCAAATTTTCATATCAGTAAAGAAGAAATATGATGTTAGGTGTATTACTATCAATTGAATCCAGTGTCATCATGACATGGTCGTCTATGGCCTAGTTACAACTTTGAAACTCGAGGTTACACAAATTATCTTGTTACTATGTTGTATCAATCCAAATATTGGAATGATGTGTTGGGTACATCCTTTCCATCTTGAGTTTGATAGTGGAAAATGTGAAGTGTATAATTTATAAGTTGCAATCAAAATAACAAAGAGATCAATCCCCAATGTATAACTTGGATGATAAGATAAATGTGTGTGAATAACACATGTGAATGTATATGATGCTAACCTTGTTTCAAATGGTCACGATTATACACACACACTCACACAAACACACACATATAAACATATATCTGAATGATCCATGATAAAGAAATTTAATCTAAGTATTAAAATTTGGATCCAAGTACACTTATCAACTTTAACGCACCCAACCACCCACAGGTTGGGCATGCTACTCCAAAAACTCACTTCTAAACTGATTTCAAATTTTTGATAATAAACAAGCATGAAATAACACCATAAAAACACATGCAATAATCAATATTCATGCTACAATATAAAATAAATAAGAAGTATTCCATGCACATGGGTATTAACCAACAAGCATGTATATTAAAAATACAAATTTCAAATACGATAATTAAGACACTGTGGAAATAAAGATTTAAGAAGAGAAACAAATGACAGACAACACTTATATTTAACAAAACATTCAACAACTGGTTACAGATCAAGGACGTTCCATCCAACTAATGACACTATTGTTCCAAGTCTCAAAAGTAATGTCACCACCGAGCCAGGGCTATGAATACACAAGGATGGTTCCATGGTGTCACTCAGCTTCCCAAGCTAGTAAGCACTCAATCTCTCGCAGGTTCCTCAACACACAAGAGTCAAAAGTACACCAACTCTCTTCTTTGTCAATTGGCACAACTCAAGAGAATGGACCCCCTTCACTACCACTCAATCCCTCATATTTTCCACCTCCTTCTAGGGATCCAGTGAATCTAGTCAAGAATCCGCATGTTAGTAATCTCAGTACTCTCATATGTGAATAAAATTTAGCACATGCCAATGCATCTCAGACATGTAGGCATTAATTCGTGGCCGCAATACACCAACAATCACTACAACCATCCTGCAATGGCCTCTCTCCCAATGATTCATTTTTCCTTTCCCCAACCAAGATCAAGGATGAAAGAGAAAAAATAAATAAGTGAAAGTGTGAATGGAGAGAAAAAAATGAAGAGTGTGAACAATGAACAATGAATTGAACCCCCAAACAACCCAAAAATGGGTTTATATATTTTACTTTAAAATCAAGAATGACATGGCCTTTCCCCAAGAAGCACATGTAACCACTTCTCTCCATTAAAACAATTATGGGTAAATAAAATATGACAAAATGACTTATCCCCTTAATCCCCCCTTCTCTTGTGGAATCATATCCCCCTATAACTCATGTCCTTGCCCATGTAGTAACCAACGATGTAGTTTATTATTAATAATGATAAAAACATTGCATTTCCTAGGCATGCAATCCTCTTTAATTTTTTGGGCACTCTGAACATTCTTCAAATAAACAAAATACATATTTAATATGGGGACTGAAAATTGGGGTATTACATTCCCCTCCCCCTTATTTTGGCACTGTCCTCAATACATATAAAAAACAAAAATCAAAATTTCAAAATTTATTCAAAACTTCACGACTACTCTGCCCACATGGCATGTTCATGCCCCTAAGTTGCATATTTCAGACAGTAGTGGGTCCACTAAACTTTTACCATCTCTATAACTAGATTCTAGAGAATTTTAACCTTTTTGTCCAATATGTGCACTAGCTGGAGTTGAAAGTCTCCCTCTGGTTCTACCTGAATCAAATTCTAATGAATAACATGGTTATGATCATGTATATATTTTTTTATCAAAGAGACATGAAATGCATTATGCACAATCATGGAAGTAGAAAATGCAAGAATGTATGCAACTAGCCCTATTCTATACAAGATCTCAAATGGACCATAAAATTTGGCTTGGGAAGATGAGTGTCATCCATGTGTTTGAGTAATTTTTCCCAAGTACTACTCTGTCTACTAGGTTGTCCCAACTCACTGGATTATTGCAGTTTCTACCATACAAATCTTCAAATGGGCTCATCTTTAATGAATATTGATACCCATTATTATAGGAAAATTCAACCAAATGAAAATAATCTTCCCACTTAGATGGTTTATCCATTACATACATTCTCAACATGTCTTCAATCACTTGGTTGAATGTATCTGTCTTCCCATATGACTGTGTATGGTATACTAAAATTCAAATTTGTACCAAATTCTTTAGATAAACCCCTCCATAATTTTGAAGTAAACTTTGTATCTCTCTTTGAGACAGTTTCCTTAGGTATCCCATGCAACCTAGCAATTTCCCTCGTGTAAATTTCTGCAATATTAGTTCTTATATGAGTCATTTTCATAGGAAAAAAATGATCAACCTTTGTCAATTTATCCACAACTACCATTATGTAATCATGTTTCCTTGTTGTCCTGAGAAATTCCGTTATAAATTAAATGTTTATCACTTCCCATTTCTTCTCTGGAATAGGAAATGGTTGAAGAAAACTAGTTGGGTGTCTATGCTTAACTTTCACTCTCTGCATTCCATACATCTAGCAATGCAATTGTTAAACATGAAATTTTCACACCTAGGTACCTCACCCTAAGTGTCGTAAGTGTCATGTAAGTGTCTCATACACCTTAACACCATGGAATAACTTATGTCACAATCCCTACTCAACGTGGAAGAGGGATATATTACATGAAGGCCAAAATACCAAGTGCACATGAATTATTATTAATATTCATGAAAAAGAAATTAATTAAGTGTGAGAATCCAACTCACATTTGGTTTCCTATTTTTTAGGGAAGGTGGAGGATCTCATGGATGGTTGAAAATTTTCCTCCTTAAAATCCTTGAGAGATATTTCCTCCCTAAAATCCTTAAGAAATATTTTCTCCTTAAATATCTTAGAGATCCCATTTTAGTGGATCTGATGAGTGATCCTCTCCATGGTGGCTAAACCTCCAAATCCTATATAATTAGGGATTTCCATGGAGAAGGGGAGAATAGAGGAGTTTAAAGATACCAAACTTATGATTTGATGAGGAATAATGAAGATTTGAGGTATCCAACCTCTCGTCTTGGGAGAAAGATTTAGGATATCAAACCTATGATTTTGGGAGCTTTGTACAAGTGATGGACGAGGAGGACTTGGGGAAACTGTTGCAACTGCATCTACAGTCTATAAGTATTTCTTTAAGAGTTCTCACTAATATATTGCTTGGCCTATTTCCTTCTAATCTATGTATCTTTTACACATCTTTGTCTATTATAGATGGATCTGATTAGACTAATATTATAGAGTAGAGTAGGAGTTATTTGTCTCATTTTCGATTGAATTGCAGGTGTCAAATAGTGCTAAGGAACTCGAAGATCAAGCTCAATTTGGAGCAGTGAGGAAAAACATTAGAATAAGGTGCATCACACTTTCTTACCTCTCCTTCTCTTTCTGATTAGTTAGTTAGATTCAAAGGAATGTTAGTCCCCAATGTTAATATGTTTTATGTCTTGGTATAAGGGTCTAGAATACAAGAGGATATTCACCTATCTGCAAGGGGATTTTCCTACAACAGTAATCAACAAATACCTTCTTGTTTTGAGGCCAAAATAATTGGCTTCTTACTGTTGAAATTGTTTCCAATTAACTGGGATGTCTGGCATATGGAACATTATGCATTTCTTGTAACACAAAATTCCTAAGTTCTCCGGAACTAGTAACACAAATTATATTCTTATGCATAAGTAATCCATCTTTCGTAATTTCAACTCTTTAATTTTTTGATGTACATTTTCCTGTTGTAATCTTTCTTTTACCTGTAGGTAATGTTGATCTATAACAACAACATCTAAAGTTATTCATTTTAAATTTGACTTCAATGCATACTAACAACTTGATGCAGGAGCATCGTTTCAAGCACATAGAGGCAGGAACATTAAACATGTGCGAGCTCTTCCAGAACTTCGACGTGGACGACTACAATGGATTTCGGGATAGGCCTCCACTCAGCGCCATAATTCACTTTTTGAAGCATGCTTGAATTGGTGTCGAATTTTACCTTGTGAAGCAAGTTTTTGAAATTGAAAATAGAGCAGGATTTTCCACTTCAGCTCTGGAATGCAACTGGACTTAGATAGTGTAGGATGAATTTTAAAGTAGGCAAGTAGCCAGGGGAAAACCCTAGAAACATTTTTGAGTTATGAAAAAGTTTGAAATCCAGCTAGCGATAGGTAGAGTGAGAGACAAAGAAATTGAGTTGTAAGAGAACTGCGAGTGAGCAGGAAATCTCAGTTTTTTGAGTTAATGTATTTTGTATGGATTTAGTAGCCATTGGGAACTTATGAATAGAAAATAATGGAAATTTGATCCAAGGGTGTTGTGCTTGGACTATGTGTAATTTCCTCTTATTTTCTGTTTTATAAACAAGTGAATAGAACTGTGAGATTTGGATAGTTTCAATTGTTTCTCTTCATTTGGAGCTCTGCAAGGTGTGCATTCAGCCAGGAAGGAACGTTGTGGAATTTTTTTTCTCTTCACTTGGAACTCTACAAGGTGTGCATCGAGCCAGAGAGAAAACATCGTGAACCTGAGTTATCAAAATCCCTTAGACGCAAGGAGTGCGCGGGAGATCGAAGTTTGAACCAGATAAAGATCAAGAGGGATAACACTTCAGAAGGTGTTGTTGAGACCATGAACTCATTCCTTGGAAGGAGAGAAGAGTGAATCTTCATAGACTTAGAAAATATTCTAATTCAGAGTCGAGTAAAAGCTTAGGAGGGAGAATGCTCTTAAGCATTGGATCGCTGTGGGGATTCCCGTGGATCATCCGATTGGAAGGAGGAGTGCAGACTTTAACACTGCGTAGGTATAGGTGAGGGGAGTTCAAAGATCTAAAAAGACAATGGAGAGTCCTAAAGGAGGCACACCAAAACCTCGCAAACCGTTGGATAAAGTGGAGCTGGAAGGAGGTTAGAGGCGAGGGATACTTGACATCCAAAACCTCAGGAGGAACAATGACCATTGATCTCAGATAGATCTAAACTGTTGGTTTAGTTTGCAAACTCAGGTATTGCCACTCAGAGGGATAGAGCCCTTGTCTTCCAAAATCCCGAGTCGAGAGATCACGAGATCGCGAGATAGCGGGGGCTGTCCATTTCATGAACTCGGATATCGCGAGCTGGGAGGTAGTATTCATGGTGCCTCAAAATCCTGGGTCGTGATATCGCGAGATAACGAGGGTTGTCCATTTTGTGAACTCAGATATCATGAACTAGAAAGTGAAGTCCCTTATTCTTCAAACCTCTGAGTCTTGAGATGTCAATTTGATATGAACCATCGAGCACAGGCAGATCTGGACTGTTGGTCCACATCGCAATCTTATATCTCGTGAGTTGGAAGGATGTAGATCTTGGTTTTCAAACCTCTAAATTGCAAAATCATGATTTGATCTGGACCATCAACTACAGGCGGACCTGGACTGTTGATCCATATCATGATCTCAGGTCTCAAAAGTTGGAAGGACAGAGGGCTTGACTTCCAGAACCCCGAATTGTTAAATAGCCAAGTGGGGCCATTTCGCGAACTTGGGTATCGCGAGTTGGGAGGGCAGAGTTCTTGCGCTGCAAACATCTAAGTTGCGAGATTGTGAAATAGTGAAAGGCAGGAAGGATAAGGGTGTGGTCATAGTCCTTGTTCTTGCATGGTGGGATCTCACGCTTGGCGCTTAGAAAAAGCCAACCGAGCATTCATGGAGTGGACCTCTGTGTTCGTTTCGAAGGGTTCTAGTTGAAACTAGAAGAGCCATTTCAGCTCCCAAACTAGAAGATCCTGACCAGGAGGTCTTGCATCCTTGAGGAGGGATAGGGGGTCTACATTAGGTGGTATCAGAGCCCATTTTCCATCAGTAGATTTTAGGCGAAGGAGGAAAAAAAAGGAGACAGAAAACTCAGAGTTGTACTTTATGTGCGACAGATAGTCAACATAATGCCACCAAGAAGACGAGAGCCGCCTTTAGCCAACTGTGCTATAGAAAGGGAGATGAGAGAGTTTCACACCCAAATCGAAGAAATGGAAGCATCACAGAGAAGAGAACCTGACATTGGGGATGTCAGTGATGCGAAAAGTGAAGAGGTAGAGGTTGAAGAAGCTACAGGAGAGGATGTTGTAGAAAAATGTTTATTGAGAGCAGTTGCCAGATTGGGAGGCAGAGCTAAGATAGAGGTCCCCATGTATGAGGGAAATATATATGTTGAAGAACTGTTGTAATGGATAAGATCCATGGACAAGCATTTCAACTATGAAGATTTCGATGAGGAGAAGAAGGTGAAGCAAGCAGTCACTAGGCTAAAAGGGCATGCAGCACTGTGGTGGGACGAACTACAGGCTGAGAGGAGAAGTAAAGGAAAACAGAGGATAAAGAGTTGGGATAGTATGGTAGCCAAGATGAAGGCTAAGTTCATACCCAAGGAATACTAGATCAATCTGTTCAAGAAGCTACAGAACCTAAGATAGAAAGGAATGATATGCAAGGAGTACACCGAGGAGTTCTACTAGCTGAACATCAGAACTGGACAAAGGGAGAGAGATGAAGAAAAAGTTTCCAGATATGTAAATGGCTTGAGATATGAAGTCTAGGACGAGATGAGCATGCTGTCAGTGAGGACTGTGGAAGATGCTTATCAGTTTGTGCTGAAGGCAGAGGAGAAGCTAGCCAGAAAAGAGAACCAGTGAGGAAGAGGCAAAAGCTCGGTCCCAAGAAAAAGAAAGGGATTCAACCATGAAAAAGTGCACCAGTCGAAGGATGAGGATGAGAAACCACACAATCACTTGGAACAAGGAGGAAGTTCACGAGGAGGATATAATGGTGGAAGAAACACTCCTAGAGGAAGAGGCAGAGGAGGAGTAAGGTGCTATAGCTATGGAAAGATAGGGAATATGTCTTGGGAATGTCCTGAGAAGAAGAAGGGAGGAGGAGAATCGCATATCTCAGAAGAGAAATGAAGAGATGTTGAAGCAGAAGGAGTAGAGGATGGACCATCCCTGATGTTGAGAAAAGTTCTCTTAAAACAAGAGGCAGAAATTGAAAAGCCAGTGCAGAGGAACAGTCTCTTCAGGACAGCTTGCAAGACTAAGGATAAAGTATGCAAGGTGATCATTAACAGTGGGAGCACTGACAATATAGTATCCACAGATATGGTGGAGAAATTGGAGCTGAAGACAACTGCACATCCAAGGCCATACAAAGCCTCATGGCTACAAAAAGGACACTAGGTAATGATTACTAAACAATGCCTGGTTGAAATTAAAATAGGAGGATATAAAGATGAAATCCCATGTGATCTAATTCCCATGGATGTATGCCACATTTTGTTGGGGAGACCATGGAAGTTTGACAGAAATGTCATTCATGATGGAAGGAAGAATACATACACATTGGAGAAGAATGGTAGGACGCATATGTTACTGTCGATGGAGGAGAAGAAAGCGAAAGAGGAAGCCAACACAAGCATACTTCTCATGAGCGGGAAGGAACTCCTAAAGGAAGCCAAGGAAGAAAGGAGATGCTGTTCATTGTGGTGAGGAAGCCCAGAGTCATCCTTACAAGTACATCAATGGATGATTTTCTTGAAGAAGTTCAGGAGCTGCTGGATAATTTTGCTGATATAGTGGTGGATGAGCTACCAAACTCATTGCCACCCATCAGGAGTATCATTCATCATATCGATTTGATACCAAGAGAAAGCTTGCCAAACAAGGCAATATACATATTAATAGCTCGAGAAAATGAGAAGGTGAAGAGCCAAGTCCAAGAATTTTTGGATAAGGGCTTAGTCAGAGAAAGTTTGAGCCCATGTGCAATACCAACTGTGTTAATCCCAAAGAAAGATGGAGGATGGAGAATGTGCATAGACTCGAGATCCATCAACAAGATCACCATCAGGTATAGATTTCCTTTACCAAGAATGGATGATTTAATGGATTGGTTAAGTGGAGCAAATTTCTTTTCTAAGATAGATCTGAAAAGTAGATATCACCATATTAGGGTGAGAGAAGGTGATGAATGGAAAACAACCTTTAAGACAAATGGAGGTCTGTATGAGTGGCTAGTTATGCCATTTGGCTTAACGAATGCCCGAGCATTTTTATGAGGTTGATGAATGAAATTCTGAAAGATTTAATTGGCAAGTTCGTGGTTGTATATCTGGGTGATATACTAATCTTTAGCAGAACTAAAGAGGAGCATTTGAGGCACCTAACACTAGTGATGAGGAGGCTACAGTAGGAGAAGATGCTGATCAATTTGAAGAAGTCCTCTTTTATGAAGTCCGAACTCATCTACTTGGGTTTTGTGATCTCTTTGAATGAACTGAAGATGGATCTAGAGAAGGTGAAAGCAATCAGAGAATGGTCGTCACCAAGGAGCATGTTCGAGGTAAGGAGATTTCATGGGTTAGCAAGTTTTTATAGAAAGTTCATCAGAGACTTCAGTGGCATCTGTGCACCCATGATTGATACAGTGAAGAAGCGGCATAAGTATTTTAAATGGATAGAGAAGGCCGAAAGGAGCTTCAATATACTGAAGGAGAAGATAACAGAATGACCAATTCTGGTCTTGCCAAATTTTGGGAAGACATTTTAGGTGAGATGTGACGCAAGTGGAGTTGCAATAGGAGACGTTCTGAGTTAGGACAATCAACCTGTTGCCTATTTCAGTGAGAAGCTGAATGAGACTAAAAGGAAATACTCCACATATGACAAGGAGTTCTATGCAATAATTCAAGCATTGAAGAAATGGAGGCATTACCTTGTCCCACAAGAGTTTGTCTTGTACAACGATAACCAAGATTTACAATTCATAACTCGACAATAAAAACTGAACCAGAGGCATGCAAAATGGGTTGAATTTATGCAAAATTTTACTTTTTTCATAAAACATATTGTTGGGAATTCTAACAAGGTTGTTGATGCATTAAGAAGGAGATGTTTAATTCTGTAAGAATTCCAAGTGGAGACCTTGGGGTTTGAACACCTTAAGGACATGTATTTTGATGATGCAGATTTCAAGGAGGCCTATGAAGCATGTACAAGACCTGTACTGAGAGATAGAAGTCAGTGGACAAAGTATATGGTTCAGGAAGGATTTTTGTTTAGAGGAAACCAATTATGCATACCAAGATGCTCAATGAGGGGCAATCTTTTGAAGGAGAAGCATAGTGTAGGATTGGCTGGAAATTTCATCCAAGATAAGACATTTGCACAGTTGAGCAGTTAATACTATTAGCCAGGTATGAGAACAGAGGTGATAAAGTTTGTGAACAGATGTAGAATCTGCCAACATGCAAAGGGGAAAAGACAGAACATTGGATTGTATCAACCATTGCCAATACCAGAGAGGCCTTGGGATGCAATAAGCATGGATTTCATGTTGGGATTGCCAAGAACACAAAGGGGATTCGATTCCATATTTTTGGTGGTAGATGGGTTTTCAAAGATGGCACATTTCATCCCATGCCAGAAGACCAGTGATGCAACACATGTTGCAAACCTATTTTTTAGAGAAGTTGTAAGACTTCACGGTCTACCCAGGAGCATTGTCTCAGACAAAGACACAAAATTTGTTGGTCACTTTTGGAGGATGTTGTGGAAGAAGATGGGGACATATTTTTCCTTCATCTTATATTATCACCCTCAGACAGATGGGCAGACTGAGGTGGTAAACAAAAGTTTGGGAAACTTATTGAGAAGTCTGGTTACTGAACACCATAACCAGTGGGATCAGATTCTGCCACAAGCAGAATTTGCATACAATGAATCACCAAACAACAAAACTGGGAGGATCCCATTCCAAATAATCTATGGAATGCAACCTAGGGGAGTGTCGGAGTTAAGGGACTTGGAACAAGGAGAGATCAGAAGCACTGGAGCAAAGGATTTTGTTGTTGAGATGCAGAAACTCCATGGTCAGATCAAGGAACAATTACATAATTTTAATCAGAAATACAAAAACAGAGATGATCAGCATCACAGGGAACTTCAATTTGAAGTGGGAGATCAGGTTTTAGCACATCTCAAGAAGGAAAGGTTCCCTAGGGGAACATACAACAAGTTGAAGATGAAAAAGATAGGACCCTGTAAGATCTTGAGGAAGTTTGATGCAAACGTCTATAAGATTGAGATGCCAGATAGTGTGGTAATTTCACCCATATTCAATGTTTCATACCTGTATCCTTACAGGATATATGACACAAAAGGTTTAGAAGATCAAGGAAAGATTCAGTGGGAGAAACAGATGTCTGTAGCAGAAAATTCGCAGATGGAGAAAAATGTTGATCAGAGGATTGGCAAGAAGACCAAGAGGAAGACTTATTTTGAGTATCTGGTCAAATGTAAGGGGCACCCAATCAAATATGCCAGTTGGCTAAACGAAGCTACTATCCAGAAGTAGGGGAAATTAGTAGAGGAGCTCATGGACAGGAGTCCATGAATTTTTGTCAAGGGGAGTATGATGTAGGATCATCGTGTCAAGCGCATAGAGGTCAAAACATTCAACATGTGCGAGTTCTTCCAGAACTTTTATGTGGGAGGCTACAACGGATTTTGAGATCTGCCTCCACTTAGCACCATAATTCACTTTTCAAGGCACGCTTGAATCAATGCCGAATTTTACCCTGTGAAGCAAGTTTTTGAAATTGAAAATAGAGCAGGAGTTTCCACTTCAGCTCTGGAATGCGACTAGACTTAGATAGTGTAGGATGAATTTTAGAGTAGGCAAGTAGCTAGGGGAAAACCCTAGAAACATTTTTGAGTTATGAAAAAGTTTGAAAGCCAGCTAGCGGCAGGTAGAGGGAGAGACAGAGAAATTGATATGTAAGAGAACTGCGAGGGCTACTTGACGTCCAAAATCTCAGGAGGAATAGAAACCATTGATCTTGGATAGAGATAAACCATTGGTTTAGTTCATGAACTCAGGTATCGCCACCCAGAGGGATAGAGCCCTTGTATTCCAAAATCCTGAGTCGCGAGATCATGAGATAGCAGGGGCTATCCATTTCGTGAACTCTAATATCATGAGTTGGGAGGTAGTATTCGTGGTGCTTCAAAATCCTGAGTCGCGAGATCATGAGATAATGAGGTTTGTTTGTTTCGCAAACTTGGATATCGTAAACCGAAAAGTGAAGTCCCTTATTCTTCAAACCTCCGAGTCGCGATATGGCGATTTGATCTGAACCATCGAGAACAGGCGGATCTAGACCCTTGGTCCACATCACGATCTCGGATCTCGCGAGTTGGAAGGACTGAGGTCTTGGTTTTAAAACCTCCGAATCACAAAACCACGATTTGATCTTGATCATCGACTACTGGCGGGCCTGGACCATTGACCCATATTGTGATCTTGGGTCTCGCAATTTGGAAGGACAGAGGGCCTGACTTCCAGAACCCTGAATTGTGAAATAGCGAAGTGGGGCCATTTTGTGAACTCGGGTATCGCGAGTTGGGAGGGCGCAGTTCTTGCGTTGCAAACCTCCGAGTTGCGAGATCGTAAAATAGAGAAAGGCAGGAAGGATAAGGGCGTGGTCATAGTCTTTCATCTTGCATGGTGGGAGCTCACACTTGGCTCTTGGAAATATCCAACTAAACATTCATGGAGTGGACCTGTGTGTTCATTTCGAAGGGTTCTAGTTGGAACCAAAAGAGCCATTTCGCCTTGCGAACTAGAAGATATTTACTGGGAGGTCGTACAACCCTAAGGAGGGATAGGGGGTCTGGATCACAACTGCAGCATGCATGAGGTGTACTCTTTTTTTGAGTGCATAAAAAATTTAATTATTTATTTTCCCTTGATATGCTTGATTTCAAATTCATACTCACTTAAAAATGCCAACCATCTTATTTTCCTAGCATTCAAAGTTGGTTGTTCAAAAAGATATTTCAGACCACTATGGTCTGTCCTTAATTCAAATCTCTTTCCCATGAGATAATGCCTCCAAATATTCAATGCATGAACTAGGGAAACAAGCTCCAAATCATGTGAAACATAATTCCTCTCATGTTCTTTAAGATTTATTGACTCATGACCAATGAAATTTCCATTCTGAGTGAGGAATCCCCCAATTCCTTCCTTGCATGCATCTATACATACCAAAAAATTCTCATTTGCGTCATCAATATTTAAAATTGGTGCACTAGTAAGTAATTATTTTAACAAGTTAAAATTATCTTCACACTCTATTGTCCATTCAAATTTGATTCCCTTCTTTTGTAAAGAAGTGATGGGATGAGAAATATTAGATAAAACTGCTACAAACCTCCAGTAGTATCCATCTAATCCCACAAAATATATGATTTTTGAAACATTCTTGGCTATTGGCCATCCTCTAATGGCTTCAATATTTTTCGTATCTACTACTATACCTTGTTATGAAATAATATGCCCCAAATAATGGATTTTTTCTTGGTAAAAAGAACACTTACTAATCTTGGAATAAAGATGATGTTCCCTCAACACTTGAAACACCAACCTCAAGTGATGTTCATGCTCTTACTGGGACTTAGAATAAATAAATATGTCATCCAAGAACACAATGACAAACTTATTTGACTAATTTCTGAATATGCCATTCATTAAGCACATAAAGATAGTTGGTGCATTGGTTAGTCCAAATGGAACCACTACAAACTCATAATGTCCATACTTGGTTATGAAGTTTGTCTTATTGATGTCTTCTTTATTTATTCTTAYCTGATGGTATCCARATCTCAAGTCTATCTTTGAAAATATMTTTTCTCCTCTTAGCTGATCAAATAGGTCATCAATTCTTGGTAGAKGGTATTTTCTCTTCATTGTAGCTTTATTCAACTGTCTAAAGTCAATACACAACCTCAATGTTCCATCCTTATTTTTGAAAAASAGTATCAGTGCTCCCCAAGGTGAAACACTTGGACATATGTACCCTTTCTTCAACAACTCTTCCAACTRCATTTGTAGTTATTTTAACTCTAATGTACTCATTCTTTAAGACTTTTTTGATACTCGKGAARATACTGATACRAAATCAATAGATAAATMTATCTCCCTCTTYGGTGGAAATCMTGGTATTTTTTGGAGTACATCTTCAAACTCTTGAAATACTAKAAAATCTCTAAGGCTTGGCCCTTTTTTCTTTTCTAGATCCTCCACATGAGATTCATACAATTGACATCCTTTCCTGAAACATTTMTTCARCTGTAAGGATGAAATATCCCTTATAGAAATGGTTCTTGGAATTCCTTTCATAGTGCTTTGTTTTCCTTCTTCATAAAGACATGTAAAGGTCTTGTTATGAAAATCTAGGATAGAATGGTTCTAGTCCAACCAATCCATTCCAATTAGGATGTCATAAGATCCTAATGGTATGATATTCATACCGACATTAGTACTCACTCCATTCATATTTATTGAAAAACTTCTAATAGCCTCATTGATCCTTCTTTTGGCTCCAATCACTAGTTGAACCAAACTTGACTTTTCAAGCTTACTTTTCTCCAAATGTAATCTATCCACTATTTTAGGATCAATGTAACAATGAGTTTCTCCTTAATCAATTAAAATAGAAATAGGTTGATTAATGATCTTAACTTCCACTTAGATCATATTGGATTGGTACTCTTCTTGTTTATCTTCTAAGGTTGCATATATTATTCCCATGTCTTCCACTGTTGTATCATTTTCGATGTTGTGCATGGTCTTCGCTTTATCTCCTATGTGAGGTAAATCCTTGTATATGTGATTTTGTTTGCACCCCCAACATTGGATTGGTGGCATTCCTATTTTCCCAAAGGAATCTCCTTTCTTGGATTCATCTTTAGCAGTATGATCTTGCTGATTTTTCCTAGGGCTATTTATGTTGAAAAGAGGTTTGGATCTCGTCCTTTTCTGATTACATTTATCCTTCTTCTTATCCTTCCAATATTTCTGCATGGATTCTCCGGTCTTGACTTTCTCATACAGGTACTTATCCTTCTTGATGGTTTATGTCAGAGTCTTAGGCTCATCATACTGAATATTTTCCCTATAAAAGGATGACAATCCACTTAAAAACCTATGTATCTTCACTTTTTCATCTTTGATAAATCCTACATACTTCAACAATCCTAAGAACTTCTTCTCATATTATTTCATGGTCATGCTTCCCAAACTTAGTTTGAATAACTCTTGCACTTTCTTGCAATAGAAGTGCTCTGAAAGGTACTCCTTCTAAAAATATCGGTTGAACTTCTTCCAAGTGATCCTTCTCTCATTAATTAGGTCAAATTTCTTTAGGTGGTCCCACCACATAGCAAATTTTCCGTGTAAATGGTATGTGGCAATTCTTGCTTCTAGGTTTAAGGAGTAGTTATGAAATTGAAAATACCTCCCGAGTCCAAGAAACCATGATTCAATATCATCTTCATTTCTTCTTTCACCATCAAAGGATGGTCACTTAAGATTCTCAAACTCTCCTTGCAAATTTTCCAATTCATGCCTTCTTCTTTGGTTCCTAACAAGAGACACTTCTGGACTTCTTACGGAGTCTTCAGATGCACAAATTTTCCTTGTTGATTAAGGTGGTGAGTGATTTATATGATTTCTTATAGCAGCTCTTGAATGACCATCTCTTATGTAGTTATCTCTTCTTTCAAGATATTTGTATTCTTCCTCCTGCCTTAAGTATGATTCATTCATTTCTTTCCTATTCAATTGATTTAGGATTTTCATCACTTGAGAATTTATCTGATTTTTTTTTCTCATCAACCTCTCATTGTCTACTTTGTAACTCTATGATGCATCCCCCCTACTCCCCTGTAGGGCTACATGACCTCCTTGTCTAAGGATCTCTGATTATTTAGTCAAATGACTCTCTGGAACCTTAATGGTCCCCTTATGTATCTAAACACGGGCCCTTTCGGCTCCTTGGTGCAAGTCTGATAGCACCCACAACCTTCCCTTTCACTCTCCTATGAAATATCAGAGTATTAGGCATTAACTGTTTTTCTGATAAGCCCCCTCTCGATGTGACCTTGGGAGATGACTTCCCATGACCACGTGATTACGGGCATGACCAAAAGAGGTTTGGGATGAACCCACGTTTCAGCCTGCAATTCTCTTCGAGATTCCACGTGTCCTCTTGGAAAAAATATGGTATGGATTGTGGCCCACCCTCAATGTTTTAGATTCCACGCAACTCTTGTCCCCGCAATGCTACAGGATTGTCTATCTCGCAATCTTGATGATACTGCTCGAACTAACGATTCATATCTGTGCCTTTCAAATATATGGACCAAATCTATCCCTCTTAAATCAACGACTGCAATCTCCTTCACAATTCTAGACTTCGAAGTTTTCAAATCTCAAACCTCGCTTTCCTCTGTACGTCAATATTTTGGAGTTGATGATCTGCGGACACCTGTCCCCCAATCAACGGTCCTGCCTTCACTTTGGGTGTTTGACCTTTCAACTCGGATCATTGGTCATAGATCCCTCTTTTCAATCAACAGTTGAAATCTCATCCGAGTCTTTAGACTTATGAGATCTCAAATCTCAAACTTTAACCTTATTCCTAATGCCTTTTATAAAATGGCTATAATCCATTGACGTGTGTCCTCATGATATGATGATCGAGGATTACTTTGGGTCTTTACCTGGACTGCATGGATCTATGCCACGTCTCTCTTAGATCTGATGGTTACGAATCACTTCAGGAATTTACCCAAAGTCCACAAATTCATGCATGTCTCCTCTAGATCTACCGGTCCAGATTTACTTCGGATCTTCGGGATTCAACAATCTCATATCTCAATTGAAACCCTGCTACAATTTACCCGGAGCTCACTATATCTTGACAACTGTCCCCATGCATATCGACATCTCTCAACTCTTTGGATATTTAGGCTTTGGATGTTTCAACCTTTCACCTTTGAATTCCTCTGGATCTCACAACCTGCTGACACGTACCCTTCTGGATCTAACAGTCCAGATTCATTTCGGCTCTCTGGCTCTTAGAGCTTTAGGAATATCAAGTTTCAATATTGCCTCCTCCTGATATTGTGATATCTAATGGCTCAAATTCACTTGTTCGATCCGATTCCTGAGGTTGACCTTGGACGATCCGACGGCTCAAGTCCGCTTTGAATGATTGAACGACTGAGATTTCACTTCATCTTTTTGGCTCTTCGGGATTCAAAAATATCAAGTTTCAAACCTTGATAGGTTCTCTCTCCTGTGCGTGTGAAGCATTAAGTCTCATGCACCTTAAATAGATCATACGGTTGTTTATCCTTTGCTCTATGATCCAACGACCACTGTTGCTCCTCCTCTTGAGCTTTTGATTTCTTCCGACATAGAATATTTATCAGTATTCAAAGTTTTCGAACCTTTTCTCCTCCTACAAGTCCAACTCTTGGATCTCATCAACACTTTTGAAAAGTGTTATCCCTTCTGATATTGATCCTTAAAGGATTCCGACTTCCCATGCACTCCTTGCGTTCTTAGGGTTTCGATAAATCAGATCAAAGGATTTCTTTGAAATAAATTCTTCTCGCCGACCTGACATTCCTTTGTTCTAGTTCATCGATGCTTGGTCACTTCTTGACGTTGTGCACACCTTGCACCTATTCTAATTCCCCTTTGTTATCTCTATGAACTCTTTTGAGTCAATCATAGACTCAGTCGACGCACTCCTTTTGTTCGATATGCACACATTGCATATGAATTTAAGAAGAGAAACAATTTAAACTTATCTTATTTCTTCATAAATAGATATGATCAACTCTTGAACAATCACACTTGAACGAAATGAAATCAACAACATACACAGAATATAACATTCATTCATTCTCACATCAAATGAACACAATCCAGGGATTTGGGAAAATTCTTTATGTTCTATTCATTCATGAAAAGAAATTACATATATTGCAGTTCTTCCCTGCGTCTTTTTTTTCTACTCTATTCTGCTCTACTGATCTCTTTCTCTATCTCATGATCATCATTATTATCCTTTTACAATGCAACAACAAACTATATAAGGAATGGATCCATGAGCTCTCATCGTCATGTTTGCAACCTATCATATCAAACTCTTAGTGGTTACCTACCCTTTCCTATTACAATAACTATCAGTTATTCCCAGATAAGAGTCAACACTCTATATTTGCAACCCCTTACAGTCCTTCATGACTTTACAAACATGGCATATTTAAAACTGATGCTTTCAAAAATATCTCAACAAATCGATTTACTTCTGAGTTAATTGTTGATGTAAAACTTTGTCATGCTGAGATGCCATTCCCTTGCCTCCACGCCTACATATTTGACTTTGAATGTGATTCTCCTCCATCATACTCCTCTAGTTAAAATTTTCATGGAATCTTGTTCATGAGCTCCCGCAATGTTTTTCCATGCTTCAAAATATCAGGTTTTGTGACCCAAATTGCATCTTCCATTGGATGATCTTTCCACTTCACTAAGTACTCAGTATATGTCTTCCTCCTGGTCTTCTTTCCATCTCTCTATTCAGTGATTTTATCCATTTGAGGTTTTTCTGCTATGGGAAATTGTTCTTCCCACTAAACTTCTTTCTGATCATTTGATTCTCCTTCCTCATATCTTCTGTAAGGATACAAGTCTGAAACATTGAATATCGGTGATATCCCAACATTGTCTGGCAACTCAATTTCATAAGCATTGGCTATGAATTTTTTGAGAATCCTTCATGTTCCTATCTTCTTCATCTTCAACTTGTTATACATTCCCCTTGAAAACCTCTCTTTTCTCAAATGAGCTAAAACTTCATCTCCAAATTCAAGTTGAACTTCTCTCCTCTTATGATCAACTATGTTCTTATATTTTTGGCTATTGTTCTGTAGCTTTTCTCTGACTTTGTCATGGAGTTTCTTCATTTCTGTTGCAAAATCCTCTGCTCCAGCACTTCTGAATTCATATTGATTCAGATCTCTCAACTCTGTAATCCCTCTTGGTTGTATACCATACACAATTTCAAATCGACTTTTTCTTGTGCTCCTGTTCACTGAATTGTTGAATGCAAATTCTTCTTTTTCTAGAATCTGATCCCATTGACGACCTTGCTTAGTGACTAAAATTATCAACAAGTTTCCCAGAATCATGTTTACTACTTTAGTCTGTTCATCTGTCTGAGGGTGATATGTTGAACTAAAGGAAAACAAATTCCCCAACCTCTTTCATAGAGTCCTCTAAAAGTGTCCTACAAATTTGGTGTCCCTGTCCAAGACTATGCTCCTAGGAAATCCATGTAGTCTCACTACTTCTCTGGAAAACAAATTGGCTATGTGTGTAGCATCGTTTATTTTTTGGCATGGTATGAAACGTGCCAGTTTTGAAAATCTGTCTACCACAACAAATATGGAATCGCTCCCTTTCCGAGTTCTAGGAAATCACAATACAAAATCCATATTGATTGCATCCCACAACCTTTCTGGATTTGGTAATGGCTGATACAAACCAGTGTTTTGTTGTATTCCTTTTTCATATTGAAAAATTATGCATTTGTTTACAAAATGTTTCACCTCTGCACTCATGCTCGACCAATAATATGAATTACTCAACTGTGCAAATGTCTTATCATGACCAAAATTTCCAACTAAACCTCCACTATTTTTATCTTTTAGAAAATTTTCTCTCATTGAGAATTTCGATATGCACAGTTGGCTTCCCTTGAAAAGTAATCCATCCTAGATCAAATATTCATTCCATGGGATTTTGTCTCCCAACAAAGTATTCTTACATGCTTCATAATCTTCCTTAAAATATGCATCTTCTCTATACATCTCCTTGAGGTGTTCATGTTAGAATATGAAGGATTGTGCTCGTTTTACCATTGACAATACCCTTGTCACCCAACCATAGGCCGAAGCCACCCTCAGAGCACCTTGACCTTGACAGAGAAAAGAATCCTGGTAGAAATCCAATATCCAAGAGAGGCTAATGCACCAAGATAGAAGTAACCAAGCTGATCAGATATTCTCACCCAAAAACTGGCGCAACACCTTCCCCAGGACTTGCGCACAAAATTGTTGGACTGCAGTGCCCAGAAACTGCTCTCTGCAATTCTGAGAAGTGTGTCAAATGAGAGACTGGAACCCTATATTTATAGTGATTCTGGTTGACTTACTGGGGTTGACTTCTCCTTCTAGGTACTAATTAATTCATATTAATAATCTATTTCCATTCGACATCTTGTATAGGGTTTCCTTCATTTCTTTGCTTCCTTCCAGAACATTCTAATCTTGTCAAATGTCACAATAGAGGCTCATATCTCTCAAAGCTACCTTAATATCAACACTCCCTCCTAGCTAGGGAGGTATGGTCTTAAGCACAATAGACCATTCAACTGGTAGAATCAAGAGCACCATCATTATTATCCAACTGAATAATTCTCCATGACAACTAGCACAATATCAATTGATAGAACACAATTGTGTTTTATCCATGGTAGTACATAACTACACTCTAGTGGTTTAATACCACACCAAGTAGCATACAATTAATTGATCAGTGACATATAGTCACAAACAGTGGAACATATCCACCACAGTAGCATAATTCTACTGTCTGGAGACATGCAGTCTCCATAACAATCATCTGATGTGAACCTGCATAGAAAATATTGTTAAGGATAAACTGAATCATCTGGGCCAATCTTTCACTCACATCTGTGAGATATGAAAGAATATCTGACCTCAGAGTAGAACAATGAGATATCTAGACTATTCTTCTCAAGAAAGGAAGAATAACTTTCCTGTCTTCTGAACCTGGACCATTCCCCACCCCGAGCCATTCTTTCTACACTAATCAAAGTGCAACCTTGAGAGAATGTATAAACCCTAAGGAATGCATGCCCCTTATTGTTGAGCGTGGACCATTCCCCACCCTAGTCCATTCCTCCTACACTAATCAAAGTGCACCCTGGAGAGAATGTATAAACCATAAGGAATGACTGTCCAGACCATTTCCCCTATTAACCACAAGAGGAAAAGATAGTCCTGTATCAACCTCCAAAAAAGACCATTCCTCATGTTAACCACAATGAAAAATCGTTGTCCGGTGAGGCAGACCAGTCTTCTTGAGTAACCCTCAAGAAGAGAAACTTCCCTAGACCACTCCCCATGTTAACCACAATGGGAAGTCATTGTCTATGATACATCAACAATCTAGACCAATTTCCCATGTTAACCACAATGGGAAATCGTTGTCCCTCAGAAATCTCAATCCACATTCCGAACAGGAAAGAATCTTCCTGAGATGGACTATTTTTCAATCTAAAAAAAAAATGTATTCAATAATATTTTCAGTGCTCCCTCCCAACCCGGAGAGTCATTTCTTCCCTTTCAGCTAAGGGAGTTATTTCCACAATCCCCATCTTCTCTCTGAAATATATTCTAGATAGAGGCTTTGTCAGGTTGTTTGTTGTCTGCTCATCTGTGGGTATATACTTGAGATTTACCTCTCCTTCCTAGACTTTATCTCGAATGAAATAGTATTTGATCTCAATGTGTTTCGACCTCTCATGAAACACAAGATGTTCTGATAATCTTATACAAATCTGATTATCACAATATATTATGGTCGATTATGGAATCTGATCAAATAAATCGGAGATTAACTTCCTTATCCATATTGCTTATGTGCATGCTTCACATGCTGCGATATACTCTACTTCTGTTGTGTTGAGTGTGACATACTTCTGTTTCTTGTTGCCCCAAGATATCATAGCGGAGGCCAAGCTGAAACACATGCCTGAAGTGATCTTTCTGTCTTCTGAACTTCCTTCCCAATCTGATTCTATGAATCCATGAAGTTGTATATTGATGGATGCGGTATATATCAAGCCATAGTTTATTGTTCCACGAATATATCTTAATACATGTTTTGTAGCTATCCAATGCTCATGTCTCAGTTCCACCTAGAACTGGCTTAGTGTATTCACGACAAAATAAATTTCCGGTCGAGTATTTACCAAATACATCAATGACCCAATTAGTTGTCGATATAGAGATGGATCTACTGGATCATAATATGTATCCTTTACTTTTCTTATATCCATTTTCATCGGAGTTTCCATGGACTTACAATCCATCATTCCAAACTTCTGAAGGATCTTTATTGCGTACTTTCCTTTTCCAAGGAATAGTTCACCATGCTTCTGCCATAATTCTAGTCCCAAGTAGTAATGCATGAGACATAGATCTTTCATATCAAATTCAGAAGCAAGTTCCTTCTTGCACTGGATGATGAGAGACTCTTCACCTATTATGAATAGATCGTCAACATATAGTAGTAGAATTACAGGTGCATTGTCCATGACTTTGTAATAGAGGTTTGGATCTGCATGACTCTTGGAGAAACCAAGTCTTATTAAATAATTGTCCATTTTGGCATACCAATCTCTTGGAGCTTGCTTGAGTCCATATAGGGATTTCTTCAATCTGCAAACATGAGTGTCTCTGGAATGTACCTCAAATCCTTGGGGTTGTTCAATATATACTTCTTCTTCAATTGCTCCATTGAGGAAAGTTATCTTTACATCCATCTGATGTAAGTTCCATCCCATGGAAGCAACAAGAAACATAGTAGCTCTGATGGAAGTATATCTAGCCACCGGAGCAAAGGTTTCATCATAATCCTCTCCCTCCTTTTGGGAGAACCCTCTAGCTATGAATCTTGCCTTGTATTTATCCACGCTTCTTTTTGTTGTATGTTTGATATTATATACCCATTTTGAAGTTACCACTGATTTCTCTTTAGGTATCAGTATGATTTACCACACTTCATTCTTCATAATGCATTGATTTTCTTCCATCATAGCTTCTTTCCGTTGTCCCTTTTGAACTACTTCTTCAAATGTGGTAGGTTCTTCATCTAGAAGTTTTGTCATATAAGATGCATAACTAGAGAATATTTTAGGCTTCTTACTTTTTCAAGAGGTCCCATATGAGGCTTTGAGTCCTTCTACTTCTTGAAAAGTATCTTCAAGCCATGCTGGTCATTTCTTGATCTTCGGTAAGGTATCTGAATCAATAATATCACATGGTTGCACCAAATGATCAAGTTGTTCATTTTCATCATTATGGTTTTCTATGCTTTCTTGAATATGTTATTCATACTCTTATTCTTCTATAGTTTCTTCTATGGATTTCTTGAAAGCCACCTTTTTGTTGAATGTTACGTCTATACTAACTTCAATCTTTTGTTTTTCTGAGAAGGCTTCTTCTGGTGTCATGTCCTTCAAAATACAATGAGGACTTATGTTCTGCACATATATTGTTGTCATTGCTTCTTCTCCCCATAAGAACATGGATAGACCTTGATCATTTAGTAAGTCTTTTATGATTTCTTCACTAGATTTGTTCTTTCTTTCCGCTACACCATTTTGTTGAGGGCTATGATGCACAATCAAACCCCTCCTAATCCCTTTCGATTTTCAGAATGCAACGTATTCCTTTGATGTGTATTCTCCACCATTATCTGTTCTTAGCGTCTTGATCTTCTTATTTGTGAGGTTTTCTATCTCTGTTTTGAATTCTTGAAACTTGTTGAATACTTAGTCTTTTTTATTTAGTAGGTATAACCAAGTCTTTCTTGAATAGTCATCTATGATGATTATGTAGTAATAATATCCTTCTAGATATTTTATTGGCATCAGACCACAAACATCTGAGTGTATTAGATCTAGAATCTCCTTAGATCTGTTATTGTTTCTTGGGAATGGTTTCTTGATATTCTTCCCAAGAGCACATCCTTTGTAGATTCCTTCATGTGTAGAATGCAACTCTGGTATTCCTTCAACCATTCTTTTGAGAAAAGGTAATTCTTGATAGTTAATGTGAGTGTACCTTCTTTTCCAAAGCTCATTGGGATTGACTTCATCATGTACGAGAGATTCTTCATTTTGTTCTAGTAGTCTATATAGATTTCCTTCATGACTTCCAATAACCCTAGCATTCTCTATGTTGGAGTCTTTATGCCAAGACAATACTTTTCCATCTATGAAGGCTATTCTGTTTCCTTTGTCTTCTAGGCAGGATATGGATACAAGATTATTTTCTAAACCAGGTACATATAAAACATTGATTAAGTGAACATAGTTACCTATTTTCATTTTGATGGAGGCTTGTCCAAATCCTTCCATGGGGTAAGTGGTTTTGTCTCCAAGCTCTACCTTGTACGAGGTCTTCTTCTCATTTAGATTTGAGAGTCTAGATTGATATCCCGTCATGTGCCTAGAAGCTCCGCTATTGATTATACACATTTCATATCCAATCGTCCCAGTGAGTGCTGAGTATTGTAGAAGACTGATTGTTTTACTCATGTCTTCGGTTGATTGGTAACTAGTCATGCCTTGATCCAAAACTTCAACTTTGTCGTTTCTATCTTCTGAGAGAGACAAAAGGTGTGTTGAGTTAGGGTGCATCTGAATATATTTTCTTTGAGAGAGATGCTCCATCACAAGGTGTCGGATATGAGATTTAGGGTTTCTGCAACTGCTCCTGCTAGTAACCCTAGTGGCAGTGTCTTGGAAGCTACTTTTGCTACTAACCCTAGCAGCAGTTCCTCAACAAGCTCAATATCCTAGCAGTTATGTTTCCTTCCAGCGTTTAGACTGAATGAAGGAGGTGTGGGCCCATAACTTGCTAGAATATGAAGGATTGTGCTCGTTTTACCATAGACAATACCCTTGTCACCCAACCATAGGCCGAAGCCACCCTCTGAGCACCTTGACCTTGACAGAGAAAAGAATCATGGTAGAAATCTAATAGCCAAGAGAGGCTAATGCACCAAGCAAGAAGTAACCAAGTTGATCATATAGTCTCACCCAAACACTAGCATGGCACCTTCCCCAAGACTTGCACACAAAACTGCTGGACTTCAGTGCGCATAAACTGCTCTCTGCAATTCTAGGAAGTGTGTCAAATGAGAGACTGGGGCCCTGTATTTATAGTGATTCTGGCAGACTTACTGGGGCTGACTTCTCCTTCTAGGTACTAATTAATTCATATTAATCATCTATTTTCAGTCGACATCTTGTCTAGGGTTTCCTTCATTTCTTTGCTTCCTTCCGGAACATTCTAATATTGTCAAAGGTCACAATAGAGGTTCATACCTCTTGAAGCTACCTTAATATCAACAGTTCAAACCCTAAGTTATTCACCTAGAATTTCTCTACAATCAAAATCCTTCTGCTCAAAGCATCCACAACTTTGTTAGCAGTTCCAACAATATGTTTAATAACAAAAGTAAAATTTTGCATAAATTCTACCCATTTACCATGTATCTGATTCAACTTTTCTTGGTTAGTAATAAACTGCAAAGCTTGGTTATCACTGTACAAGATAAATTCTTTAGGAATTAGATAGTGTCTCAAATTCTTCAAAGCTTGAATCACTGCATAAAATTCTTTTTCATATGTGGAATACTTCTTCTTGGTGTCATTCATATTCTCACTAAAATAAGTAACTGGCCTATTGGCCTGACTCAAGACTGCTCCAATAGCTAATCCACTTGCATCATATCTCACTTGAAATGTTTTTACAAAATCTTGCAAGACTAGAATTGGTTGTTCTGTGATCTTCTCCTTCAACACTTTGAAACTTTTTTTAGTTTCCTCTGTCCAATTAATAGACTTGTGTTTCTTCTTCATCGTGTCCAACATGCGTGCACATATACCACTGAAATTTCTGATAAATTTTCTCTAAAAACTTTCTAACCCATGAAATATTCTTACCTCAAATATGTTGCTTGGCGATGGCCATTATTTGATTGTTCTCACCTTTTCTGGATCCATATTCAATTCATTTGAAGAGATGAAAAAACCCAAGTATATGATTTACGTCTTCATAAAGTATTTTTTCTTCAGATATATGAACAATATTTCCTTCTGCAACTTTTTCATCAGTGATGTCAGATGTCTTAAGTGTTTTCCTTTTGTCTTACTGAATATTAATATGTCATCCAGACATAATATGACAAATTTTTCTATGAAGTCTTTCAATAATTCATTCATCAATCTCATAAATGTGCTTGGTGCATTTGTCAACCCAAATGGCATGACCAACCATTCAAACAATCCTTCATTTGTCTTGAATGTTGTTTTCCATTCATCTCCCTCTCTCATTATTATTTGATGATATCCACTCTTAAATTATATCTTGGAAAAATAACTTTCTCCACTCAAACAATCCATCAAATCATCCATCCTCAGTAAAGGAAATTTATACCTAATGGTTATCTTATTGATGGCTCAGGAATATGTACACATTCTCCATCCTCTATATTTCTTTGGGCTTAACACAGGTGGTAATATGCATGGGCTTAGGATTTCCCTGACTAACCCTTTATCCAACAACTCTTGGACTTGATTTTTGACTTCCTCGTTCTCTCTAGGTGTCAACCTGTAAGCTGCTTTGTTTGGTAAACTAACTCCTGGAATAAGGTCAATATGATGGCTTATAATCCTAATGGGTGGAAATGAGTGTGGTAACTCATCCACTACTATGTCAACAAATTTTTCTAATAGTTCCTAGATTTCCTCAGAAAAATATTCCACAGAAGTATTTGTAAGGATAACTCTAGGCTTCCTCACTACAATAAACTGTATTTCTTTTTCCTTCTTGACTTCATTCAAGAGTTCCTTCCCACTCACGAGAAGTATACTTGAACTGGATTTCCTCTTTTCTTCTTTGTCTTCTATGGGTAGCAACATATGTGTCCTACCATTCTTTTCTAGGGTACAAGTATTCTTTCTCCCATCATGAATAACTTTTCTGTCAAACTTCCATGGTCTCCCTAATAAAATATGACAAGCATCCATAGGAATTACATCACATAATATTTCATCCCTATAACCTCCTATTTTAAATTCAACTTGGCATTGTTGACTTACCATTACTTGATGTCCTTTCTGCAACCATCATACCTTGTATGGGTTTGGATGTGCAGTTTTATTCAACTCCAGTTTCTCCACCATCTCTGTGGATACTAGATTGTCAGTGCTCCCACTGTCTATGATCACTTTGCAAACTTTGTTTTTCATCTTGCAAGTAGTTCTGAACATACTTGTTCATTGAACTAGTTCCTCTACCTCCTTCTTTGGTTTAAAAATAATTTTCCTCATCATGAGGTTCTTTCCTCCTTATTCTACTTCTACTTCCACATGCTTCTATGCTTCAACAATGTGTGCTTCTCCTCCTCCTTCTTTCTTTATCTTGGGACATTCCCAAGATTTGTGTCCTGAATTTCCACAGGTATAACATCTAACTTCACCTCCTCTGGATCTTCCTCTTCCTCTGGAAAACGATCTTCTTCCTCCATGTTGTCCTTCTTTAGAACTTCCACCTTTCTCAGGGTGACTAAGTTGTTTTCTAGCTTCATGCTTCAGCTTCTAGAACTTCTCTTTGCTGGTTCCCTTACCTTTTCTTGAAATTCCTCCTCTATTTCACTGGCTTTTCTTCCTGGCCAATTTTTCTTCATCTTTCAAGGTTTCTTAATAAGCATCATCGAATTTACTAACATACATCATGCTGATCTCCTATTGTATTTCATATCTGAACCCATTGATATACCGGCCTATTTTTTCATCTTCATTCTCTTTCTATCTATCCCTAATGTTCAGTCTGTAAAATTCCTCAGTGTACTCCTTCACTGATAATATCTTCTGTCTCAGGTTCTGCAATCTTGTGAACATATTGACTTTATAGTCCTTTAAGATAAATTTGGCTTTCATCTTGGTTACCATCCTATCCCAATTTTTAATTTTCTTCTTACCTTTTCTCTTGTGTTCAACTTGCAGTTCATCCCACCATAGTGCTACATGACCTTTAAGTCTTTTCACTGCATGATTCACCATCTTGTCTTCTTCGATATCTTCGTAATCAAAGTACTTGTCCATAGCACGTACCCAATCCAAAAATTCTTCAACTTCTAAATTACCTTCATAAATTGGTACCTCTATCCTTGCTCCTATTCCTAAAACAACTTTCAGTAAGCGATCTTGTGCAACATCCTCTGCTACATATTCTTTGAATTCTATCTCTTCACTCTCATCTTCACTGATATCTCTAGCATCTAGTGCCATCCTCTACGTCATTTCCATGGCATCCAATTTCATTCATAGTTGCCTCATCTCTTATTCCATTTGTACATTCTCTCTATGCCTTCTGGGTGGCATGATTCCACTACATCACCTACAAACAAAAATAAAATTCTTGATACCACAATTGATACCAACTTAGCTCTTTTATCCTTTTCTTGTTGTCTGCAAACAATCTCAATATCAGCTTTGATATCACCTGATGTAGCCCCCCTACTCCCCCATAGGTCTACACGACCTCCTAGTCAAAGGATCTCCGATTCTTGAGTCAAATGACTCTATGGAACCTTAACGGTCCCCTTATGTATCTAAACACATGCCCTTTTGGCTCCTTGGTGCATATCTGATAGCACCTGCAACCTTCCCTTTCGCTATCTTGTGAAATATCAGAGTACTGGGTGTTAGCTATTTTTCTGATAAGACCCCTCTTGATGTGAGCTTAGGAAATGACTTACCATGATCACATGATTACAAGAACGACCAAAATAAGTTTGGGATCAACCCAATTTTCAGTCCGCAATTCTCTTCAAGCTTCCATGTGTCCTCTTAGAAAAACCACGGTATGGATTGTGGCCCGCCCTCATTGTTTTACAGTCCGTGCAACTCCTATCCCCACAATTCTACGGGATCGTCAATCTCATGATCATGATGATACTGCCTGAAATTTCAGTTCTAATATGTTCCTTTCAAATCTATGGACTAGATATGTCCCTCTTAAATCAATGATTGTGATCTCCTTCGCAATTTTGAACTTCGGAGTTTTGAAATCTCAAACCTCTCTTTCCTCCGTACGTTAATATTTGGGGCTTGATGATCTACAGACACCTATCCTACAATCAATGGTCCTACCTTCACTTCGAGTGTTTGAACTTTCAACTCGGATCAATGGTCCTACGACCCTCTTCTCGATCAATGGTCGAGATCTCCTCTGGGTCTTCGAAAATCTCAAGCCTCAAACCTTGATAGGTTCTCTCTTATGTTTGTGAAAATCGTTAAGGCTCGTGCACCTTACAAAGATCAGATGGTTGTTGATCCTTTTATCTATGATCCAACGACCATTTTCGCTCCTCCTCTTGAGCTTCTGATTTCTTCTGACTTAGAGTATTTATCATTCTTCAAAGGTTTCAAACCATTTCTCCTCCTATGAGTTAGACTCTTGGATCTCGTCAACACTTCTGAAAAGTGTTATCCCTTTTGAGATTGATCTTGTCAACACTTCTTAAAGGTGTTATCCCTTCTAAGAAACGATCTCATCAACCTTGTGTTCTCAGGATTTGGATAACTCAGATTGAAGGATTTCTTGAAAATAAATTCTTCTCGCCCACCTGGCATTCCTCTATTCTGGTTCTTCGAGGTTTGGTCACTTCCTGACGCTGTGAACACTTTTCACCTGGTCTAAGTTCCCTTTGTTCTCTCTCTAAACTCTTTTGAGTCAATCATATACTTAGTCGATGGACTCCTTGCATTCGAGATGCACACCTTGCATATGAGTTTCAGAAGAGCAACAATTGAAACTTATCCAGTTTCGTCACCAACTCATATGATCAATGTAATACCCCAAGGACATTCCCCAACTATATTAGGAATTCTAATCATGTTTATGAATTGAAATCATATTTTAAAGGATGGTGAGAGGATTATTGATAAGATGGTGGGATTATGTGTTTATTAGGCCAGAGAGACTAAGTTTTATAGGCCACGAGCCTATTTTTGTATATGTAATTATGCAGAACATTAATAAAGATTAAAAATCACTGTGTGCACACTGAACATGGAGAAAGAGTGATGGGGGACTAAGCTTCCACAAGGTGGGTAAGGGAAAGGGGGCTGAAAGGTTGGAAAGAGGGGCTAATATTAGGGGCTTATGTCCTTGGGAATAATAATTTATTATTATTCCAAAGTGGTGTGAATGATATACATTTATCCTAAGTTCATGGAAAAGGGAACACGTACTTTATGGAGTGCATGCAACTTCATGGGAGACATGTGTCGGCCCAGGCACATGCAATTTAACCCAAGAATTGAGCCATGATGGGGGTTCGTTCTCCAATCGGTCATCCACTATCTTTCCTACTATGTGTTTTATTTTTGCATACCCTCATGCATCTCTGAAACCAAAAGACCGTAATGTTTTCCTGAGAAGCCAATGTATCCGTCATCGTAACCATTTGAGTCTATGTTCAACCTTTACATTGATTCCTTGTCACACACCCTGAAACTAGTGGAAAACCTGTGGATTGAGCTGCACCACCTGTGTATCCTGTGAGCCTAGCCTATTTTCTCTTACAGAGCCGAGTCCGTACCTGAACTGTCTTTGGGTTGTTTCCTTATATTTTTCCTAAGTGGAATTGTGTTGTTGTTATCCTCTCCTTGCAGAAATTGGGCTGAAACTGGTTGAAGAAGCGGGTTTTTAGGCCTGTGGTTGAAGAGGCAGGTTGTAAGGCCTGTGAGAAGTGCTCTCCAGTTGAGAGAGTATTCTAGGAAGTGGTTTTCTCCCAGAGAGATTCCAGCACCAGCTACAAAGCTCTGAGAATTCCTGATCCATCCTATTGTCGAGACCCAGAGAGGGAGGTGAAGAACCGATGGACTATTCTCTTGAAGGTGTATACTCGAGGGTGGCACAGGCATGTGGGGAATGAGATTCTATGAGTAGTGGGTGTAAGAAGGCTCCTGGAGAGATTCCTTCTGGTTGCTCTGTGCAATTTTCCTATAACCGTAGCCTAGTCTAGGATTCCCTTGCCCGGGGTGGAGCTTAGTTCCAGCTCAGGGGTGACCCAATATTGAGCATGATGAGCAGCATGGTCTAATGCTGGGAGGTTCATGGAAGGTCTGCACGTAGTTTGTGGAGTTATTACAGTTTCAAAGATAAGTATCATTATGTGTTTAATTTTAGTTAAAATGCATGTCTTTGATGCGTGTAATATTATCATGTATTATGTTGCATGAATGAATTGTTGTTGATTCTTTTTAAGTCTTTATTATGGTAGTAATTCTATGTTAAATCTGTTCATTTGATTTAATGCATATTATATGTATGTGAATGTTCCACATATTAGCGTTTCCCGACAGTGGGGTTGATGGTCGGGGATGCTACAATATGGTATCAGAGCCCATGGTTTCAACGTTGAGCCTGGATGGGCCGGATAAGTTGGATTTGGACCCAAGTTTTCAAGTGGAAATCAGAACTATTCAAGGAAGGGGCTTCCATTATGGATTTTTTGATGGAATCAAAAGCTTGATTTTCTTGTGGTCCCCAACGATACTGAACATCTTTTTTAATTAAATTCTGCAATGGCCTTACCATTTCTGAGAAACTTGGGACAAACCTTCTAACAAAATTAATTTGGCCTAAAAATTATTGCATAGATGTATTGGAGGG
>JZKD02S0299690.1:84501-127051 GCA_000966675.3 Picea glauca | reverse complement strand
GTTTAGCAATGGCTTGAGTTCTTTCGGGATCAATGATCATCCCTTCAATGGATACTATGAAACCAAGAATTTTTCCTTGTTCCACTACAAAGATTGACTTCTTAGGGTTGAGAGATATGCCGTACTTGTGACATTGTTCTAAGACAACCCTAAGGTGAGACAAGTGATCTTTCTTGTTTTTGGAGAAAACAATAACGTCATCAAGATAGACCACTACAAATTGATTTATGAGACCATGAAAAACAATATCCATTGCTATATAGAAAGTGAATCTGACATTTATAAGCCCAAAATGCATCTTCCTATAGGCATAACTGCCCCATGGGGTATGAAAAGTAGTTTTTAACTAGTCTGGTGGAGACATGAGGACCTAGTTGTATCTCGAAAAACTGTCTAGCATTGATAGTCTTTAGGAACCAGATACCTGCTGAAGAATTTGTTCCATTAGAGGAACAAGATAATTGTCTTTGTTAGATGCTTGGTTCAAGTTACGAAAATTGACACAGAGTCGAATTTCACCACTTTTCTTCCTTACAGGAACTAGATTAGACACCCATTGTGTGTTTCTCACTGAGAAGATTATCTTTGAATTCAATAATTTATTTAGTTCTTTCTTGACAATTGGTTCCAACTTAGGGTGCATCTTTCTCAGCTTCTGTTGAAAAGGTTGAGTTTGGGGTTTCATGGGAATGATATGTTGTATTATATTAGGGTCAAAAGTTTTTAAATCATCATATGTCCAGGTAAATACATCCTTGAATTATTTAAATAGTTTTATAAAACCATACCATTCTTTCTCGTAGCATCCCATTCCCAAATTGATATTTTTTGGATTATCTTTAGTCCCTAGATTTATTGTTTCATGAGTCAAGGAAGAACTGTTCTTTTTACAATTTATCGACCCTCTGAATTTATCATGAAAATCATAAAAATTCTCTAGTCTTACCACGGATTTAGGAATAGAGTTTACTAGATCAGATGTTGATTCGAGAGATCTAGGCTCTTATATTACCGTGAAATTGTGGAAATTTTCATCATGAGTGCCTTCATCGATAATGACACCTTGGAAAGTGTCCTCCATATGAAAAAATATGATGATATGTTGATCATCATTGAACACTCTCCAATTAGTGATGTTGTCTGGGATTGATGGTCTGAACAATAACTCAATCGAAAATGTATTCGAAGAAAGACCTTCTGCAGGAAAAAGTTTAGAAGCAATGTTAGCCAATAAGTCATCCTCATAATTACTTAATATAGGAATGGAATTGATGTTAAATGCTGAAAATTTGTGCATTAGATTCCATACCTCAGTTTGGTAACTTTCCAGGTGTGGTGAAAGGAAATGTATGGAATTTTTGACCTTCCTAACCACAATTTCCGAATCACCGAATACCATTAAGTTCTTTACATCCATATCTATAGATTTCCTGAGTCCTTGCAAAAGTGCCTCGTATTCAGTGGTGTTGTTAGTGCATTCAAACTCTAATCAACAAGTGATGAAAGTTTTATTATCTGTCGGGTCAATGAGTACACATCCTGCACCAGCTCCTTCTTTGGATTTGGATCCATCAAAGTAAAGTGACCATATATGAGCTTCATTGGAAGTGTTTGGCACATTTGACAAAGCTACTGACTAAGTACATGTCAAGAGCTCTGATTGTTGCTCTGGATCAGTGATGGGGGAAGTTTCGGCCATGAAGTTACTGAATAAGGTGTTCATTCCTTGCATTTCAAGTGAATTATTGGAAGCAGTAAATGGTTCATTTGCATCATTCAAATATTCCACGGTGTGCTCGAGATAACATTCACGCTTAATCCTAATTTTGTTTGGCTGTCCATTTTCTGGTAGCCATAAATGCGACCAATTTGTTGCAAAGTAACCATGTAGTTTCTCAGACCAATCCCTGCTAAAAAATAAACCATAGACTTCGGGGATGTCAACAAAAATGATGTCAATAATTTGGTGAACCTTAGGATTAGAAGATAACCTAATGAGCACATTCTTTAGTTCACCAATTACCTTAACATTCGTCTGATCAAGTTAATTTTAAGACTAGAACGATGAATTTCTGCGTTAATTTTTTGGCAAATGGATAAAGGAATCACATTTGATGATGTGCCAAAATCTACCATGCAATTATGTACATTTCTATTAAAAATTTCAAAAGTTAACAAGAAAGGGGGGACATTTTTGCAAGTATTAACAACAAAATTCTGTTGATTTTTAGCCATTGTCCCTAAAACTACTTTATCTACATTTGATACAGTTTTTTCAGTGAGATCCCTTTTATCTGGGGGTTCAGGTGTTGTTTTAGTTGGGATCTTTTGAGTTGTTTTAGAACCGATTTATGCAATTTTCTTGTTGTTCAGATTGTTGTTTTTACCATTTTCTGCGATGTTCTGAAGCATTTTCTGCAAAAGAAGAGGGAATTTCAAAAGTTTGTAAACAAAAATATTAGCCCTGAGTTGTTTTAGGTCTTCAATCAAATCATACTCTAAAACTGGGGCTGCTAAATTCTGTTTTATTTCAGCTTGTTTCAATTGTTTTGGGGACACATTATTAGTCATTTCGGAAGAGGGTTTACTCTGTGCTTTTCTTCTGGTGTTGTAAGGATGGATGGTTTCAAAATTTGCTTGAAAAATATCGTCGGAGAAATGCCCGAAGATATTGGGAGATGACTCCTCTTCTTCAAGAACTTCTTCAACTATGTCTTCCGAGCTTCAGGAGGGACCAAGTTATCATGTGCTTCAAGGATAATTTGCAGAGTGTATTGTAAACTTTCAAAATTTAGGCCTTTAGGGGTCGGATTTGGTCGGTTGGGGGGAAAAGGCTTTCTGAAAGGAGGTTTAAAACTTCCTTTGCTTGATGATGCTTCTTCGGCCGATCTCTTCAATTCTACGACTTGATTCGATAATTTTTGAACAAACTTTTGCAAACTTTCGAAGTCTGAAGTTTCTGATTGGGTTTTGGTTTGGGGAGGCCTCGTAAGAATTTCTATTTTCTTCTTAGAAGATGAGGTTATTTCTTCCTCATTACTAATATTATCTTTCAATCTCAAAATATCTTTTTCAATTTGGCTTGCCTCCTCGAAGGATTCCAGTAACGTGGACTTCTTAGATCTTTTAACCCAAATTGCTATATTATTGTGTAGAGATTTAGTGTAATATGCTACAATAAGGCTTTCCGCGAGCATTGAATTAGTGGGAATTCAGTTTTTTAACGTGAGGAACCTTTGGTTAAAATCTTTTAATTTCTCCTTAGAGTTCATTTTTAATCTACAAAGTTCCATAAATAAGACTTCACGAGATTTATCATCTCCGAATTTCTCTAAGAAACAAGTTTCAAATATGTCCCAAGATACAATGGTGTGAGGTTGTTGGGCAAAATACCATGTAGAGGCATTGCCCTCAAACGTGTAAGGAAAAATTCTACATACTACATCTTCATGTTCTACACTTTAGAGTCTAATGGCTAGCATGGATTTCTTTATGTGGTATTCGGTGATTTGCTTAGAATCTAGATCAAACTTAGGTAACCATTTCTCTGCGTGTTTTAGTAAAGGGAGTTGGGGTCCAGGTACAAACACAACATCTTGATCGAGACATGGTTTGGTGGGATATTTTTGGTTTTCCATGGGTGTAGGTGGTGTCGAAGTCTGAGATGGTTCAGATGATGAATTTCCTTCGTCATATGACTCTCCTCCTAAAGAGGATGGATATGAATGAGGTGGGGAAGGTGGAATACCATATCCCCCAGCTCCAAGAGTAGGTGTATCAGTAGGACTAATAGTATCGTCTCCTGGAGGGTTTAAAAGTAAACCAGTGCCTTCATGTTGTTCTCTGATATCAGAGAAATCTAAGGGTTGATTCAGTGGCCTACCAAGTTTTCTGATACGGGCCAAAGCACTGTGTGTCCTTAAGAGTGATTGACGAAAAATTTATTGTACGTCATCCCCTTGAGGGTTTGGTGTTACCAGCTCAATGGGAATCTGGGGATTTTTGTTCGAGGTAGTTGTTGTTTCAAAAGTAACGTTGTTGTCTAAGTGACTACGTGTTGGAGCGAGTGTGTGGGGGTGGCAATTTGTGACTTCCACGTGCCATAAATTGTATTTAGGCCCTCCTTCTAATGTCATTTGTTGGCGGGTTAAATTGGTCATCCGTCAACGGGAAGAATGAGTCTGGTCCGGAGTTGTCTAAACAACCCAAGCCGTTTGGTGTAACTCGTTTTGATGGGTTTAATGGCTCTGTTGGCCAATATAAAATTATAAAAAGAAAATAATGATAAAAACTATATATTATATATAGTTGTATGCTTTTATATAACTACTGTAGGTATTTTAAACAGAAAAATTACTAATGCGAAACTCACGAAATCAAATCTTCTAAATTTATGAGAAATTTCTCCTATTTACAAAATAAGTAAAAAGAAGATATTTGATCGACTAAGTCCAACATGATTCATCGCAAGAGATCAGCATCAAATACATTCCATCCTGAAAGAAAAACGAAAAGAGAAATTCAAATATTTCATTAACTAACAATTCCTAAAATTTATATGAGAATTGACTTGGCTACATAATCTCTCGATTCTGTAGCCAGTCTTCTTATTGGTAACAAAAATATAAATCGATCTGGATTTGATTAGAAAAATAACAAAAAGCATGACTGTTATAAAAACCAATCTTATCACAGCCTTGACACTGTCGACATTTTTTATAATGATATTGCTTGTCCTTTTCAAACACTTTGTTTGTCTTTGTGCATTGGCCTTGAGTTCATGGTTTTCGTTTGCTAAGGATTCATTGAGAGTCATGAGAGATTTGATCCTTGCTTGAAAAATGGGGATGTTTGTGTAGTACTGACCTATCCAATGTAAAAAAAAATTGCAATGTACAATAGGGGCAATCGGTTAAGGAAACATGTAATTGTGTGCTAAAACACCACTACTATCCACTGTCGGCCTTTGAACAAGATTGATACCTGTAAATTCCTTTCTATATTTTGATCACGGTGGGAGGTTACTGAAATAATCGAATGGTTGATTAAGACCCGGTTTGGAACAATTCAGATCTTCCTCAACCAGAAATTTTTCAATCTCAGAATCAAAATCCTCATGGATCTCGATTGATTCGATCGAGCTCACATGATCTTTGGATCTATTACGTAAATTCCTAGAAATGAGTCGACTAGCCTTCTTGTTACAAAACCCTATTTCTTGATTTCTCTTTGACTGTTTGCGAGGGTATTCGTTGTTGGATTTTATAGTAGGATTAGGGCAAACAATTTGTTCATGCTCAGGAGTTTTAATAATCTTAGAACTAACATCTTGTTGTTCAGGCAAAGACTGATCGGGAAATGCCCTTTCACGAGGGTTTTCATACAAAAAATCTGGCCTACCCCTTGAGAAACCAATAGATTTCTCTATCATAGGTTTATCCATTACATGGGTCTCTATAGGATTTACTCTAACAAAACCATTACAAGCTACGAAACTGTCCCAATCATCACCAAGTGTTTTCAAATGATGAACTACCAGTAACCTAATCAAACAATGGTGAAAGAGGTTGGAATCCAAGTTCTGCTTCTTGTATCTCTTTGACAATTTATACAATCTTCTTAGCAAGTAAAATGACATATGTAAATGGAAGCCGATAAAATGCATGAGAAATCGCACATGGTAAAGGAAGACCAGGACATAACGACCTTCACAGGTAACAAATTGTTTTAAAACCGCTAATAAACCGTGCCATCTAACCTTGAGTAGGGAGACCAGAATACCTTTGTCATAGCATTCGATTTTTCTAGAGGTGACGAATAGACTCCAGGGTACTTCGTCCAACTTTGAATTATTAAACCATTTTTTACCAGTGAGAGGGATCCATGTTGCTTCACTCAGAAATTCTTCAGTGATTTCCAACTGAGTATCACCTACCTTGGCTCTACATCCCTCAAATGTAAGGGTGAATTATTTGGCCCCTCACAAATTATAACGCTGGAACTTCTTAATAAACATATCCCACCCCTGGCTCTTCATATCCTCACTTGCATCATCATACAACAACAAAGTTTTGGAGTCGGTTGGCTCAAATCAGATGACAGGGGCCATGAGGGTTTGAACATATGGTAAGAGGAGTAACCCAAAATAACTATGGGCTTAAGAGGTATAAGCAACAAAGACAAGTCTAAGATGATAAAAAAGGAGAAAAACTAGCAATCACACTAGCGCGACCATAATATAAGCATAGGGGTTTCAGACACGAAATTCAGGCATTTCTGGTGATAAATGTTTTAGATACAGAGCATAACACCATACCTTGATCTGTCATGAGAGGCCTATCAATTCAAACTTCCATCTAAAGAGAAGTACAGGGTACAATCGTAGTGTGTTTAATTTCCATGACGTGTAATGGGTATACTCAATTTACAAAGTTTAGGAGAGGATACATTTTTTACATTCCTAATGCAAATCAAAAATTTTAAATCAAAGTTGATTTACCGAGAGTTTTAAATGACCAATCTTATAGTCCAAATGCCAGTGAGCATACGTATTTCATTGATATATGATAAACTCAAAAAAGAAAAATCAAGAAAAAGGATGTAAGCCTATTGACCCTTTCAAACCAACCTCAAGCATAATCAAAATACGAGATTAAGTTTTAATGCTTGTTTCATTCCTTTAGTCATGAATCAAGCATGGAAATGCAAGATAAGAAATAAAACAAGAATAATCAAAGATCCTTTTTCTAAACAAATAATCATCATCAAATTGTAGTATTTACAGGATGAGGTGTAGGCATCTATAGGAAGTGTCGTTTTTTGTCCAAAATAGGAAAAATATGTAGAGATGCCAACAGTCCCTAAGTCCCAGAACTTTGATGCTTGAGGTTCCATAGCGAGTTTCAACCGTAGGATGTTGGGTAGACATGGACCATTGATCCACCCTACTGCGTGAGTTTGGTAACTCAGAACTCCAAGTGACTGTTGTGTTATGCTTGGAAATCTTCTGAAGTCGAAGGCTGAAGGCCTGAGTGTGCACTTATTGATACAATGCTTGGTCATGACACATGGTCTTGTGGGTTGGGGAATTGAGAGAAAGGGGCTAGTGCCCGAAAACTTAACAGATCAGAGCTCTAGAAAAAGAAATCTACGGGGATTCTTGATTGAATGAGAATCACAGAGAATGAAAAATAAACGTTATCTTGAGTTAGATTTGTTTATGAATGTTGTGGGATTTGTTAAGGAATAATGGCCTGACAAATTTTGGTTTTCTGCACATTGTGTTTGCAGAAGTTTAACAAGTGCTAGAAGCAAATAAAATTGCTACTAAGTGAAAAAGAAATGGAAGAGACACAAAATGATTCCAGTTCAAATAATGAAGCTAAAGGGATGGATGTTCATTTGAGAGTTGAAGGGTTGAACTCCAATGGGCATGGATAAGAGGTAGATAAGGAAGGGAATATGATTAAAATCATTGAAATATTTCATAAAGATGCCCAAACTCACCGATATGATAGAAGAAATCTCATGAAATCTAAGGAACAACAAGGATAATTCAAATTAAAGTTGATGAAGAGTCTAGAGAGAATAGAAAAGAAGTTGTACAAGGAGAGAGAATCGAGAAAAACAGGGAGTCACCAAACTTCTAAAGGAAGAATATCAAGGATTGTTGGTAGACACCATCATCACTCCCAAGGTTTCTCCAAGAGGAGGGCACACAGTAGTTCAAGCCCATCTCCTACTAGAAAGCACAAGAGATATAGAGTTGATGAACTGAAGGGCGAAATGAACAAGATTAAGAATCCTACGTTTGATGGAGAACATAAGAAGGAGGAAGATGATGAGACATGGTTTCTTGGCATGAGGAAATATTTTCAACTGCGGAATTATTCCTCTCATGTAGAAGGATGAATTGTGATGTATCAACTGAAAGGAAAATAATCCATGTCGTGGGATCAACTTGTGCAGGTGCAACACATTAGAGAGAAATATATCACTTGGAGAGAATTTAGGAGGTATATTGAGAAGAAACACTTGACTAAAATATATTATGAAAGAAATATGAAAGAGTTATTTGAACTCAAGCTAGGTAGCATGACCATTGATGAATACGAACGAAGGTTTTTGGAATTACTAAAGTATGTTTCGTTCATCAAGGATGATACTGTCAAGATTAAAAGGTATCTGAGTGGACTGCCACCTTCCATTAGGGACAATATTCAGTATGATTACCCTAAGACTATGGAAGAAACTATAAGAAGAGATAAATTCCTATATGAGAAACAAATAGAAAATCCTACTTTTCGAAAGGCTTGGGATGACCAGAAGAAGTTTAAGAAAGAGAAGAGGCAGAAGGGAAACAAACCTCCCTTTTTCAGAAATAGTCCTCAAGGACAACCATCATTTAGAGAGATGGGAATGAATGATGTAGGGGGACAAAGGTCAAGGAAGATGCCCATTCAATGTTGGGGTTGTCAAGGAAATTATAAGTACAGAGATTGTCCCCACAAAAATGGAAAAGTGAGAGTTTTCCACAATGTTCAGCAGGCTGAAACAGTGGAAGACATGCGCAGTAGAATATCTAGGATCTATGCAGCCCTGGACAATGAGAGAGATGAATTTAAATCACACATGATTGAAGTGGAAGGTATGATCAATAACCATCCCTTCATTATTTCAATTGATTCAAGGGCTAGCCATAGTTATATAGATCCTAGAGTGGTGGAAAGTTTGCAATTGTCGAGAAGCAAACATGAAAAGTCTTGGTTAGTTTAGCTCGCTACAAGAACCAAGAGAAAAGTAATTGAGTTAGTTAAGTCTTGTTCAGTGGACATCAATGGACTGAGAACAAAGTCTGAATTGAACATTCTGCCTTTAGGTTCTTATGATTGTCTAATTGGGATGGACTGGTTGGACCAGCACCATGCCATCTTGGAGTGTTGTAACAAGGCATTCACTTGCTTGGCTGAGAAAGGAAATGAGAGAACAGTCCAATGAATTCCCAGAGTTGTTGCTATCAGATAAATATTAGAAATGCAATAGAAGAAGTGCTATAGGAAAGGTTGTCAATTATTTGCAGCCATGTGGAGGAAGCATCTAAGGATGAGGTCTCAAATATTGGAGATCATGCAGTACTAAAGGAGTTTGAATATGTATTTCAGGAGGTACCCGGACTATCCTCAAAGAGAGATATTGACTTCTCTATAAATCTGATTCCTGGAGTAGCTCCAGTGTCAAAAAATCCTTACAGAATGTGTACATCAGAGTTGAAAGAATTGCAATTGCATCTTGAAGAGCTTCTGAAGAAGGGGTATATACGCTCAAGTGTGTCACCTTGGGCTTCCTCGGTCCTATTCATGAAGAAGAAGGATGGGACATTGATATTATGTATTGATTTTAGACAATTGAACAATGTAATTGTAAAGAAAAAATATCGTCTGTCGAGGATTGATGACCTCTTCGATCAGTTGAAGGATGCAAAGATGTTTTTGAAGATAGATATTAGGTTGGGATATCACCAGGTAAGGATAAAGGATGAAGACATAAATAGGATTGCCTTTAGAACAAGGTATTGTCATTACGAGTTCACATTGGTGCCATTTCGACTATCGAACGCACCTATTGTTTTTATGTGTTGAATGAATGGTGTATTCAAGGACTATCTAGATACGTTTGTCATAGTATTCTTGGATGACATTCTGGTGTATTCCAATTCAAAGGAAGAGCATGAACAACATCTTAGGATGGTGTTGCAGATGCTAAGAGAGCACCCACTGTATGCCATGTTGAGCAAGTGCTTGTTTTATTAGGAGAAGATCCATTACTTGGGGCATATTATTTCAAAGGATGGGATAGTTGTAGATCCTCAGAATATTGAGGCCATCAAAGAATGGTCAGTGCCAAAGAATGTGACAGAAGTCAGATCCTTTATGGTTCTAGCTATTTATTACATAAGTTTTATATCAGGGTTCTAGAGGATAGCTCACCCTATCACTTCCTTGCAAAGGAAGGAGAATACGTTTCAATGGACAAATGATTGTGAGAGAAGATTCCATCAATTGAAGAAATTTTTAACCAGTGCTCCAATCCTAAGGATTGCATATCTGAATTAAGACTTTGTAGTGTGTACAGATGCATGCAAAGAAGGACTAGGAGGAGTCCCGAGTCAGAATGGATTCGTAATCTGTTATGAATCCAGAAAGTTGAAAAAGCATGAAAGGAACTATGCAAATCATGACTTGGAGTTGGCAACCATAGTAAATGCTCTAAAGAAATGGAGAAATTATCTCATGGGAAGGAGGTTCGAACTAAGGACAGAACATAATGGTCAGAATTATTTGTTTGATCAACCAACCTTGAACTCTAGACAAAGTAGGTGGTTGGAGTTTCTCTATGAGTATGATTTTGATATCAAGTATATCAAAGGGATGAAGAATAAAGTGGCTAAAGCACTCAACATGAGAGTACATGAATTACATGCTACAACCATTAGCATGTACCCAATTAATATTAAAAGAAGAATTTTGGAAGATGCAAATGCAGATTTGCAGTATAGGGATTTGGTAGAAAAATTACAAGGTGAGATGCCACAGAAAGTGGAAAATTATAATTGGAAACTGACGGAACACTTTTGTAAAAGAACAAAATTTATGTACCTAATGTTCAAGACTTAAAACTTATGATTTTGAATGAAATTCATAATGTGCCTTATGTTGGGCACCGTAGATATCAGAAAACTGTGGTAGCAGTCAAGAGACATTACTTTTGGCCAGGTATGAATAAAGAGATTGTTGAATACATCTCTAGATGAATGGAGTGTCAGAAGGTTAAAGATGAGCATAGAAACCTAGTAGGGTTGCTACAGCCTTTACACATTCCTAAGTGGAAGTGGGAAGTAGCGACAATGGATTTCATCATAGGATTGCCTAGAACCAACAAGCAACATTATTCAATCATGGTGGTGGTGGAAAATCTTACAAAAGCTGCCCATTTCATTCCCTTAAAGACTACTTACAAGGCAACAAATGTTGCTGATATTTTTATGAGGGAAATAGAATGATTGCATGATATTCCCAAGACAATTGTGCCTGATAGATCCAAAATTTACCTCCAAGTTTTGGAAGGGATTGTTCAAAGGATTTGAAACGAAAATAAACTTCAGCACAACCTATCATCCTAATTCTGATGGCTAGACTGAGAGGGTGAACAGAGTAATACAAGACATGCTAAGGATGTATGTGATGGACAAACCATCGAAATGGGAAGACTACCTACATTTGGTAGAATTCACCTACAACAATGGGTATCAAGCATTGTTGAAGATGAGGCCATTTGAAGCACTTTATGGAAGAAAGAACAATACTCCAGTAAGCTGGGATAATCCAACTGATAGGGCAGTAGTTGGGCTAGAGTTGCTCAAGGAAATGGAAGAGAAAATGCTGAAAATTAAGCAGAATTTAAAGGTTGCCCAAGATAGGAAGAAAAGTTATGCTGATAAAAACAGAACCCACAGAGAGTTTAAAGTGGGAAATCATGTTTTCCTGAAAGTGAAATCCAATAGAAGTTCCATAAAGCTAGGAAATTGCGCCGAGTTGGCAGCCGGATTTTGTGGGCCATTTGAAATCCGGAAAGGATTGGGCCAGTTGCATATAAGATTTCATTACCTACATCCATGACTATACATAATGTGTTTCATGTTTCATTTCTTAAGAAATATATACCTGATGCCAATCATGTAATCTATTGGAATGTGATTCAGGTGGAGCAAGAAGGTGTCCTCCAAGTGCATTATGTGCGCATATTGGACTAGAAAAGAAAACATCTCTAGAATCGAGCTATAGGACTTGTAAAGGTTCAGTGGACTTGGTACGATCCTAAGGATGTGACATGGGAGAATGAAGATGCTATGCGGGCAGAATACCCACATCTTTTTGAATATTTTGAAAATCTTTTTGATGCTGTGTAAAGAGTTGCACTGAGGACAGTGCAAAAATAAGGGGAGGGGATTGTAATACCCCAAGGATGTGCCCAAGTTATATTATAAATTGTAATCATGTTTTGTAGGCTGGTGAGCTGAGCAATGATAAGCTGGTGGGATTATGTGTTTATTAGACCGGAGAGCCTAAGTGTTATAGGCCAGGAGCTTGTTTTTGTATATGTAATTATGAAGAACATTAATAAAGATTAAACATCGGTGCATGCAGACCGACCACAAAGAAAGAGTGATGGGGGACTAATTTTCCACAATGTGGGTAAGGGGAAGGGGGATGAAAGGTTGGAAAGAGGGGATAATCTTTGGGGCTTAAGTCCTTGGGAATAATACTTTATTATTATTCTAAAGTGGTGTGAATGGTATACTTTTATCCTAAGTTCTTGGAAAAGGGAATGTGTACTTGATGGAGTGCATACAGCTTCATGGGTGACATGTGTCAACCCAAGCACATGCAATTTAACCGAAGAATTGAGTCGTGATGGGGGTTCATTCTCCATTCAGACATCCACTATATGTCCTATTGTGCATCTGTGTCTGATCTCTGCATACCCTCACACAAATCTGAAACTAGAAAACTGTAATGTTTTCCTGAGAAGCTAATGTATCCAACGTCTAAATCGTTTGAGTCTACATTCGACCTCTACGTTGATTCCTTTTCATGAACCTTGAAACCAGTAGAAAACTCATGGATTGAGATGTGTCACCAATGTATCTTGTGAGCCTAGCCTATCCACCCTTGCAGGGACGATTCCGTACCCCAACTTTCTTTGGGTTGTTGCCTTCTATTTTTCCTGAGTGGAATTGTGTTGTTGTTATCCTTACCTTGTGGGAATTGGGCTAAAACTGGTTGAAGAAGCAGATTTTCAGGCCCATGGTTGAAGAGGCAGGTTTTCGGGCCTGTGAGCAGCTCTCTCTAGGTGAGAGAGTCTTCTCGGAAGTGGTTTTCTCCCAGAGAGAGTCCAACACCAGCTACGGAGCTTTGAAAATTCTTGATCTGACCTGTTGACGAGACCCAGAGAGGGAGGTGAAGCACCAATGGATTGTTCTTGTGAATGTGTACACTCATGGCTGGAACAAGCATGTGGGGAATGAGATTCCATGAGTAGTGGGTGTAAGAAGGCTCCTGGAGAGAATCCTTCCAGTTTCTTTGTGTACTTTTCCTGTAACCTTAGCTTAGTCTAGGATTCCCTTGCCCAGGGTGGAGCTTAGTCCCAGCTCAGGGGTGACCCACTGTTGAGCGTGATGAGAAGCATGGTATAAGGCTGGGAGGTTCATGGAAGGTCTGGACGTAGTTGGTGGAGTTACTACAGTTTCAAATATAAGTATCATTATGTGTTTAATTTTAGTTAAAATGCATGTCTATGATGCTTGTAATATTATCATGTATTTCGTTGCATGAATGAATTGTTGTTAATTATATTGAAGTTTGTATGATGGTAGTAATTCTATTTTAAATGTGTTAATTTGATTTAATGCATATTATGTATGTGAATGTTCTGCATAGTAGTGTTTCCCGATAGTGGGGTTGATGGCCAGGAACACTACAATCAACTCTTGAACAATCACAAATGAACGAAATGAAATAAACGACATACACAAAATATAACATTCATTCATTCACACATCAAATGAACAGAGTACATGGATTTGGGACAATTATGTTTGTTATATTCATTCATGAAAACAAATTACATATATTGCAGATCTTCCCTGCATCTTTTTTTTTCTACTCTATTCTTCTCTACTATTATCTTCCTCTATCTCATGATCATCATTATTATCCTTTTACAATGAAACAACAAACTATCTAAGGACTGGCTCCATAAGATCCTGTCGTCCTGTCTACAACCTATCATATCAAAATTTTAGTGGTTACTTGATTTGTCCTATTAAAATCACTATCAGTTATTGCTAGATAAGATTCAACACTCTATGTCTACAACCCCTTACAGTCCTTCACAACTTTACAAACACGACACATTTAAAAATGTTGCTTTCAAAAATATCTCAACAACTCGATTTACTTCTGAGTTAATTGATGATGTGAAACTCTGTCATGTTGAGATGTCGTTCCCTTGCCTCCACACCTATCTATTTGACTTTGAAGGTGATTCTCCTGCATCAATCTACATCTCTATTTTCATTCTCCTCATAGTACCTATTAATGTTTCATATTCCCCTATAACAGACCCAAATTTCCATAAAAAAAAAATTGTTTAGGGTTACACACATGGGTATGTTCTTTGTCAAATCCTACCTTTATAATACATACTTAGATATGTTCTTAGAAAAGCAATCTAAAAAAGTTTCAACACTTCTTATTATCTTTTTTTAACTCAATCAGTAGTTGATACCAAATGTAACTTGGCTATTAAACAACGCAATTTTCCCTTTAAAATAAAAAACTAATTTTGTGTTCCTTTTAGACCAATGTAAGCATACTAATGTTTAAGGTTTTGCTTCCTTGGAAAAAGTAAGTCGTATAAGGTAATAAAAATATAAGGGGTAATATTACAAAGGTTACACACTATACTAAGTTCAAATGGTTACCTTGGTCATTAGCATGAGAACTTCTTAACTTGGACAATGTAAGATTGCAAGGGAAAAGGCATGTCTTAAAGTTATGGCTCCAGTATGTAACGTCCTTTCAATCCAGACAAGTAACTAATCTAAATGCCCCACATCTCTCATGTCACATGGATGGATGTAATTAAATTTCATTTCTCAAGGGTACATAGGAGTTGATGGGATTGAGGTCTGTCCTCACTTGAATCAGATAACTCTGCATCCATTTCCCTTAATCATTCCATCGTTTGTTTCACTGGAATTTTTCTCTGGTCGACGAAGAGATTTGATCATTTTGTTCTGTTCTAAGAATGCATAGGGTTAAAACTCGTGGGAAAACTAAGAAGAACAAATTCATCGAGCCTGTTACCTCTCATGCGTTCAAATTCATTCACAGGTAAGGATACCCACCATTATCCATATAATTATGTTTAGATTTGTTGCAAGGAAAAAATAATAGTTTAGTCTGTAGCAGATTATGGCTAGTCGACATTAATACCTTATTTTATGGGTATGGTGAATACTATTTCTATAAATATTATACTATCCCATCTTCTTTTTTTGCAAGGAAGAAAAAAAATAACCAGAATTTTCATACCTATCCTTTTACTTTTTATAGGATTATCTCTTGACCATTTTAGTCGAACTAGACCATCGTCTGCAAGTTAGCCTAAGTTCTCTTTAAAGAGGATTTTAAAAAATTACTGTAATACCCCTAGGCTGAACCCCAACTATAAATTTAAATACAAATATAATTAGGCTTGTGATCTAGGATGCAGAAAGGATAGTATGTTTGTGATGTGAAAGAAAATGTATTTACATGAAAATATTAATGAAAAACACATCACTGCATGTAGACCAACCATGTAAAAGAGTATGGGGGACTAAATTCCACTAGTTAGGGAAAAGGGGATAAATTTTAAGGCTAAGGGGATAAGCTATAGATATTAAGCTAAAAATTAATATTATATTAATATTCCTTAAGGTATAAATTATGGATAATTATTTTATCCTAAGTTCTAAGGATGGGGACAAGTGGGCCAAAGTAACTCTCAACCTGACAAGTGTCAAGTTAGGCACATGGATACAAAGAGCTTGGAATTAGTTCATTTTTCCATTCATTCCATCATTCCTCCATTTCTTCACTCACAAATTTGAGCTGACCTCTGTAATTTCTCGTTACCATCACTGTACTTGTATTATACTCGAACTAGTACCAAGCTGTGCTTATGCTTATACCTGTACCTGGTTATCTCAAGAGATGGACTGGAGATGTGGGTTGTGAGGCATGTGGGATATTGAATAGGAGGTTTTGTAGTCCTGTGAGAAATTCCCTTTAGGTGAGAGAATTGCTAGGAATTTTTTTCCCGAAGGTGGAAAACTGGAGCTACAGGGCTCTGAGACTTCCTGTCTGGTGTGTTGTTGAAGCCTTGGAAAGGAAATAGGCTAGCCAAAGGACTATTGAGAAGAGAAGGGTCACATTTCCTCGGGTGGTACAAGCATGTGGGGAATAAGGGACTGTAGGATGTCATTTTGAGTTGGCATCAGAGAGAGTTTTTTTCCTGTTGCTTGAGCTACATCAACCTGATTAGGGATTCCTTGGGTGGAGTTTAATCCCAGCTTCGGGGTGACCCACTGCTAATATTTTTTAGTAGCGTGGTCTAAGACTGGGAGGAACGTGGAGGGTCTACATGCAGTTGGTGGTATTTCTATCAGAGATAAGTATAAATTGTGTGTTAAATTACATTCTGCAACTTTATTTATGCATTTGTTCTTATGGGTTTTTCCTATGTATGTTGCATGTCTATTTCCATTATTATTCTGCATAAAATTGTGTATTTTCATAGTATTTGTATGCTTTAAATTTGTATACAGTTCGAAAATTATTTCACATGGAATAAACCAACAATAGGGTGGATAAGGATGCTACAATATGGTATCAGAGCTCTAGTTTTCAACACTGAGCATGGATGGGCCGAGTAAGTTGAAATTGAAGAAAAAATTCATAGAGAATCATTTTTGAAATAGCCAAATTTCGATTTACAGTGCATCCATAGGTGCCAGGAGGGTGGTGAGAGAACACCTTGACTGTGTTCAAAAGATCAGGAGGTGTAGGGGTTTGAGAGACCACAAAATCCACTGCATTTGGCTGCCAAATTAGATCTGGGTCGTTGAATCAAACCTATATGAGTGGAGAGTGCACTATAGAGGAGATAAGATCCCAACCATTGGATCTGGGCACATAAGAATAAGGGCCATCAAATCAAGGTAAGGAGCACGAACGTTAAAACTCCAAATCCTTCGAACTTCACTGCTTTGACTATTTTAAGTCATTTGTCATGAAAGAGGAAAAATCCCCAAAGCTTTAAAGTCCCAGAGTGAATATACACCATAGATCATAGGGAGAAGTGTCAGTTGTTCAGTTGGCCAAGGATAGATTTGCGCCATTAGATCAAGCCCAAACTACGAAGAGAATCACTGTGAAGAAGATCATATCCCAACCGTCAGATATACACACAGGCGAGTGTAAGCGTAGATCTCATGACATTTTGGAGGTTTGACACTCCAAGAGAAATGGGTTCTTGTGTGGCCAGCAGGAAAATATTTCGAAGTCTCGAAATATGGAGTAAATCTAGACCATTGGTCATCAGGGACACGTGTCAATAAATTTTTGAGCCTTCGAAAGTTCAACAATACATAGGTCTATAGATAAAACGTGTGCTCGCATGAAAATTTGTGAAGTCTAAAGTCAATCGAGACCGTTCATTGTTGGGGTACATGTGTCTGCATATTATCGAGTTTTTGTAGATTCATCTCTACAAAGGACTGTTCATGGAAGGTTTTATGATGTAAAAAGTCTCGAATCCCCGAAGCTCAAAATCAACCCAGGCCATCCATTAATGGGGACACGAGAATCATGGATATTCAATCTCTGACATTCTGACATTCAAAAATTTAGAATGTTGCATGCATTGGAGTTTCAAAACTCCCAAAAACTGGAGTTCCAGAGGGGATCCCATTCATTGGTTGCAGGAGGGGTGAGAGTCGTCGATCTAAAATTTAGTGTTTGACAGTTCAGACGTATTTTTCTTTGGAGTCGGAGGAACTCCCAAAGCCCAGAGTCTCGGAGCTCCTATTGATCATAGATATGAGAAGGGATTATGGAACATTCATTATTTAACCCTTCGTGGGTTTTTCACTTCGTAATTCAAAGGAAGTGGATTGTTGTACTATAATATCCTCTAAAGACTGAAGCTCTGAAGCTCCAGAGCACTGGAGTCCCGAAGCTACAGAGCATCAGAGTCTTGAAGCTTTGGAGAAGTTCTCGTTCAGCGGTTTCGCCACTTTGGAATTTGGGGAAATATTTGTGTTATGTTGAAAAATATTCCAAATCCCGAATCTCTAGAGTCCCAAAGCTCCAGAACGTTGAAGTCCCGAAGCTTTAGAGAAGCGCTTGTTCGGGAATTCACCAATTCGCCATTTGGTGGATTTGGAGTGTGTTGAGGGAGAAACCTCCGAAGTCCGAATCTATGGAGTGTCGGAGTCCTAAAGCTCTGGATAAGTGCCATTTAGTTAAGATCCTGGTTCTATCTCTTGGTCACATGAGTTTTTGGGTCGAAGTAAATGGGCGAGTGCCCAAAAATTGATTTTTTTAAGATAGAAAGGGGCTTAAATAAGGATCCCGCGGGTTTCTGAATTGTATGTACCTTCATTGAGGGAAAATTAAAGCGTCTTGTGAAAATTAAGAGATGATCCAACATGATTTTGAGAGATAATTTGACTCTTGAAGAAGATCTCCTTTGTAAGGAATGCCCTCACAAAATGGACATTTTTTGTAAAATATAACTGTTCACCCAAAAAATTGATCTGGACAATGAATTTCTCAGAAAATCAAAAGAAATAATTTTGATGCAATATTGAATCAGAATTGTTCATAATTTCATGCAATTGATAAATCAATTATCCTAACAGGTTCTGTTGGCTGCACATTTTGCAAAGTTAACAACATTTAGATCATAATAGGATTATCACAGAGTTCATAGGGATGGAAGATACATAGGGGGATTACAACCAGGATGATGATATCAGAGGGATGTATGTCAATATGGGTAATAAAGGTACAAAATCAAATGGTAATGGAGAAGGAAAGGAAGAAAAAATGAACTTCATAGAGACCATTAAAGGTTTGCAGAATCATGTCCAAAGTTATAAATATGATAATGAGAGGCTTATGAAATACAAGGAGCAGTAGGAGGACTTAGACATAAAGTTAATGCAAAGATTGGATATAATATAAAAAAATATGGATAAGGAGAATGACTCAAGAAAATTAGGAAGTCATAAGTCTCATGATGAGAGTAGAAGAACAAGAAGTGTTGGCAAACATCACCATCACTCCCAGGGAATTTCACTGGGAGAGAACAGATTAGTTCAAGTCCATCCCCTGTCAAGAAGCATAAGAGGAGTTATGGGGTGGATGAGCTACAAGGAGAAATGAACAAAATCAAGCCTCCTACATTTGATGGTGAGAAAAAGAAGGATGAATATGCAGAGACATGTATTCTAGGCATGAGGAAGTATTTTCAATTGCATAATTACTCTTCATATGTAGAAGGAAGAATTGCCATGTATCATCTCAAGGGAAAGGCATCCATGTGGTGGGACCAATTTGTGTAGGTGCAACACATTATTGATAAAATTATTAATTCGAAGGAATTCAAGGGGTATTTTCAAAATAAATACTTGACTAAGAGATACTATGACAAGAAAATGAAGGAGTTCTTTGAACGCAATATTGGGAGTATGATCATAGATGAATATGAAAGAAGGTTTTTAGAGATTCTAAAATATGTTTCTTTCATCAAGGAAGAGCCAAATAAGATTTAGAGGTATTTGAGTGGGATACCATCATTCATTAGTGATAACATACAATATTATTAACCAAAAACATTGGAGGAGACCATAAGTTGAGATAAATTCCTTTATGATCAACATAAAAGAAGGCCAAATTTACAAAATTCTTGGGAAGTCAAGAAGAAAAACAAGATGGAACAGAGGAAGAAGTGGACTAATCCACAATTCTTCAAAAATAATTCTGAGGGACAACTAACTTCTATAGATAAAAGAATGATTGAGAGAGGGGGGAAAATACCAAGGAAGCCAGCTATTAAATATTCGGGTTGTGGGGTATATCATATGTATAGAGATTGTCCTCAGAAAGGTGAAAAAGTGAGGACTTATCAGAATGTACAACAAGATGAGACAGTGGAGGACATGGGAAGAAATGTACCTAGGATGTATGTGACCCTAGACAACATGAAAGCTGAGTTTTAGTGACATCTGATTGAAGTAGAAGGTAAGCTCAACAATCAAACCATTTCTATTTTAATTGATTTAGGAGCCAATCATAGTTATATAGATCCTAAGACCGTGGAAATATTTAATTTTACAAGAAGAAAGCATGGAAAATATTGGTTGGTGCAGATGGCTACCAGAGCTAAAAGAATAATTAATGAGATGGTTAAGGCATGTCCAATGGACATGAATGGGATGAGCACCAGGGAATATTTGAACATCCTACCTTTAGGTTCCTATGAATGTCCAATTGGTATGGATTGGTTGGAAAAAAACCATGCTATCCTATATTATTATAATAAGTAATTTACTTGTTGGGATGAGGCAGGGAACCTAAGGACAGTACATGGAATAACTAGGGAAGTAAGTATCAAATAAATCTCAACATTGCAACTCAAGAAAAGTTACAGAAAAAGATGTCAAATATTTGCAGGACATATGGAAGAGACACCTGAATATAAGGTGTTAAATATTGAAGATTATGTAGTCCTAACAGAGTTTGAATATGTATTTAAATAAACACTAGGTTCACCCCCTAAAAGAGATATTGATTTCCCCATCAATTTGATGCCTGGAGCAGCTCCAATATCCAATACTCCTTACAAGATGAGTACACCATAATTGAAGTAAATGAAAATGAAACTTGAAGAGATTCTAAAGAAGGTGTATATATGCCCAAGTGTTTCACCTTGAGGTGTCCTAGTACTATTTTTGAAGAAAAAGAATGGAACATTAAGACTTTGCATTGAATTTAAGAAGTTTAACAAGGTAACTGTGAAGAATAAGTATCATTTTTCAAGGATCGATGACCTATGGATCAGTTGAAAGATGCAAAAATGTTCTCCAAGATTGATCTCAGGTCAGATTATCATTGAGTAAGAATTAAATAATAATACATCAACAAGACTTATTTCAAAAAAAGGTATGGCCATTATGAGTTCACAATGTTTCCATTTGGGTTGTCAAATGCACCATCTATCTTCATGTGTTTAATGAATAATATTTTAATAGAATACTTAGATAAGTTTGTCATTGTATTTTTAGATGACATTCTTATATATTCTAAGTTAGAGGAAGAGAATGAGAAACACTTGAGGATGGTATTACAGGTATTAAGGGAGCATCAATTGTATTCCAAATTGATCAAGTGTTCATTTTATCAGAAGCAAATCCATTATTTGGGACATATCATTTCATAGGAAGGGATAATAGTGGATCTTGAGAAGATAGAAGCCATTAGAGGACGGTCAACACCAAAAAATATGACAGTGGTTAGATCATTCATGGTCCATGTAGGATACTATAGGAGATTTATTAAAGGATCCTCAAAGATTGCACACCCGATCACTTCCTTGCAAAAGAAGGGGTGAAGTTTCAGTGGACATTCGATTGTGAAAATCATTTCCAACACTTGAAGAAATTATTAACAAGTTATCCAATACTAAGGATTGTTGATCCAAATGAAAAATTCATTGTTTGCACTAATGCATGTAAAGAAGGGCTTGGTGGAGTCCTTAATCAAAATGGGTATGTTGTATGTTGTGAATCAAGGAAGTTGAAAGAGCATGAAAGGATATATGCTACTCATGATTTGAAGTTGCAAGCTATAGTTCATGCCTTGAATATCTGGAGGCACTACCTCATGGGGAAAAGGTTTGAGTTGAGGATAGACCATAATGGTATGAATATTTATTCGGAAAACCAACTCTAAATGCTAGGAAAAATAGGTGGTTAGAATTTCTCAGTGAATATGACTTTTGTATAAAGCATATCAAAAGGAAAGAGAACAAGGTGGATGATGCACTTAGTAGAAGGGTGCATGAGTTCCATGCTACAACCATTAGGATGTACCAATCAAATTTGAAAGATAGAATCTTAGAAGCTACAAAATCAGATTTGCAATAAATGGAAATAATAACAAAATTACAACAAGGTATTTTGCAGTAGAAAATTGAAGACTACAAGCTTGGAAATGATGAAATTTTCATGTATAACGAAGGAATTTATGTACCAAATTCCCAAGAATTGAAAAATATGATATTGAGAGAAATGCATAATGTGCTTTATGTTGGGCACCCAGGTTACAGAAAAATATTTCAGCTATCAAGAGCCAATATTATTGGCTAGGAATGAAGAAAGAAGTTGTTGATTTCATTGCCAAATGTTTGGAGTGTCAAACGTTTAAGGCTAAGCATAGACACCCAACAAGTTTTATACAACCAATACCCATTCCTGAGTGGAAATGGGAAGTTGTAGCATTGGATTTCATCACCAGACTACCCAGAAAAAAAAAGTAACATGATGCTATCATGGTAGTGGTGGATAAGCTTACCAAAGATGCCCATTTTATTCTATTAAAGATCACTCACAAGGAAGCCAACGTTGCTGATATTTATATGAGAGAAGTTTCTCAACTACATGGTATACCCAAGAAAATTGTGTCTGACAGAGATCCAAAATTTACATCGACGTTTTGGGAAGGATTATTTAAGGGATTTGGAACAAATTTGAATTTATCACAACTTATCACCCATAATCAAATGGACAAATAGAGAGGATTAATCAAGTGATTGAGGATATAGTGAATATGTATGCGATGGAAGAACCATCAAAATGGGAATACTACCTACACTTAGTAGAGTTTGCTTAAAAAAATGGATACCAAGAATCTCTAAAGATGAGCCCATTTGAGGCACTTTATGGAAGAAGGTGCAACACACCGGTAATGGAAGAGAAAATGTCGAAAATAAAAAAGAATTTAAAGGTTTATCAAGACATGCAGAAAAACTATGTTGATAAGGGCATAACTCACAAGCAGTTTAAAGTGGGTGACCATGTATTCTTGAAATTAAAGGCCAACATAAGATCCTTGAAGTTGGGAAATTGTTCAAAGTTGACAACTAGTTATTGTGGTCCATTTGAAAAACTAGAGAAGATTGGGCCTGTAGCATACATTCTTGCCTTTCCTACATCAATGTATATTCATAATGTATTGCATGTATCATTTCTCAAAAAGTATATACATGATGATAATCATGCCATTGATTGGAATGTGATTCAGGTGGAGCAAGAAGATTCCTTTCAAGTGCATCCAGTGTCCATACTGGACCAGAAAATCAAGCAGCTTTGGAATCGAGCCATAGAGATAGTAAAGGTCGAATGGACCAGGTACGGTACTGAAGATGTAACTTGGGAGAATGAGGATGCTATGTAGGCAGAATACCCACATATTTTTGAGGATTTTTGAAATTTTGGTGGAATATGTATATATATTCCACTAAGGATAGTGCATAAATAAGGGGGAGGGGAATGTAATGCCCCTAGGAAAAACCCCAACTATAAATGTAAATACAAATATAGTTAGGTTGGTGAGACAGGATTCATAAAGGATAGTATGTCTGTGATGTAAAATAATATGGATTTACATGCAAATATTAAAGAAAAACACATCACTGCATGTAGACCAACCATGTAAAAGAGTATGGGGGACTAAACTCCACTAGTTAGGGAAAGGGGGATAAACATTAAGTCTAAGGGAATAATCTAGAGAGCTTATGATAAAAAGGAACATTATATTAATATTCCTTAAGGTATAAATTATGGATAATTATTTTATCCTAAGTTCTAAGGATGGGGACAAGGGGGACAAAGTAGCTCTCAAACTGACAGGTGTTAATTTAGGCACATGCATACAAATATCTTGGACTTAACACATTTTTCCATTCATTCCATCATTCCTTCATTCCCGCACTCATAGATTTGAAATGACCTCTGTAATTTATTGTTACCATAATTATACTTGTACTATACTCATACCAGTATCAAACTCGTACATATTCTTGTACCTATACCTAGATAGATCAAGAAATGGATTGAATATGCAGGTTGTGAGGACTGTGGGATATTGAAGAGGTGGGTTGTCAAGTACATGAGAAATTCCCTCTAGGTGAGAGAATTGATGGGAATTATTTTCCTAAAGGTGAAAAACTACATCTAGAGGGATCTGAGACTTCTTGTTTGACCTATTACTGAAGCCCTAGAAAGAAAATGGGGTAGCCAAAGGACTGTTGAGGAGAGAAGGGGTACATTTATTACTGTGGGATGAGAAAGTGGGGAATGAGGGACTGTAGGCTGTCAATTTGATTTGGCACCTAAGAGAGAGTTTTTCCTATTGTCTGAGCTACATCCTCCTAACTAGGAATTCCTTTAACCAGGTGGAGTTTATTCCCATCTTGGGGGTGAACCATTGTTGAGAGTTTTGAGTAGCGTGGTCTAAGGCTCGAAGGAACGTGGAAGTTCTGCACGTAGTTGGTGGTCTTTATATCAAAGATAAGTGTCAATTGTGTGTTAAGTTACATGTTGCAACTTTATCTATGCATTTTTTCTTATGGATTTTCCCTGTGTATGATGCATGTGTATTTGCATTATTATTATGCATAAAACTGTGTATTTTCATAGTATTTGGATGCTTTAAATTCATATACAGTTTGAAAATTCTTTCACGTGGCATATCCCAACAATGGGGTGGCTAGGGATGCTACACTCAAAGTTCATTTATCTATTTCGCATATAGATGTACTATGAATACATATTGATATTGGATTAAACATTCTCATATCCATGATACTTCTTTCTTTTGTGACACATGGTAAAACCTCTCATTGGGTTAGTCTTAAAGATATAATTCAAATCTATTTGTAAAATGTGGATTTGGTGGAGGGTAGTCTAATCTTAAAATAAATCGTATTCAATAATTGTACTCTTTCTCGGCCTCGATTATTACAAGTTTCAAATACAAATCTCCTGGAAATATTACATGCTACTTGTATCTATGTAAAAGGGAGTCTCTCTATAATTTCTTCATGTCATCATTTTTAACAATAAATTTCCCTTAAACATATGTTTTGTCTCTGTTTGATTGTTTCTTTTTTCTTTCAAGAATATTTTTTCTATTTAAACAGTGGGTAGCATGAAACTAATGATGGGTCTCTTGTGTGCGAGGGAACCCATCAGTTCTTTCCCATTCGCCTCCTCCCTGCACACTCGTATATTTCTCTAGGATTTTCTAGATCCATGACCTGGTGTTAAACCAATACTGAAATTTACACATAAGTGTCTACATCACTATGAGAATAGGTAATACGAGACAATTGACTTCGAGAAGAGTTCATTAAACAAGGAAACACTAGTTCACTCCACTTCATGATATAAGTACTTTGAACTTTCTTTAACGAAAGTTTTCTCTGTATTATTCTAAAATTTCAACTTGAAATTCTCATATGAGTTTTTTTTGTCTTCCAGGTGAGGAGAAGGACTGTATTGCCACTTCCCTTTTCCAAAAGTAGATTTCCTTTCGAGAAGGTGCTCGGGCTCCTTTTCTGGGAGCACATGTCCTAAACCCTAAAAACTTTGTAATTGTTTAATCTATATTCTTCCACTCCATATTTGTTGAATTGTATGCTTTCATTACATATGTTTTAAGTTTGACACTTTTAAAATATTAATTATTTGGGAATTTGCATATAACTTCATGCTTATTCCAAAAGGAATATGCTTTGGTACCTACAAATACTCTGTAATTAAATTTATCTTATTACTAATACAAGTAATTTCCTTCATTGCGATATTGCAAAAATATTGTACCTACAATATAGATATAATCTCTAAAGTAGAACTTAAAAACTAAGTTCCAACATACTCCTTTATTCAATATTAAAAGTAGTTGGGTCCTCTTATTCCTACTATATTTTTGTAGCTTGTTGCTAAGGTTGGTACTAATACACAATGTTATTTTCCAAATATTTAAAGTTGTAGTTTCCTCTTATTTCCTGCATTATCTCAGGATTTATTTTGTAAATTTGTAGCCTCAGAATAATGTTTGAGAACCCTTATTCTCACATTCGTATGACATTATTAAAATTTGTTCTTCAATTTGCATGAATTATTGAAAATAATTATGTGGTTGTATAATAATTTATAAACACCCTATTGCATGTGGTAGTTTTCTAGAAAATAGGATCTCTGTATGACATTGCATAAATTACTTTAAGTTCTTCTTTCTCGGGGTTATCTATAATATAAAATTGTGTGTGGTGTATCTATGAATCACAATGTAACTATTTAGTTTTATGTGACATGCATACACTTATACCAATCTAAATCTTGCATCATACACATAAATATAATTTTTGTAACTACATGAAATAATTAATTACTGTATGCGTAATAGAAATACATCCATACAACTTTAATTATGCAACATACACAAGTTCTATAGCTAAATGTAAATATATATGTGTGTGTGTGTGTGTGTGTGTCCTAAAAAACAACTAGGATACCTCTAATTCTATAGTTTTATGTTAATAATTAGATTCTACATAACAAAAATACACATCTGTACACATCATATTTTTATAGTTGTATGTGGATCCATTGATGCAGACCCCCTTCCCTCCTGGGGCTATGTGAACTCTCGGTCTCTGGTTATTTCCTTATTATGAGTCGGATCGATATTCAAGCTCCTAGTTGAACCCAAATCAAATATACACAGGCCCCTCTTTGTTCCCTGTGTGTAGGTCCTGAAAGACCCACGGGCTAATTTCCACGCACTCCCAAAACACTAGTTTCAGGCATAAGCCACTTTGGCGTTAGCCCCTCTTTCATAGGACCCTAGGTCGTGTCCTTGTGCTAATGCACGATTGCGGGCACATGCAAGACTATTTTCAAACCAACCCTCTTTTCTCCCTGCAATCCTCCTCGTGCTGCCATGTATCCATTTACGAATACCATGGTTCCAATTGTAGCCTGCTTTGGAATAATTATCCTTCGCGTAAGTTTTAGCCCGACAATCCTTCCTTTCTGTTGATCTCCTGTCTCTTGGCGCTACTTCTCGATCAACAATTATTATCAAATCTTAGTTGTCTCTAGACAACTATCCAATCAATGACCTATTCTTACTTCATGCATGATCGCATACCTTCGTGATCTATCACCACATAAATCCCCTCTAATTCAACGACTATCGTTGATTCTGGATCTGCGACCTTCGAGATGCTTGACTCTCAAACTTTCACTTCCTTCGTATGGAAATCCTCTGGCGTGGAAGATTTTTTGCCACCTGTCTCCCTGAACCTATGGTCAGGATTTCTTCCTTGAGTCTAGCCTTCAGGAATCTTGATTCTCAACCTCCACAAGTTCCTTTTTCTAAGATCCTTCTTTGCATGTCACCTTGGACGACGTCCTCACATGAAATCATGACTTCTTTAAAATCTCACTCACCTTCAATCCCTGAAATGTTGTGGGACCATCGATCTCCCGATCTTGACGGTACCTCTGGATTGATGGTTCAGATTTTCCCTCTCCAAATCTACGGACCATATCGTTTCGCAATTCCGGACTTCAGGTATTTGAAATCTCAAACCTCACTTTCCTCCGTACTTCAATCTTATGGAGTTAACAATTTGCTGACACATGTCTCGCTAAATCAATGACCTTTTTCCTACCTCGTTTGACATTTCAACCCAGATCTAAGGGCCTGCAACCCCCTTTTCGATCAATGATTGAGATCTTCCTTCGGGTCTTTGGAACTTTCCTCCTCCACTTTTCTCTGGAGTTCTAGATCTGACGTCGTGTGTCCACCTTTACATCAACGACTCTCGTTGGTTCTGGGACTTTGGCCTTAGGCGATTTCAAATCTCAACAACCACAAACCTCCGAAGTGAAATATTTCAGAGTGTTGTATCCTTTGACACCTATTGTTAAACATGATTTTGGTCATCATGATGATGTATTGATGATGGTGTACTCAGGCTCTTCATAAGAACTTTCTCCTAAGAAAAGTTACTTTCATCTCTTTCTAGAAAACTCATTTTTGGAGAAGGTTCGCAGGCTGCTAGTATATTTGAGTGCGAGAATGATTGATTCTCGTAGGCTTCCTTAAACCAAGGTGAGAACTTCTCACACTGTGTTGAACATCTAGGGTGCGAACTCTTCCTAAAGTATGGAAAAAGATGAATTCTCAATGTTTCTAGAAGGGAATCTTCTAGAAGGATGGGTTGGAATTTGAATGGTTATCCTAGTACTGGATTCCCTGATATTTTGGGATCATTCTTGTCCAAGTAACTAATTCATTCTCTCCTATATATTGAGGGAATTCTTATGGAAAAGGTTAAGAAAGATTCATTGGAGAATTGGTGAAAGAATTGTGTGAAGGACTTAGCATTGAACAACAGCTTGGAGACTCTAGCAAGTCTATCAAGATGATTTGATCTTCTTCATGCAAGGATTGAGCAAGTGTGTGTGTCGGAGCCAAGTGTCGTCGAAAGAAATTTTTCGACATCAAGGCTCAGGTTGTAATCTTTACTTTCCATTAATATAATATAGTGGCATGTCCCTTTCCCATAAAGCTATTTCCACTTTATTGTGTAATTCCTTTACCATACACATAGGTTGATCGTTGAATATATTGTGCTATCTTCACTTTGGTTGGTTTGTGTTGTCTTGGTATTGACTCCATGAGAGCACTGGAGCGAAGTGGGAGAAACAAAGACACTAGGAAGCGATATAAAGGTATGTTACTTGTTCCTTCCTACTAGTTAATTCAATTGTCAAAACTTAGGGAAAGAGTCATGTCTTGTCCTCTTTTTTTCTAGATCCAGGTGGATCTAGGGAGATCAGTTAGTGTGCGCACCTACCGATTAGTCCGATAACAATTTTAAACATGTAAAGGCTGAGCACCAGCATCCAACAGGTCTGTTACAACCTCTGCCTATACCAGAATGGAAATGGGAGATTATCTCGATGGACTTCATCACAGGTTTGCCTAAGAATCAAAGACAAAATGACTCAATTCTAGTAGTGATTGATAAACTAAGGAAATCTACACATTTTATACCTGTGAAATCTACCTACAAAGTGATTAATAACACTGAAATTTTTATGAAATAAATTTTTAGGTTGCATGGAATTCCTAATATGGTGATTTGAGATACATATGTCAAATTTACATCCAATTGTTTGAAAGAATTGTTTTCATGTTTTGGTACTGATTTGAATTTCAACACAAGTTCCCATCCAAAAACAAATGGTCAAACATAAAAAAGAAACCAAATTATCGAAGACATGTTGCGAATGTACGTAAGAACAAAACAAACTAAGTGGGAACAATATTTACACTTATTTGAGTTCGCTTACAATAATGGTTTTCAAGCATCAACTTAGATGAGTCGCTTTGAATTATTATACAAAAGGAAATTTACAACCGTGATTAGTTGGGATGATCTAGTTCAAAAAATTATGGTGGGACCAGAAATTATCCAAGAAATGGAAAGAATGGTAAAAAGGATAGAACAAAACTTGAAAGAGGCACTAGACCGACATAAAATCTATGAAAGTCTAAAGAGAAGACATCGGGACTTCAAAATTGGGGAACATATCTATCTAAAAGTCAAAGAAAGAAGAAGCTTTGTAAAGCTAGGAAGTTGTTCCAAGTTGGCACCAAGATTTTGTGGCCCCTTGGAAATTTTAACTCGAATCGGACCCGTGGCATATCAATTGGCACTTCCTGCAAATTTAAAAGTTCATAATATTTTTCATGTTTCGTTATTGAAAATATATATTCATGATCCTACTCACATAATTGATTGGAACATGGTGCAGGTGGAACCAGAAGGTGAGTTCCAAGAAGAACCTATTTTCATTTTGGAAAGGAAAGAAGCAATAATTTGGAACAAAGCCATCGCCGAGATAAAAGTGCAATGGACACACTTTAGTCCTTAGGAGGCCACTTGGGAATTGGAAGAAGATATGCATAAGTCTTATTGAATCCTATTATTAGATATGATTGAACATTGACGACAATGTTGTACTTAAGGGGGAGAGGATGTGGTATTCTCAAATTATTAGAAATTAAATTCCAAGTTGAATTTAGAAAATAAATTCCCATTTATGGAAAATCTGAATTTAGAAATAAATTTCCATTTATGGAAAATTGAAATTTAGAATTTTGGATTTTGTAATTATTATTTTATGACTGTTGGGAAAAGGTTTGACTTGCCCAAATATCCTCTTTTGATGGACACGTGTATGAGAGAAACTTTTTAATAAACTAAATGTTGGAAGACAAATGGAACAACCATTTTAAAAATAGTTGACTATGACTCCATGAGTGGGGAACAGGTTTGAGTTAACCCATAGCTAGTTTTTACAAGTGGAAGAAGTTGAATTTGTTCACTATAAGTCCCTAAAAATAAGGTATTTCTAAATATGTGATGTGAATTTCCCCAAGGAGGGAAAGGAATGGGAAGAGCTAGGCACACAATAAATACAACATATGTGGTAGGCATGACACTGCTTATTATGTTGGAGATTGAGGACTGCTTTTTTGTTATGAGCACATTTGGTCTGAGGCAAACATTTTTCTGATTTGTTGAAAGTTACATTAGCTAAGGAGTGCAAATCAATTATCTCTTATGGATTCATGGTCAGTCTAAGGGGTGATCAGGACAAGTGATTGTGGTTGTTTTGTTTCTATGGTTGGGTGGAACGTGATCATTCCAGTTGTTTCCCAGTGAATAGATACAAAGGGGCATTACTTTTATTTCAATGAACAATGGAGTTTATCATGCCCTATAAAAGGTACATAGTATCATTATGAATCTTGCATACAAATTTCAAAATTAATCAAAGTTTGTAACAAATCCCTTAAGTGTATGAAGCTTTGAATTTTTCGACCAAAAGATGAAATGAAAGTATAAGAATATTCAGCCATGACCTTACACGTGGTATTCCCGATAGGTCTTTATATCTGATGAGTATTTTCCTTACATAGTAACATCTAGTAAAGGGTGGTGGGGTAATGACCTTTGTACAGACTTGAAACCAAAACGAGGATTTTATGGAGGGTTTAGCCTTTGACAATAATGAGTTTGGACTATGGGTGGATTAAGAAGGAGCCTAAAGGATTTTAGGTTCGAGGATTGATAGCCTGTAGAGGAAACACAATCACCCTATCAAACCTAGTGATAAACTGAAAGGGTTAAACACACAAATGAAATATTTAATGCGGTGGAGTCTGGAACGAAATGCCTACGAAGGTGAAATCTGTCATACGATATCAACCCTAAAAAAAAAATAAAAGAATATATTATGTGAATTGGAACCTCACAGACATACTATTATACTAGACAGAGAAGGAATTACTTAGAGAATGTGTTACACCCGACATATAATGTTTATTTTGTGGCATAAATAATACATTGCACAAAGAACGTTCAAATAAAGAATAACTTGCACGGAGAATGCCTCATAAAAGAGATACTTTGCACAAAGAAAACTCACATAAGAAATGCTTTACACAAAGAATGCCATTTTTTGATAACTACAAGTATCATGCCTGTGGAAATCCTACCAGAACTCCAATGCTACGATCCTCCATAGAGCCGAACAATACTACCAGTTGCGGGAGTAAACCATAGAGTAAAAAATTGAAAGGGAACAACTAAGAGGGGCATAATGGCCCCTCGTTCCCCTCAGTAGTGGAGAAGAGTGAAAGGTACACCACCCATACCATGCCATGTGAGACTAGTCGAAGTGGCAATCCCATAGTGGGTGATTTCCTATAGTTTCAGGCTTGGAGAGTATTGGTGGTCTATCACCATTAATGGACCTAACCTAGCATAACTACCCACAATTATAATATCCTTGGTTCAGACCGACCTGGCATCCTCTTCATTTATGTCTTTATGAACCACTTAAAAGCTATGTATATACTTGTAACTTTGGATTGGTGGTTATGTTAGTGTAATGCGTAGGGTTATAACTTCATTACTTTATGCATACCGTAATTTTTTCTTGTTAAATATAGTTCGTTAATACTATTTTTAAGTAGTGTTATAAACCCTAGTGCATAGGTTTTGGACTTGGATGGTTATGACCCCTAGTTCAACCCTATGGTTGCTAGTGCTTTAACTATTATGAATATGGATTATATCACTTACATGTATTATAAACATAGCTTAATACCTATTATAATATGGATAACATGGCTAATGTAACCATAATTCCTAAGCTATGGACCTTGATAGGACTAACCACTAATTAATCAATGCAAAAAGATGCTTGATTCTAATATAATAACGACGCTACGATGAAATATAATAGTAAGAGAAAGGTTAAATTAAAATCATTTTCATCCCTTTAGGATGGGTGGTGATAGTGGAGTAAAAATGCTATGCATATACAATATTTGAAAAGATATATAATGGATTACCTTCTATGTCATGAACAATTTTGATGAATTAATAGAGGTTAGCTTCCTAGAATATTTTATTTTTATTTTTATGAAATTTGGGGTACATTACACTCTCACCTAAAGAGACTACTGACGGTCTGTCAGCCCAACTCTTCAACAGTAGAATTTTGGTTACAACCCCACAAGTCCATGAAATCTTCTCTAGGAAGATAGAGTAATAATCATATTTTCCATATAGTTTGACCCCCCCTCTACTCATGAGATCCTTTTACATTAAAAATGTTGTTTTTCCCAATCCTCCATGCAAAATAATATAACCATAATTCCAAAAATACACTAAGGCCGACAATATATATTGCATTCCTTCCACTTGACATTTGTCACCTTCAAAAGTAACTTTAAGCCACTTGGTGACCCGTTCCGTACCCTCAAAAACGTAAGATAAATATATATATATATATATATATATATATATATATATGACATTACACTTTTCCTAGAAATATCATAAAATATTCCCCAAGACTTACAACTCACCCTCTTTTCCCTTCTTACGATGGATTACGCTCCCGATCTCTTTTCATATGAGTTAGTTAGCATGAGAGATGCACTATTATATGAATAAACATGATTATAATTACATAGATAAGAGAAATGGCCTATGTTCATCTAGGATTACAAGCCTCATAATCACATAGGCTCTCCAACCTCCATACATTTCCATTCATTCTCATGCACTAACCAAAGTGCATGCAAGAGAGTGAAATGTGGAAACTTTCACAGGTGCACACAACATATAGATTGTGTGCAACCTTGTTAACACTTTTCTATGCACTACTCTGATGCATGAAACACTGAAATGGTATTTCCTTGGATCACCAACTTAAGTGTACTTTACATTTACACTAGGTACCAATCGGCTCACTAGTGCATATGTACAATTACAAAGGGTTCCTGATTATGGACACTACATCAATGGTATCAAGAGGAAGGTGTCTCTACATTTCATCTCAAAAATGAAAGATAAACATTTCTTGAAGGAAGGGTGTCAATTGTACATATTATAGGTAGTATTTGATGTAAAGGGACCCTCTGATCTAGATTAGCATACATTTTTTTCATAATTCAAGGATTTTGTTCTAAAAAAGTTATCGAGGTTACCTACTAAGTGTTGGAGTTACTTCACAAACACCTAGGATTTATTTTTCCTAAGGTTTTTTGTTGTTTTTTATTCATTATTAGTCATTATCCAACCTCCTAAATTTTAGGGGAGAATATTCCACCTGGACAATATTCTCTTCAGTTGGCACTTCAGTTTGACTAGTTGAGTTGAGTCTAGACATTGCATTGGTTTTGTCACCATACAACATTGGAATCATCAAAATTATAATGTGCACTTGAATTGGGATCACCACCAAACTGACACATTACCCTTGATTCCTTGATCTACTCCTCACTACACTATGTTTAGTGAGTTAACTAAATACTAGTTGACTAGTTAACTCAGTTAGGTGGCAGTTCAGTCCACTAACTGCCCGAGAGACTAGACTAGGTGGCAGATCCTCATGTAACTTATATTGTGTGTTGATATCACTCTAGACCACCACTATGGTGCATTCGATCTCCTCTAGTGTGCATTGATTGAGTCATACAAAGTATAACTTGTGTAAATTACTCACTAATCATTACGGTTAATGAGAATTCTTCTATTCTTTCTCAATTTATCTCTGCAAATGTGTGTAGAATTTTTTAGATATATATATTCTGTGCAAGTTCAATACATTTACATAGTATCATATCCGATAGAATTCTAATCAAAATCTACACCAAAATTTTGTGCAGGTACAAAAGATTGAAGATAGTGGAAAGATGGATTGCCAAAAAGAATTCATTCTTACACCTTAAAACTACTTTGCATGGAAGGAGAAAATAGTCATACATATCTGAAAAATATGATTGTACAGGTTAACCTTGAATACATACACATAACCCACATCATCCATAGAAAAATCCATGTACTTAAATTGAATGGATGAAGCATTCAGAATAATTTGCAGTCTTATTTCTCCCGATCTCCTTTTTCACATATCGTCCTGTAAGACTCCCAATGAATCTTGGAACACCTTTGAAGGGATATTTTGAAAATAGAATGAGATGAGGGGACACATGCTGGAGGTGTAATTTCTCACATTGGATCCAAAAATCTTCGACAATATCCAAGATTTCTTTACAAAATTCAAGGATTTACTGTTGCAACTCAAAGATTGTGGGGTTGATAAATATAAGGAGGAGAAACAAATGGTTCTCACCATTCTCTCCAAACTTGGTACAAAATTCTTTGTATTCGTGTCCACATTCCTTTCAATCAGATTCTTCTCCGGAGCCACCTGGAATATGCCTTCTCTTGAGGACTTTATCGAATCCCTGACACAAGAGTAAACCAAGCTCATCAACATGGGAAATATCAAAGGCCCAAAGGCACATGTACTTATTATGCAAGATGGAATCCATCAATATCAGGAATATAAAGATAAATGAAAAAGGAAATATCATGCAATACTAATAAGGAAGGGTACTCAAAACCCTTCACCGAGGCCTCCGGGTCCAAAGGGGAAAATGGAAGAAAAGGGGAAAAATGTAGGTACTGCCACAAAGGATTCCATCAAGAATATGCATGCATGCAAAATAAAATAGATATAATGACTTAAATACTTCATAAAAAAAAACCTTGGAGATCGCATCTGTGACGGTGCCAAGAAGAAGAAGACAAAAGATCAGAATCCCAAGAAAGGCAATTCTATCCATGCCGTGACTGCCATCAACTCCTCTCGCAATGCTTGGATCGTAGATTCGGGAGAATCACATCATGTGGATCCCTCAAAATAAGTCTATTATTCATTGGATGCATGCAAAGGTCCTCCTATTGTTATGGGGGGAAAATCTATAGTCGAATTCACTGGCAAAGGAAGGATTGAATTCACCAAGAGAAGCTTCGTGAATGTGTTGCACGTTCCCAAAAGAAATTTCAACCTTCTCTACATGTATTAGATGATGAATTACAACACTGGAAATAAATTCATATTCACAACAAATGTCATGTACATATATGAAATGCAAGTTAACTCCAAGGTTTCTACTAGTGAGGTAAATCATCTGTCTAGATTGTATACATTTTTTGAATTTATTAAACCAGATTATGCTTTACTGCTTACTCATGCTGATGAAAGTAGTAGGATATGACACAAAAGGTTTGGAAATTTGAATTTTATATACATGCAACAACTTATCAAGCAAATATTGGTTGATGGTATACCAAACATACATTTCTCCAAGGGAGTGTGTGAGGGATGTGTTCTTGGAAAACACCCTTAAAAGAAATTCGACAAAGGAATGTCTCAAAGAGATTTTGTGACTTTAGAGATGATGCACGGTGACCTTATGGATCCTTTTATAAATCCATATATCAACAAAGAGATGTTTGTTCTCATTTTTGTTGATGATTTCTCACATTTTACATGGATTTACTTTCTCAGGGAAAAATTCGATGTCTTTCAACACCTCAAAGATTTCAAAGCCCTAGTTGAGACACAGTCCAGAAAGAAAATCAAAGTCCTTCGAACTGATAACAGGGGTGATTATGTCAATCATGAGATCCATAATATGTTCCATGAGGCAGGTATTTAGTTGCATCACATAGTTTCCTATACTCCACAAAAAAATGAAGTTTCTAAGCGGAAAAACAGATCTCTAAAGGAGATGGCATATTGCATGTTACATGCAAAGTCACTACCACATAGACTATGGGCCAAACCAATTAATTTTTCAACATACATCCAAAATATATCTCCCCATATATCTTTCAAGGATAATACCCCCTATGAGGCTTGGAGCAGCCTCAAACTGGAAGTGACCCACTTTCGTATTTTTGGTTTACGTACATGGGCCCGACTTCCATCTGAAAAGAGGAAGGAACTTGATCCATAGATCACTGAGTGTTTTTTTGTTGGATACCTAGACAGTGTGAAGGGATATAGACTTATTCATATTTTCTCAAACTGACTCATCATTGAGTGAAGTTTCCAATTCGAGGAAAGTGTCTCAAATGTACCTCAATAGCCGCATGCAGAAACCTTCATTCTACCACCTATCCGAGATGATGAACATGCACATGCCAAATATTCTTCAAATGAGATTTTTGATTTAGAGGAATCAAATGATTCAGATACAGAGTCAATATAGTCAGATGTAGAGTAAGAGAATCCACATGCAGTTGTAGAGCCAAAGAAAAGGCCCAAGTGGGAACATACTACTCTTCATGATGCATGGGATCTCATTGGTGATCTAGCCGATACTAGGAGGAACCGATATTATTTCAAGGATACTTTTGTTGCACTCACTTCCACTGAACCATTTCCCTCCATGCATATTTTCTTGCATCATTCTTCATATCCACATTCTTATGGTGAGGTTGCTGGAAATTCCTTTTGGGAATCCACCATGTAGGAGGAGTACAACTCCCTCCTCAAGAACCAGACTTGGGATATGGTTCCCTTTCCTTATGGTAGGAAACTTGTTAGATGCAGATGGTTCTACAATACCAAGAGTGTAGCAGATGAAAAAATTAGCAAATACAAAGCCAGACTTGTTGCCAACGGATTTCAGCAGCTGCATGGTATTGACTATGATGAGACCTTCTCTCCAGTAGTGAAGATGGATTCCATACAATTGGAAATTTACATTGTGGAAACCAATGGATAGGAATTCCATCAGATGGACATGAAGAATGCATTTCTTAATAGTGATCTGTATGAGGAGATCTATAAGGAGAAACCCTAAGGATTTATGAAGGAATCATATTTGGTCTATCGATTGAAGAAGTCCCTTTATGGAATCATGCACGCTCTGAGGGCATGGTATTCCAAGATGGATTCCTACCTATTGTCACAAAACTTTGTACATTGTAAATCAGACCCGAATGTCTACATGCTCAGGATGGATGATTCACTTATATTCTTGGTTTTGTATGTTGATGATTTGTTGATCACCGGTTTCTCGACTTCAACTATTGATATAGTTAAGAGGATTCTACATGACAGATTTTTGATGATGGACATGGGTACTCTAGACTTCTTCCTTGGACTTGAGTTCAGTCAGGATGCATCGAGCATCAAACTATCTCAGGACAAGTATGCATGATATCTCCTTGAGAGATTTCACATAACAGACTGCAAGTCTGATCCGACTCCTTTCCTATCAGGAGTCAAACTTGAGGAGGGTGGGGACACTCCACTGGTTGAAAACACACTGTATAGACAGCTAGTGGTGATCTTGTTGTGTCTCACACACTCCATACCAGACCTCTCCTATGTAGTTGGCATAGTTTCTAGGTTCATGAAGGAGTTGCATGAGCTACATTGGAAGGATGAAAAGCATATCCTTCGATATGTACAGGGCACGATCACCTTTGGGATTCATTATGCATCAAACTCAACATTACATCTCATTAGGTTTATTGATTCTAAATGGGCTGGTGATAACATTGATCACAAGTCCACATTTGGTTACTCACTCAGTGTTGGTTTTGAGCCTATCTATTGGTCAAGAAAGAAGTAAGTTGTCATTTCTCTATATTCAGTCAAGGTAGAGTATAGAGGGGTAGTTAACATAACCATTCAGGCTATGTGTCTACAAAAGTCTCTCACTAAATTAGGCATTCAATTTCATCGGTCGATCATCATCTGATGTTACAACAAGAGCACTCTGAAGTTATGCATAGATCCATTTCAGAGGCAACAAATGAAGCACATCGAGATCCACATGCATTACATTCGGGACTTAGTACATAGGGGATCATCGACCTATAGTTCTATCCTTTAGCAGAACAGACGACAGCTATCTTCACCAAGACCTTCACTGAGCAAAAGTTCCATTCTCTGCGAAGTCGTCTTGGAGTGAAGGACACAATTTCCTAGCAACTATAGTTATTATCTTTACATACATTTTAACTTGAGGGAGGGTTTTCTGATGAGGTTTTACCTCTTTCCTCACTTTATTTCAGTGTATCTTTTGTATTTGGGTCCCTAACATGGCCTCGTTGTTGTGACCCATTCTTTATTTTCACCATAGTGATGTTCAAGGGGGGTGTTGGAGTTACTTAAAACACACCTAGGATTTCTTTTTTCTAAGGTTTTTATTTCTTTTTTAGCGATTATTAGTCATTATCCAGTCTCCTATATTTTACTGGAGAATATTCCACCTGGAGAATATTCTCTTAAGTTGACACTTTAGTTTGACTAGTTGAGTTGAGTCTAGATGTTGCATTGGTTTTATCACCATGAAACATTGGGATCATCACCATGATAATGCACACTTGCCTTGGGATCATCACCAAAATAGCACATTACCCTTGATTTCTTTATCTACTCCTCACTACACTCTGTTCAGTCAGTTAACTGAAGGCTAGTTGACTAGTTAACTGAGCTAGGTGGCAGTTCACTCTTGTAACTCCCTAAGAGACTAGAATAGGTTGTAGTTCCTCATGTAATTGTTGGTTTGTTTCCATATCAATCTATACCACCACTATGACACATTGATTCTCCTCTAGTGAGCATTGATTGAGTCATACATAGTATATATTTTTTAAATTATTCACTATTCATTACGGTTAATGAAAATTCTTCTATTCTTTCTCTCCTTCTTCTTTCTCAATTTATGTCTACAAATGTGTGTAGTATTTTCTATCTATATCTATTATGTGCAGGTTCAACACATTACACTAAGAGGGAAATTAAATTTATGATCAAGATAAAACCTGGTGTGAAGCTGATTTTCCAAACAAAGTATAGGATGAAATCTCTGAACCTATGAGTTGCAAATACAGTTGAAGGAACTGTTGAACTTGGGGCTTTTAAGGCCAAATTATTTTACCTTTGGGTGCACTATTAATATTTATATAGGGATTTGAACTGATCCAGAGGGAATAACAGGTACCCAATACCTTAGATAGATTATATATTTGTTCACATTAAGGGAGCGATTGTTTTCACAAAAATCAATTTGTAATAAGGGTATCACAAGTTAAGGATTAAGGAAGGAGAAAATCATAAAACATCCTTTCAAATTCAACTTGAACACTATGGATTCATGGTGGTTCCATTTGGTTTAACGAATAGACCACTAGTTGTATTCATGAGCCTCACGACTTTGTATTCCAAAAGTAATTATGCCACTTTGTGGAGATATATATAGATAATATTCTCATCTATTCTAGGAATGATAGATAACATGAGTGAGAACTTGATAGAAGTGTCATTGACATGCCTAAGAGAAAAAAAAATGATATTCACTATCTTTTTCATATTATTTCAAGAGAATGAACTTCTTTGGACCGAGAAAAAGGTGATGGCCATGATGGATTAGCTAATGGAAAAAAATGATCATGAGGTGAAAGGCTTCATGGGGTGCTAGCAAGAAAACCCCCCTATGACTACACCAGGGTTCATAATGTAGGCAGATCAATTAACCATATAAAAGTCAACTACTTCTCTAAACTAACCCAAACATACCAAAAGTCATACGAGAAAAACAGAGATGAGGAAGATCGGATAACTATACCTCTACTCTGCGTCCCGTGATGATCCCCTCGTGCTTGAAAGCTTCACTGACTACACGCCTCCTCCCAAGGTTGTCCTGCATTCAAAGATTGACAAACATAAAGCTAAAAGCATGATATTTCATATACAAATTAGGGTTATATGTTAGAATTTCAAAACATAAACCAATAAAAGCATTCAGTACACCATGATTTGGGACAGGAAAACTAATTCTTTAATTAATAACTCCATGATTATACCTTTATAATCAAAGTCGACTACTATTCCATGAACTGGGTCCGGGATCCTCTTCACCAAGCTCCAAGTGCACCTTTGTATGGCTTATCCTCTCAACCTTCTGATCTCTTATTGGGAAGTGAATGCGTTCTTATGGAGGAAGAAGGGCTAATGGGGAAATGATAAGGCAATTCTAAAAAAATGGATGCAATAAATTGGGAAAGGAGGGGATGTGAAATCGAGCATAGTTTCAATGTTCTTATGTCTAGATGTGAAATGATACCCCAACACCTCCTTTCATATGAAAAAGGATGGTGATTCGGTTGGGTGATGGGATATAGCAGGTAGATTAGTTGGGAAACTACCCAATATCATGTAATCTCAACGAATTCCTTGCAAAATTTGCAAGTATACATGGGTTGTAATGGTGCAGCATGCGTATGTACGCGAGATATAGTGGTGCATCAAGCGTATGTATGCAGGAAATATTGGTGCAGGGCACATACATATTCAAAAAATTGTTTTTTAGAAGAGCAACTCAAGAGTGCTTTGACAAAAAATGCAAGTAAGAGGGAAAACCTATTATTTATGGGTTCGCAAAGACTGCAAAACCCATCACTACCTTAAAACACAAGGGAATCATGTATGAGTGGAAAGTTGAATGTGACACTGCATTCATCACACTTATGAGATTCCTAACTAGTGTGTCAATCTTTTAAGTTCCTAATATGGCTAAATATTTCATAGTATACAAAGATGCCTCAAAAAAAGGGTTGGGAACTCTGTTAATGCAATATGGGGGAGTGATAAAGTATGTCGTATGCATCAAGAATGTTGAAGAAATATGAGGAGCTTTATGCTATGCATGATTTGGAATTTGTAGTCATGATTCTAGCTTTAGATATTTGGAGACTTTATATTTTTGGGAAAATATTTTTTCTCAATAATTATCACCAAATACTAAATTACTTCACCACATAAAGGGATTTCAATGCCATCCAGAGAGGATGGAGTGAATTTAAGGGTGAGTATGATTTTGGAATTTTGTACATGAAGGAAAAATAAAATGTGGTGGTCGATGCCCTAAGAAGAAGGCCAAAAATATTCTCTCTAGTGCACTTAGAGTTAAATTTGAGGGAGCGGGTGTTGGGAAAACTTCTTCAATATAGTTGGTATTTGAAGGTTACTTCATCTCTCCAAAATGGGATGTCGATAAAACCAAAGTTTTAACGATATGTCCTTGAAGTGGATGGATCGTTGATATTTCAAGGAAGGATATATATCACGTAGGGAGGATATATTTAAAGAAATATCCTCAAGAAATCCTATAGAACATTGTATTGTGTGCATGATGGTATGAATAGAATGTACGCGGACATGAATAATGTTATATTCATGAAACATGATGTAATTCAGTTTCTCGCTAAGTTTCTTTACTGTCAACAAGTGAAGGAAGATCACCACTGCTTAGAAGGAGCCCTATAGCCACATGTCATTCCTATGTCCAAATAGGAAGTCATTTATATGGATTTTATTGTGGGATTTCCATTCACATTGCAGAGACACAATTCCATTTTGGTTAGTTGACAAGTTTACCAAAAGTGCACATTTGTTTCCAATGAGAGACCCTTATTATGTCAATGGTGTGGAACATGTGTTTATAAGTGAAGTTTTTCATCTATATGGGTTCACCAAGTGTAATGACTCCTTCGTTAAGACTTCAAGTAAGTGAGTAAAGTAGTGAATGTTTTTTTACATCACATAGAAGAAGTGTTACATAAAATAACGTACATTAACATTTACACAATCTCTCCTTACTATCTCACTACACATCAAGTTCTAAATACAATTCAGTGTTATTCATAGATCAACTACATTACATAAGATAAAAAATGATATCTACCTGCCCAACCTAAGTGCAAGGTTAGGCCCTCCAAGACAAATAATCAACGCTCAAGTTGAGGATTCATCCGATTGATTTTGGCCATTTAATGTCTCAGGTGGCGATTGTTATGAGGAAAAAGGAGGTATCTAAATCCCATAACTCCAATCATAATAAAAAAATTCATCTTTTAGTGGTCATCTAAAATCTAAATTACTCCACCAAATTAATGCCCAAGCTTAATTTTCTACAATCTATTCCCCAATGCTATGAGTTTCTTTTATTCATGGAATAATAAAGAATAGGGTTGCTAAAATAAGTCCAATTGTAACAATGAAAATCAATCCTCAACTTATGTACATAACCAAATCTCTAAGTTAAGTGGTGATATTTAAGTGTTTAATTGATGATATTGAATATATTAATATCCATAAGTCAATGATTAATTTTATTTAACTAAATCTCTTTTTATCCTAAGTTATTGTATTGTAGTTCGAAGATTATATGCTCAATATGATAAGGTGAAAAATAAGAATTCAGTTCGGGTAAATGAGGATCCTAGATTCATCCATGATTAACTCAATACTATGCTTCATAGCTCAACACTAATTTATGAGTGACAAAATTCAGGAAAAGAAACGTACCTATAACATATACTAATTTATATTCTTTAAATA
>JZKD02S0299690.1:71072-84465 GCA_000966675.3 Picea glauca | reverse complement strand
TAAAAGTCCTTAAGGTTTCTTCCATTTATTATATTACCCATTTAGTCTACCTACTTTGGATATACAAATAAAAAAATTAAGTCCTTCTTTCTTCTAAAGTAAAAAATAGAGTACTCTTAAAATTATTACTAGAATTGATAAATACTTTCATAAGTTTATTATGATTTAACATCACTTACTGCAAATCGTTTATCTTGAGAGGGTAGACTATCCAAACATAAATGACCAAATACCATTTTAATATTTTGTAAGACAAATAGTTGATTAACCGGCAATAAGAGTTGAATCTCCCTAATCATTCGGTAACTATGATTAACCGGCAATGAGAGTTGAATCTCTTAGTTTCCAGCTGGATAATGCGATAAGGGAGAAAACAAAGATATATCATTTCAACAAAAGCAATGCCTCCTACATTTTGATTCATAGAACCCAAGTAAAGAAAAAGACTGAGATCGTCAAGGTGCATTAACCCCAACCGTTTACACAAGAGTAGTAGCGTTGCGAGTTTAGAAATGGTGTTCGACTAAAATTTTTCCAGACTCTAAGGTTATACTAAAGTAAAATAATAGAAATGGCAAAAGCAGGAGTGATCGAATGGAAGGACGTCGCCAGCATCTCTGTCAAGAATTGAAGAGATAAAGAAATTTTGGAATTTCATTTAAAAGCGTAGAGGTATTCTTATGAGATTAGAGTCAAAATACTTATCAATGAAGGTCAATGGATGAATTCAAAAGGAAATCGTTTATCAAAAGTGTAAAGAGTGTTTTAAAGAAAAAAAAAATAGTCCAAAAATAGAGATACGAGAATATTGTCACTCATCATTACCAATAATGACTATAACAGTCACATAATTGTGGCTGATCAACGTCGAAAGACGGATAAGATGAAAAAAATCTGTAAAAAAATATATTAAATTTTATTATTGATTAACAAATAAACGGTTGAGCTTCATTTATTTGGTGTTAATATTTTAATTTATGTTAATCACTTACCTCGCAATCAGTTAGCTATCAAAGTAATTTTTAAATATGATTAGGTAAATTTAAAAAAGTAAACACATAAACGGATGTCTTTATAATAGCTAGGAAATTAATGATTGAAATCACAGCCATTTATTTTGTGTGACTACTAAGAATATTCCAGCCATATTTAATCTTGTCCATAGAAAACTTATTAAGCACTAAACCCCTATTAAATCTGCCCATTGTCAATAGGTGTATGTCTTTCGGCGTAATAACAGTAGCCTTTATGCGTGTCCCTTGGAGTGATTTTATCTCAGCACATCCTTAATCAATTGTGAACTAATGTAAATTATTTTAGTTACATGAAGCAAATTACTTCTTGACTCATAAGAGATTTGAAACAAAGTATCCATTCTAAGATATGTTTCCTAGTAGACATAATGCAGTACGCCCAGGTATACAAAACACATCCCTATAAGGTTGCTCAAAGTAGTTTGATGGTATCAACTCGAAACATTGAATCTATAAAAAATTACAAATGTAAACAATGTGTATTGTTCTTATTCTCATCCTTTATTTTGGAATTACATGAATCTAACAAGTGATCTTAAAAGGGCCTTCCAATTTTGTGAATCATAATAGAATATCATAATATGTATACATCTGTTGCATAATCAAGAATTTGTAATGGTTGTATTTCTAACGAAAGTTGAATGAAAGATTTATATTCTTTACAAAATAAAATGTGAAATATTGTGCCCCAAAAGATGTCGATGGATGAAAAATGTCTTCAACTAAGTAACTTGCGCATATTCCCTTACTCTTGCTTGCCAATCCAAGGATTTCACTGGTACCTCCCTCTCAACGCTAGGGTTACTCTTCTTCCCTTTTATCTCGTGGCCACACACAAAAACCAACAAAAATAGCTCCAAGGCTTCCCTCGCAAGGTAGAGATTCCACCCTTTCCACAAGCTTGGTATCCCAACTCTCATATATAAAACACAATCAACCCCATTTTGGCAGCATAACCTTATCAATAATAGGAGAGATCCATTTTCCTTCTTCAACATTTGTTTTTATAGAAATATACCTAATGACACATGTCCTCATGCATAAGTAATTATATTTTTAATTAATTGTATTAGTAATATTCACCCACACACTTGTCACACTCTCCTTTACACAATAAAATACCATTTTTATTTTATTTAAAAATCCATTTTCCCTCACATTCTCAAAGGTGTTCCTATTTTCTCTCTTAGTTGCCCCTTTGTTCCCTAATTTCTCATTTAATGAGTGTCTCCTAGATAGGTATTATTTAGAATTGGATTAGGAGTCTTCTTCTAGTTTGACACAGCACCCCTACCTCAGCAGGGTCAGGGTGACATCCCGGTCTTTAGATCTTCCTATTCCCTTGAGCTGAAACGACTCCTAGTTCCCATTGGAACCTTCAATACAAATAATACCACAACTCCTTCTTAGAAGTTACGCTTGCGCGAACAAGCACTAGGTGTGAACCTCCACTCCATGTGACCACCCAGCGTGACCACTGACTTAACCCGGAAAGGTGTTTTGGATTTCATGACTTCGTGATTTCTATTGCAAGTCCCCCCCGACTCCTTCAATTCCCGAAACCCAGAAATGGGCTAATGTGTCTTTAGTTCCTACGTTATGCTTCTATCATATGACCTCCAGTCTAACCCTAGGGTCCACCTTCAAGTGCGTTGGGATTTTATGAATTGTGAATTCGCAGTGTGACTCCTCTCCTTTTTCCCGAAGTCCGAACTCGCGACTTGTTATCTACAGATGAATGGTCCTGAAATTCCTAAGATCTGATGATCCATATTTCATTGGGACATCGGATATCAGGGATTGTCGAAACAACTTCCTCCACACTTCCTACTCCTGAAATGTTGAAATTCCAATCTCCAATCCACAACTCTCGTTGATCTAGATCTAATGGCTACTAATCCTTCCTGAGCTTGTGAGTGCTGAAAGAAACTCGGCCTTATCCTCCCTTGATCCAAAGGTCCATGGAAAATCGGTGTTCCTTCCTCTGAGAAGCTTAACCATCCATTCTAACTCTCAAAGATTCTTGGCCATGAAACTTGGTGTATTTCCTTCTAAGCTTGGGTTTTACGAGGAGACTTCGACCCTTGTACTTCCTTTGAATTTTCCAAGAATCTATCCCTCCTGAGCTTGATGTTGGCTACAACTCAAGGATTCTAAGGGATTCTTTCACACGCTCCATGCGGTTCTAGGATAATCTTTGATTATCTAAAATATTCTAACTCTACGCACTCCTTGCGACAATAGTTCTTCAACCAATCACCTAGTTGGAAAAGTCTTAGACTTAAATTTGTCTATGCACACCTTGCATGGCTTTGTGCTATCCTTACACTTCTCATGGTATGAGAATAACTCTATCTCTCTGGAGCTTCTCTGAGGTAAAACTTAGAACCTTGTCAACACACTCCTTGCGGACCTTCACTTCGCTCCATGCAGGAAATTCTCAGGAAGAGAAACAATTGAAACTCATACTCTCCCTCTCATAGACTTCATACACTCAACATGAAATCGTACACATAAAATCTTTGAAACAAATGCATAAGAGAACATATAAGCAAATTGTAAGCATACCATTCAATAGATGAAAATAGTATCCATAACAACACCATGAATTTGAGTCAAAGCATTCTTATATTAAATCAAGTGATTTTGTACATGGGTTCTATAGCAACAAATATTTGTGTATACAACTTCTACAACTTCTCTACTCTTCTATGCTCTCCTTCTCTACTGCTTCTAACAACTATTTCAAAGAATAATGATACAATACATTAGATATGAGGGAGATTTTTCAAGTTTTCCCTCCTACTACTCAAGCTATGTAATTGAATTAAAGAATATATCTACTTTATATTCATTACATTAATTGTCTACAACCGACATATGAGAAAAATTATCTAGTTTTGCATTACAATTACCAAACCATAAAAGAAAATATATCTTTCCCAGATATTACATTAATACTTCATCATTTCAAATTCAAATCATCCTCAAAATGTGCATTGGTGCATATCGAGTAGTCCTCCTCTTTTGCGCTTACTTACGATGCTCCTGCATCATACTCCTCTTGTTGAACAATTAATGGACTCGTGTCCATGAGATCCTGCACCATTTGTCCATGTTTCTGGATATCTGCTTCACTTTCCCAACTGACATCCTCAATCGAGTGTGCTTTCCATTTTAACAAATACTTAAAATATGTTTTTATTTGGGTTTTCTTGCTAACTCTCTGATCAATGATATTTTCCATAGGCGGATTTTCATCTACATGAATCTATTTAACCAAATGGATTTTTTTCTAAATCTTTGCCCCATCTGTTTCATATGCTCTGTAAGGATACATATCTACTATGTTGAATATGGGTGATATGCCCACATCATCTCGCAATTCTATCTCATAAGTGTTTGCCTCAAATTTTCTCAAAATCTTACACGGCCCTATCTTTTTCATCTTCAACTTACTATATGTTCCCCTTGGGAATATTTCTTTCCTTACATGTGCTAAGACCAAATCACCCACTTCGAACTGAAGCTCTCTTCTGTGTTGATCTTCTCTACACTTTTACTCATGGTTGGAATTCTGCAACCGCTCCTTAATCTTACTATGGAGCCCTTGCATCTTTGTTACAAAATATTCTACTCCAGCACTCCTGAACTCATTCTTCTCTAAGTCTCTCAAATCAGATACTCCTCTTGGCTGCATTCCATACATTATCTGGAATGGGCTTTGTCCTGTACTTCTATTAGGTGAGTCATTATATGAAAATTCCTCTTGCAGCAGAACCTGATCCCACTGACTATGATGTTTAGCTAATAAACTCCTCATTAAGTCTCCCAAACTTCGATTTACTACCTCAGACTATCCATCCGTCTGAGGGTGATATGCTCAACTAAAAGATAGATTTGTCCCAATCTTTTTCCATAGTGTCCTCGAGAAATGACCAACAAATTTGGTATCTCGGTCCGAAAAAATACTCTTGGGTAAACCATGAAGTCGAACAACTTCTTTGAAAAACATATTTGCAATGTGTGTTGCATCACTGGTTTTCTGACATGGAATAAAATGTGTCATTTTTTAGAATCTTTCGACTACCACAAATATGGAATCACATCCTCTCTATGTCCTCGACAGTCCTATTAAAAAATCCATGCTTACCATGTCCCACAACCTCTCTAGTACTGGTAATGGTTGATACAATCCTGTATTCTACCTTTTCCCCTTTGTGTGCTAACAAAATCTACATATGTTGACAAAATTATTGACATATGTCATCATCCCCCACCAATAATATAACCTATACAGTTGCGCAAATGTCTTGTCATGGCCAAAATGCCCAACCAATCCTCCACTATGCTTTTCCTTTAAAAGGTTTTCTCTCATAGAACTCTTCGGGATACACAACTGATTTCCTTTGAATAACAGTCCATCCTAGATCAAGTATTCAATCGATTGGCTTATGTCTCTCAGAACATGGTTCTCACATGCTTCATAAGCGTCCGTGAAATCTGAATCACCTCTATACATCTTCTTAAGGCTATCAAAACTTAAGGTCTTCACATGAAACTCCTGCAGAATCAAACATTTCCTGCTCAATGCATCAACAACCTTGTTAGCATTTCTAGAAATATGTTTTATAACAAAAGTAAAGTTCTACATAAATTCAACCCATTTTGCATACTTCTCATTCAGTTTTTTCAGTTTTGTTATAAACTGTAAGGCATGATTGTCGCTATACAAAATGAACTCTTTGGGAACCAAGTAGTGTCTCAATTTGCTTGTATGACTTCATAAAGCACTTTATCATATGTGGAATAATTTTTCTTGGCATCGTTCATCTACTCACTGAAGTATGCAACTTGTCTATTGTCTTGACTTAAGACTGCTCCAATCGCAAATTCACTGGCATCACATCTCACTTGAAATGTCTTACTGAAATCTGGCAAAACTAGAACTCGTTGTTCAGTTATCTTCTTCTTCAACAATTTGAAACTTTTCTCTGCTTCCTCTGTCCAATGAAAAGATTTATGTCTTTTCTTGACTGTATCCATCATTGATGCACAAATTCCACTAAAATTTCGGATGGATATCCTATAAAAACTAGCTAGTCCATGGAATCTTCTGAATTCAAATATATTCCTTGGTGATGACCAATCTTTGATTGCTTTTACCTTCTCAGGATCTATCTTCAACTCATTCGAAGAGATCACAAAACCCAAATAAATGATTTTTGTCTTCATGAAAGATGATTTCCTCAGATTTATCAGCAACTTCTGTTGTTGCAACCTCCTCATCACTAGAGTTAAATGTCTCAAGTGTTCTTCCTTAGTCTTACTGAAGATCAGTATATCATCAAGATACACAATTACAAACTTTCCAATGAAATCTTTCAAGACTTCATTCATCAATCTCATAAAAGTACTTGGCGCATTCCTCAAGCCAAACGACATGACAAGCCATTCATACAGTCCTTCACTCGTCTTGAATATTGTTTTCCATTCATCACCTTCCCTCATTCTGATCTGATGATATCCTCTTTTCAAATCAATTTTTGAAAAAAACTTTGCCCCACTCAAGCAATCCATCAAATCATCCATCCTGGGTAAAGGAAATCTATACCTAATGGTTATTTTGTTTATAACACTTGAGTCTGTACACATACTCCATCCACCATCCTTCTTCAGACTTAACACTGGTGGTATAGCCCATGGACACAAGCTTTCTCTAATCAACCCTTCGTCCATCAAATTCTAGACTTGTTTCTTAACTTCTTCATTCTCCTGCGGCGTCAATCTATACGTTGTTTTGTATCTTCCACCTTATGCATCTTCTGCCTCAACATTTTTCCTCTGCACTTCTGAAATGTGAGCTTCGCCTCCTCCATCTCTCTTTCTATCGTGACATTCAAAACATTTGTGTTCGATCTTTTCACAAACAAAGCACTTTATTTCATGTCCTCTGTCTCTTCCTCTTCCTCTTGCTCACGGAAAAGTGTTCCTATCTACATATTGTCCTCTTTGTGAGATTCCTCCCCTTTCTCAGTGGTTATGTAGTTTCTTTTCTTCATCCTTGGGCTTCTGTACTCTATCTTGGGTAATTTCTTTGCCTCTGCTTTGACTTCTACCTTTTCCCCTTTGACCTTTCTTTCAGGCCAATTTCTCTTCATATTTCATAGCAACCTGATAAGAATCTTCTACAATCCTGATTGTCACCATGCTCATCTCATCCTGAATTTCATATCTCAGACCATTCATTTATCTGGGGACCTTTTCATCATCACTCTCACGATGACTAGCTCTAATGTTTATTCTGTAAAACTCCTTAGTGTATTCCTTCACTGTCATCTCTTTCTGTCTCAAATTATGCATTCTTTGAAACATATTGATTTGGTAATCTCTGGGTATAAATTTGGCTTTCATCTTGGCGACCATCCTATCCTATTTTTATATTCTTTGTTTTCCTTTGCAATGCCTATCAGCCCACAGTTCATCCCACCGCAATGTTGCATGCCCTTTCAGTTTAGTGACAGTGTGTTTTACCTTCCTGTCTTCTTCAATATCCTCATAATCTAAATATTTATCCATGCTCTAAACCAATCTAGAAACTCTTCAACATCCAAGTTGCCTTCATACATCAAGATGTCCATTTTTTCTCTGGCCCCTATTCTTACAACAACTTTGAATAGACGTTCCTTTGCAGTGTCTTTGGATACAACTTCTTCTTTGGATCCAGCTTCGTTCTCTCTTTCTGCCTCACTCATATCTTATGTATCAAGTGTTCCTCTCTATGTTGTCTCCATAGCATCCAACCAAGCATGAAGTTCTCTCATTTCCCTTTCCACGGATCGATCGGGCATGGGTCTCTCTTGACATCTTCTTGGCGGCATTATTTAAATCTGTCCACGTAGAATTCAAATCACAATTGTTCCCTATCTTCCCTCTACAAAAAACAAAAGTTGTTAGCTTTGATACCACCTGATGCAACACCCCTACCTCAGTAGGGTTTGCGTGACCTCTCGGTCTTTGGATCTTCCTATTCGCTTGAGCCGAAATGACTCCTAGTTCCCACTGGAAACTTCAATACAAATAATACCACAGGTCCTTCTTAGAATTTACACCTAGGAGAATAAGCACTAGGTGTGAACCTCCACTCCACGTGACCACCCAGCGTGACCACTGACTTAACCCAAAAAGGTGTTTCAAATTTTACAATTTCGCAATTACTATTATGAGTCCCCCCCGACTAGTTTGATTCCTGAAACCTCAAAATTGGCTAACAGGTCTTCAGCTCCTCCCTTATGCTTCTATCATATGACCTCCAGACTAACCCTTGGGTGCACCTTTGAGTGTGTCGGGATTTCGCGACTTGTGAGTTCGCAATGCGACTCCTCTCCTTTTTCTCGAAGTCTGAACTCGTGACTTGTTATCCAAAGATAAACGGTCCTGAACCTCCTAAGATCTGACAGTCCAGATTTTGTCGAGACTTCGTGTATCGAAGATTCTCGAAACAACTTCCTCCACACTTCCTGCTCCCGAAAAGATGAAATTCCAATCTCCAATCCACGACTCTCGTTGATCCATATCTAATGACTACTAATCCTTCTCGAGCTTGCGAGCGATGAAAGACACTCGGCCTTATCTTGATTGGATCTAACGGTCCACGGAAAATCAATGTTCCTTCCTGTGAGAAACTCAACCATCCGTTATAATTCTCAAATATTCTTATCCAAGTAACTCGACGTCTTTTGTCCTGAGCTTGGGTTCTGTGAGGAGACTTCGACCCTCATCCTTCCTTTTAATTTTCCAAGACTCTATCCCTCCTAAGCTTGATGTTGGATGCAACTCAAGGATTCCACGGTATTATTGCACGCAGTCCTTGCAGTTCCACGATAATATTTGATTATCTGAAATCTTCCAACTCTGCGCACTCCTTGTGACAACAGTTCTTCGCCCACTCACTTGGTTGGAAAAGTCTTTGACTTAAATCTTCCTATGCACACCTTGCGTGACTCTGTGTTATTCTTGCACTTCTCATGGTATGAGAACAACTCTATCTCTCCTGACCTTCTCTGAGGTAAAACTCAAACCTCGTCAATGCACTCCTTGCGGACCTTCACTACACTCCTTGCAAGAATTATCAGGAAGATAAACAATTGAAACTCATACTCTCTCTCCCACAGACTTCATACACTGAACATGAAATCACACACATAAAATAATTGAAACAAATGCATAATAGAGCGTATAAGAAAACTGTAAACATACCATTCAATATATGCAAACAATATCCATAACAACACCATGAATTTGATTCAAAGTATTCTTATATTAGCTCAAGTGCTTCTGTACATGGGTTCTATAACAACAATTATCTTCTTATACAACTTCTACAACTTATCTACTCTTCTATGCTCGCGTGCTCTACTACTTCTAACAACTACTTCAGGGAATAATGATACAATACAATACATATGAGGGAGTTGTTTCGAGTTTTCCCTCCTACTACTCAAGCTATCTAATCGAATTAAAGCCTACATCTACTTTACATTCATTACATTAATTGTCTACAACTGAGCGATGAGAGCAATTCTCGAGATGTGTGTGACAATTTCCAAACCATAAAATCAAATATATCTTTTCTAGATATTACATTAATGCTTCATCTTTTCAAATTCAAATCGTCCTCAAAAGGTGCGTTGGTGCATATCGAGTTGTCCTCCACTTTTGCACTTGCTTACAATGCTCCTACATCATAGTTAGACTAGTGGTAGCTTGAATCTAGATACTATTCTATTTGTACACCTATTCTCTCATATTTTATTTCTTTCTATTATCAAAATCGCTTTTATTATTTTTGTGCACATATGTGCATTCTATCCAATCTTTTGATTTTTCTTACTTTTTCCTTAAATTGATTTATCTCAATTCTTTTAATGTATTTAATATTTTAATTTTTAGTCCCCTAACTAAACTTAGACTTAGGATTAGTCTTATAATTAGGCTTAGACCTTTATTCGGATTTATAATTAATAAATTCACTATTTAATTAATTATTTTAAGTTCGACAAGGTCTAATAAATTCAATGTTTTCTAGGCCACATAGATTTATTGGCTCAAGTTTTTAATTACACGATGTTCCCTTAAAGATGCATGTCTGTGCTCCAAGGTTGTCACTCGCCTTTGACTAGTTTTGGAAGTTTGTTCGACCCTTGGAGTCAACACTCCACTCGGTCGACCTTGTGAGAGACTAAGGAATTCTAAGGAATAAGGACTCCTCCTTATTGCATGCTCCTTAGAATCTTCATGAGCGACTATCTTAGTCTTCCCTCACGACATCGTGGACCTCTCGAACTAGGTAATTGTTAACCTACAATTCAGACCACGACGAGAGTGCTAGTAGGATGTGACAGGGACGTTGCCACACCTCTCCCTCAATGTCTAGTTTCTATGTGCATCCCCTTTACTCCTTATGTGATTCATATTAGGAAGCATCATCATCCTACATCCATTGATAAAAAAACTTTCATTGATCCATATAAATAAATCATAATGTAATCAATCATATGTCACATGTGCATAAAATTAAATACTCAAACAAAATACAATCCACTCTCTGACTCAATCTGGAGTCCAAAGAAGTCCATTGAAGCCATCAACATCGATAATATGTCATGTGTCCTACACACTTAGGAAAACTCGTCAATAGCATATGCCAATACATATATATCATATAGAAATAAGTCACAACACATCATCATCATCATACATAAACCATAATCAAAATGAAATCATAATATACCATAACTGGATCACTTGCATGCAATTGTCCTCAAAGAATAATTCAATAAAAGTGTGCTCAGTAGATCAAGATGTTACACCAAGAAGATCATTTTGGATAGAGAATCTCGGTTTGCGTACAAGTTTTGGACAAGTTTGTATTCAGTGCAACTTTATCACAACTTATCATCTTGAAATCAATGGGCAGATAGAAACATGCTTTGGATGTATGTTATGGATAACCAAACCAATTGGAAAAACTACCTACCTTTAGTGGAGTTTTCTTACAATAACAGTTTCCATAGATCAATTTGGATGCCTCCTTATCAAGATCTATATTAAAATCCATGGGGGACATCATTGAGTTGGAAAAGGTTAGAGGAATAAGTGGTATTTGAAACATAACTAATTCAAGGGATAGAGGAAGAGGTGGTTAAAATTAGAGAACATTTAAATCCGACACATGATAAACAAAAGAGTTATGTTGATGCACATAGGACTAACCAAAGTTATGAGGTAGGAGACCATGTTTTTATTCCTATCATGCCTAACAACAATACCATTAGATTTCAAAAGAGGAAAAAATTATCACCTTGATTTATAGGGTCTTTTAAAATTCAAGAGACAATTGGACTAGTTTCCTATCATATTGATTGTCATCTCACTTGCATAAAATTCAGGATGTTTTCCATGTATCTGTAATGTGTCACTAAGGAATCTCAAAAACTGAACTCGAAGGAATTACAATATGAGACATGCAAACCATCATGCTCAAATCATTACTTATAATGGATCTTAGGGTTCAATATCCTAGACACCATGTGGTGAACCAGGTTAAGGTCCAATGGGAGAAATAGAGCCCAAGATTTCCTTTTTTTCATGATGCAAATACCTTGTAATGAGATCATCCCTCACTTTTTTTACCACAAGTATGTACTTTCCCATTTTGATTTAGTTACGGCCTTATTGTATCTTCATTGTTCATTATTTGTGGAACACTATTAAACATTTGCACTTCAAATTATGGACATGTAGACCTATGTGTATGTAAATTTAATATTCCTCATATCATAACTCATATCCTACATAAAAAAAATTGACAAACATATTAAACTGTGTTTTTTCGATTTACATACAAAACATGCTTATATAACATAGACATATTAAAAACAACTTAACATAAAAAATAAAAATAATTGAGGACAATTATCCTTTTCTCTTCAAAAAGGAATTCCTCCATAAGGAAACTTGTATTACAATGTCAACCTATTACAAGGATTGTAAAACTTCATGAAATTCTTGTGTTATCTATTATTATAGTTTGACCCCTTCATAGAGTTTACTTTCAAACAACATAACGCTTGCTTGGATAAAAATACACACCCTCTATCTCGTATTCAATTTTCAAAACCTTGAAGGTAAGATATTGCCTCCCCCTTGTAACCTTAAGGCTTAACGTAGTTGTGCTAGGGGGTAACAACATAACCCAAGTGCTAAGAAAGGTTCTGTACCATGTCTGCTAGGCGTAAGGGAGGTTGGTGGGTGATTTACGTTGCATTAAACCCTTGTTCGGACATGTTAGTGTTTGAAAAAAGTGATCCAATCCATCGATGCCATGTTTCCACTTTCACATGGCTCTTGTACTCTTCACGGCTGAAAGGTGCAGAAAACTACAGGTAAGGAACTGGAAGTCTTCCATAAATTAACTATACTAGCGAGGTTACAAATTTTCCATCTTCTTTGTTATTGTTACCTTTGTACTCGCTCTGGAATTGGACATTGACCCGTGTATTTCACCTTATAAAAATGGACTTGGTCCCTTCGACATGGACCTTCCACCGATAAAGAGGTCATGGTAAAGGAGGTAGTTGGCACCCGAGATTTCTCAGGTAATAAATCTATCTCTGGGTCTTCATGATACGAAAGGTCTGTGAGTAAGAGTTATTTTTTTAAATGAAAGGTTTTCTTATCGGAAGAGTCTATATTACCAGGATTTATTAGGACTTGGTAGTTTTGTTAAAAATCCCATCATTTGATTTCCGGCTTTTTGTAGATTTATCTCTTAACTATATTCTCCTTTTGTTTGTTAAGTTATAGTTACGCCAGTCGATTCGAGTTTACTTTTGACACTATTCTTTATTAAAAATTAGGTTTCCAGAAAATGGTAATGATGGCGAGCTGTACTGTGCTTGTCGTTATTAATTCCAAGACACCCCTTATGTCGTATTTTGCTGAGTACCAAGCATCAATTTCGGTCCAATAACAATTTTCAATGGTCACTAACTTTTCTTTCAGTTCCTATATATTACCTTACACAGACTTTGATTTATAACCTACATTATAAATCCTTTTCAAACTTATTTTCCACTGTTTGTTTTTCGCGTTCAGTGAAGGGTTAATGACCCTGACCATCGCTACAGGATGTGATTGATTCTAAATGGGTTTACCCATCTCTTTAATTATATACAAAATTGTGTCATCATAACTGAATTTCGACTCTGTTGAAATGAGTCCGGTATTTCAATCTTGGGTTTGTATTTCTCTAGGTATCTAATTCGAGTTTTCGAGAATTTCTTTCAACATTTTAT
>JZKD02S0299690.1:35215-69203 GCA_000966675.3 Picea glauca | reverse complement strand
ATTCATTCTCTTGGTGTTTAATCTATCGTTGTTTCCCATTGGAATTTGAAAATGGTTTCTTAATTTATTCTGTTCATCTTCTCGGTTACAATAATTTTCGTTCTGATGCTTTGGACTAATGATGGGTATCTCATTTTTTGCGAGGAACCCATCAGTTCGCTATCAGACACTTCAACCATTCGCTCCAGATGGTATTCTCAGTTGTTGAATCTCATGTGCCACCCCATTTCTGCTTAAAAATAGAATGCTACAGGTCTATGTAATGATTACTAGTTTTTATTTGAATTCAGTTATGTTTTAACTTGAAAGATAAAAAACAAGAATATTATTAATCATGCGTTAAATACATGGTAATATAAGGTACCAATAATTATTTGCAAGCCTATCATTTCAGGCAAAACCTTCTTTCTCAAGTGGATCTGAATTCCAAGACCAGGAAAGGTATTCGGGTTCCTCTCTTGAGATACAAATGGATTAGATCAATGAAACCTTTCACATGAATTCATTATTTATCATTGGATAATATTTTTGTACTTAAATTCTGAAGGATTATGTCATTCAGATGTAATTTTAGACATTTTAAAATTGTCTCTGAAACTTGGTTTCTAGTTCTTTAACAAGTACATGTAACATTATGATCATAATATTCAATACATTCCTCTATGGTTTGTTTATTTGATTACTTTTTCACATTTACTAAATAAAATTAAAAATTTACTTGCTCACCACTAAATTGTCACGTTCAATGATTAAGAGATAATATGTTAAGCTGGCCACGATTTACTAAATTATTGTTACTAGACCGATAGGTATGGCCGCGTGGGTGTTGGATGCCCATTAAAAAGTTTTAAAAGCAGTCATTTTTTTACCAGTGCGGATGTTTATGGCTGTGTGGATGTGAAGTGAAGCGTTTCAACCTTTAGTCTCCCCTCCACGCGCGTTTGAAGTGTTGGCCACGATTTCCATGGAGAATATGAAACGATTGCGAGTGTGCATCAAAAAAGGAGCGAGTGAATGCGTTTATACATGCGTGAATGTGTTTTTACATGCGATATTATTGAGTGATCACGGCTACCAATTTCGTGGGCTTGGCGTGAATGCGTGAATGTGTTTTTACATGCGTGAATGCATGGACTTTCGCGGGAAGTTTAACAGCCGTAAGCCTTTCGGCATTTACCAGCCTAGACTTAGAGGCTGTGCTAGTGCTACTTTAGTTTGAAAATTCCTTCGTTATCTCATTTATACATTTTATGTATAATACTATGTCTTTCATTGATATACAAAAAAAAATAGGTGTGTTTCTCTATCTAATAAACACTTTAGATCATGCATTAACTATCATTGCATATAGTAACTTCAATAGAGGCTACCCTTAAAATAAAACATTGTGAACCTATATTTATTCTAAGACTGTAATCTACCATACAACTTTCCAATAACATTAACATATCCATAAAATTTAAAAATCAATTTAAAATAAGAACATAGAACACAGAAGGGGAAGCCAAGTTCTTCCCAACCATAGAATGGATCAGCCAAATCACTTGATCTAGTCACTCCCAAGCCTCATCATGAATCCATAGGGGAGAATGAGCCTCCTATTCTAGCAAAAAAATGTATCTTCAACAGCTTTTTAATATCGTCTCCGTGCCTCCTCACACATGTATATTTATCTTTTATTTCCTAGGTTTATTTTCTCCTCGAGCTCCTTTCCCTCCTTGGGAAATTCACAGCTTTGGAAATCCTTGATTTTCAGGGTGTGTCAATCACCAAAATTGACTTTCTAAAAAATGTCCTTTTATACTCAAGGTTAGCTACAAATTGTTCCCCACTCATGGATTCCTCATCATCTCTTTTAACTTGGTTGTCCCTTCTTTCTCTTTCATAAATTTAATTAAAACTATTGTCTCTTACATCTATCCAATACTTAAGAAGACTTTTCAAGTCACTATATTGCACAAAAATTAAATTAGTAACAATCACTTTTTCCCTAAACCCACAATTTCAAAATTTCCACTTAAGGAAGTGATGTAGGAGCATCGCCCACGACAAGCGAGCCAGTGCGAGAGCGAAAGACAGCTGGACAGCGCCAACACCAAATTTTGAAACGCCTTGATATTGTTGCCCCAAACATTAATGAGTAGAGTTAATGAAGCGCACTTTGTATATTGTAATGGACCTTGAGCGGATAAGCTCTTGTCCTTAGGTAGATGAGGCATTTAAGATAGTTGATGTAAAGTAGATAGGAATTCAATTGTAGATTTGATAGCTTTAGAATTTGAGAGGGAAACGGGATATAGACACCCTCCTTTGTACATTGTAGGATGATCGAGAGCAGAAGAAGGAGAACAGAGCAGAGAATTGTATGAAGAACACCCATGTACAGATTGAATTAATAGAAGAAAGATTTGATTCAAATCCATGGTTATGTGTTATTTATCTGTGTATTGATGTTTTTCTCAAAGATATTTGCTTTCTGTCATGCATTTTCTTTTATATGCCGTGTATGTGATTTCATGGTTGAATTAAGTCTAAGAGGTCGAGTGAATGAGTTTCAATTGTTTCTCTAACTGAACCAGAGGATTCCTGCAAGGAGTGCAGTGGAATTTGTACGCAAAGAGTGCGTGATTGCAGGGTTCAATTGGAGAAAGCTTTTGTCCTCATTCATCTCAGAAGTGCAGATTTGGCACCGGAGCCATGCAAGGCGTGCGAAGGCTGGACGAAGACTCAGAGTTGCGATTCTGAGCAAAGTATTGAAGGACTACTGCTGCAGGAGTGCGCAGGGTCAGAAGACTTCAACACTTAGACGTTGTTCGAAGATTTTCCACAAGGAGTGCGTGCAAAGAATTATATCGAAGGACCGAGGAGCCATGAAAAAGCTCACGAGAAGTAGGCCTTTGAATTCGTCGAAGGATTGTACAGAGAAGTTGCGCTTGAAAAGTTCAAGCAAGTGTTGAAGACTTGCGCACAGGTGGACAAGTCTTCACCGAAGGAGCTCCTGGTTCATTTCGTAGGAGTGTTAGAGAAGGAACAGATGGACATAATCATCCGAGGAGAAATTTCGAGAATCCGAGGGCCATTGGATCTTGCGAGGGTGAAAGAAGGCTACAATACAGGTGTGAAAAGGGTTCGAAGCTCAGGAGGGCAGGAGCTGTCGGTCGGGATCATGAGGAGCGTAGTTCTACTCGTGGATCGGCGTATCGAGAGTTCGTGAGGTGAGACTCCAAATTTACGCAACGGAAGTCGCGATAGAGCGAGAGGCGATATTCCGAGAGTTACGTAAGTAAGGTGGGCCACAGAAGATAGTGGAGGACAGGTGGCAGAAACCATCGGAGGTTCGGCGTCTTGGGCCTCGGGAGTCGAGGAAGGAGTCATTTGGTTTTTCGAGTGGCGAAGTCGCGAGGAAGCGAGATCGCAAGTCTCGGCACTTCGGCACATCGGGTATCGGTGGTTGGAACACCGAGCGGTTGGTGTCGCGGGCAACGAAGTTGCGACATAGTGAAGTCCCGATAGTAGAGGAAGAAAGTCAACGAGGCTGATACGTCGGGTCTCGGGGACTCGAAGGTATATTAAGCATCCGTGAACTCACGAAGCCGCGAAATTTCGATCCTCCGAGTGCAGAAAAGGAGGATTGTGCAAAGTGAACTGTGGGTGCAGATATTCCGATTGGGAGATAGAAGAACCTTGGAGTTCTTCGGGCCAAGGGGAGAGAAGGTCCTGGTGAGAGAGATCGTGCTCCGAGGAGTGCGGGTGCTGTCAGTGTGGTATCAGAGCGATTCATTGCTTGTATACTTCAGACAGAGGGAGAAAGGGAAAGAAAAGCAACACTCTAATACACACGTCAGTGCGGTATCAGAGCGGAAGACTCTTTGTTTTCTGTAACAGAGAGAAACAGGATTTCACCATGCAGCCCAGAAGGGAAAGACAGTCACCTGATCCAGAAGACAGGGATGTGCGAAGAAGGGGTAGGCCGGCAGGGAATCCAGAAATGAAAAGAGAGATGAGAGATCTCCGAGCAAGGCTTGAGGAGATGGAAACAGCTTAGAGACGCGGAATTGGTGCAGTGGATATTAGCGATTCCGAAGTTGAAGAGGAAGATGGACATGAAGAATAGGTCACATCAGAAGATGCATAAACCGAGCGGTTGATTAAAGCCATTGCTAGGATGGGAGCGAAGGAAAAAATGGACATTCCAATCTACGAGGGAAGTCTGGATGCAGAAGAGTTACTGGACTAGGTCCGATCTCTTGACACATACTTTGATTATGAGGATATCGAAGAAGATAAGAAAGTCAAGCACACTGTTACGCGCTTGAAAGGACATGTAACATTGTGGTGGGATGAGCTACAGGCTGACAGATGCTGCAAAGGCAAGCAGAAGATTAAAAGCTGGGATCGAATGATTGCCAAGATGAAGGCAAATTTCATCCCAAGGGATTACCAAATCACTATGTTCAGGCGAATGCAGAACCTGAGACAGAAGTTGATGATAGTGAAAGAATACATTGAAGAATTTTATCTACTGAACATCAGGGCAGGTCATCGAGAGAGCGATGATGAGAAGGTTGCCAGATATCTGAATGGTCTGAGATATGACATTCAGGATGAGTTAAGCATGGTTACCATCAGAACGGTGGAGGATTCTTATCAGATGGCTCTGAAAGCCGAAGAGAAGCTGAGCCGTAAGCAAGGTCAATGAGGGTGAGGCAGAAGTCAGCCCAGAGGCAAGGCAGTTGCCCTGGAGAAATATCAGAAACCCAAGGAGGAATGGAAGAAACCTCAGGGTAAGATTGAGAGAGTTGGAACCTCACAGCGAGGGCAGCCACATGTTGAGCAGAGAGGACAGAAAAATGATCATGAAGGAGATTATGCTGATGCAAATACTTTTCCTCGAACCAGAGGTAGAGGAAGAGGCCGAGGTGGATTAATCACATGTTTTACATGTGGAAAGAATGGGCATAAGTCATTTGAGTGTCCAGAGAAGAAGAAGGACAACGGAGAAGCTCACATCACTGAAGCTCAGAAGCGTGATGTTGAGATAAATGAAGATGAAAAAAGCGGAAGATCGCTTGGAATGCATAAAGTCCTTTTGACACCCGAGAAGGAGGTGGAGGACACAGCTCAGAGGAGCCGACTTTTCAAGACAACTTGCAAGACCAAGGGCTGGAATTGAAAGGTTATTGTGGACAGCAGTAGCATAGATAATCTCATTTCGACAGAGATGGTAGAAAAGCTGGAGCTGGAGACAACTGATCACCCGAGTCCATATAAAGTTTCATGGCTACAGAAGGGACATCATGTGAGTGTCACTAAACAATGTTTAGTTGAATTCAAGATAAGTGGATACAAAGATAAGATTTTATTTGATGTTATTCCCATGGATGTATGTCATTTATTGCTGGGTAGACCATGGCAATATGACAAAAATGTTGTTCATGATGGGAGAATGAACACATATACCCTGGAGAAGGATGGGAGTACACATAGGTTGCTACCGATAAAATATAAGGAGGTGAAATCGGAAGTAAGCAACACAATACTTCTCATGAGAGGGAAGGAACTTCTTACAAAGATGGAGAAGAAAGAAGATCCACAATTCTTTGTGGTCAGGAAACCGAGGATTGTCCTCACTAGCACAAGAGTGGATGATCTATCAGAAGAGATTCAGGAATTGCTGGAAGCATTCGCTGACATCATAGTGGACGAATTACCTCATTCATTGCCACCAATGAGAAGTGTGAGTCATCACATAGACCTCATACCAGGAGCTAGTTTGCCGAATAAAGCTGCGTATGGGTTGACGCCGTAGGAGAATGAGGAGGTAAAAAATCAGGTACATGATTTGTTAGACAAAGGATTGGTCAGAGAAAGCCTGAGTCTGTGTGTTGTTCCGACAGTGCTTAGTCCGAAGAAAGATGGAGGCTAGAGGATGTGTACAGACTCTAGGGCCATCAAAAAAATAACCATCAGGTACAGGTTTTCATTGCCAAGAATGGATGATCTGATGGATTTCCTAAGTGGGGAAAATTATTTTTCGAAGATAGATTTGAAAAGCTGATATCACCAGATTCGCATGAGGCAAGGTGATGAGTGGAAGACATCATTCAAGACAAACTAGGGTTTGTATGAATGGTTGGTCATGTCATTTGGTTTGACAAATGCACCGAGTACATTCATGAGGTTGATGAACGAAGTCCTGAGGGAATTCATCGAAAAATTTGTTGTCGTATATCTGGATGATATACTGATTTTCAGCAAGACCAAGGCTGAACACTTAAAGCATTTGGCTATTGTGATGAAAAAGCTACAGGAGGAGAAGATGTTGATAAACATGAAGAAGTCCTCATTTATGAAGACATGGCTCATTTATTTGGGTTTTGTTATATCGACAAATGAGTTGAAGATGGATCCGGATAAGGTGGAAGTGATCAAGAATTGACCATCACTGAGAAATATTTTCGAGGTGAGAAGCTTTCATGGTTTGGCTAGTTTCTACCGAAAGTTCATTAGGAATTTCAGTGGAATTAGCGCAGCGATGATGGACACAGTGAAGAAGCGACATAAGGATTTTCATTGGACAGCGGAGGCTGAGAAAAGCTTCAATCTGTTGAAGCGGAAGATCATGGAGCAACCAGTGTTGGTGTTGTCGGATTTCCAGAAGACATTTCAGGTGAAATGTGATGCAAGTGCATATGCCATAGGAGGGGTCTTGAGTCAGGAGGACAGACCGGTTGCATATTTCAGTGAGAAGCTGGATGAAGCAAAGCTGAAATACTCCACGTATGATAAAGAGTTTTATGCTATCATACAGGCGTTGAAGAAGTGGAGGTATTACTTGATCCCAAAGGAATTTGTATTGTACAGTGATAATCATGCATTGCAGTTTGTGAGTCAACAGGAGAAGTTGAATTAGAAACATGCAAAATGGGTAGAATATATGCAGAATTTCATGTTTGTGATTAAAAAAATTTCAGGAACTGCTAACAAAGTGGCTGATGCTTTGAGCAGGAAGTGTTTTTTGTTGCAGGAGTTCCGAGTCAAAACCTTGGGTTTTGAAAATCTGAAGGACATGTACGCTGGAGATGCAGATTTCGGAGAAGCATATGAAGTAGCTGAGAATCCAGTTCTCAGAGATCGGAGTCCTTGGATAGAGTATATGATCTAGGAGGGATTGTTGTTCAGAGGCAATCAACTGTGTATTCCGAATTGCTCCATGAGGGAGAACTTGTTGAAAGAAAAACACAGTGGTGGATTGGCACGACATTTAGCCATGAAAAAACATTCGCGAAGCTGAGCGAATCGTATTTTTGGCCAGGCATGTGAGCAGAGGTCAAGCGATTTGTTGACAGATGTCAGATTTGTCAACATTCAAAAGGGAGGAAGGAGAATGCATGTTTTTATCATCCATTGCCCATACCAGAGAGGCCATGGGAAGCGATCAGCATGGATTTTGTATTAGGTTTGCCAAGAACGTAGAGAGGTGTTGATTCCATCTTTGTGGTGGTAGACAGGTTTTCAAAGATGGCACATTTTATCCCATGCATGAAGAACAATGATGCGACCCACATCACAAACTTGTTTTTCAAAGAGATTGTGCGACTTCATGGATTGCCGAAAAGCATAGTTTCGGACAGGGACACAAAATTCATAGGGCATTTTTGGAGGACCTTATGTAAGAAGCTAGGAACTAACTTGGCATTTAGTTGAGCTTACCATCCGTAGACAGATGGACAGACTGAGGTGGTCAACAGAAGTCTGGGAGACTTGCTGAGGAGCTTGGTGATGGAGCACCATGGCAGCTGGGACAACATATTGCCACAGGCAGAGTTTGCGTACAACGATTCAGTGAATCAGAGTACAGGAAGAAGTCCATTTCAAATTGTGTATGGGACACAACTGAGAGGAGTTTCTGAATTACGGGATTTAGAAAAAGCTGCGACTAGCAGTGCTAGTGCAGAAGAGTTCGTGGAAGCGATGCAAGAATTTCACAACATGGTGAAGCAACGATTGATAGACTCAAATCAGGAGTATAAGCGCAGAGCAGATCAGCATCGAAGACAACTTCAGTTTGAAGTTGGTGATCTAGTTCTGGCACACTTGAGGAAAGAAAGGTTCCCAAGGGGAACATACAATAAACTAAAGATGAAGAAAATCGGACCTTGTAGAATCCTGAAGAAATTTGGAGAGAACGCTTATGAAATTGAGTTGTCGGATGGCATCGGGATATCTCCGATATTTAATGTTTTGGATTTATACTCATACAAGGCTGGAGAGACAGAGACTGGAACTGAGGAACCAGTGATCCAGTGGAAGAAACAACTACCAGTAGTAGAAAAGCCATAGATGGAGTGCATACTGGACAAGCGAGTGGGAAGAAAGACCAGGCGAAAGCAGTATTTTGAGTATCTGGTCAAATGGAAGAACCACCCAGTGGAAGATGCCAGCTGGGAGAATGAAGTGATGATACAGAAGCATGAATATACCATGTAGGAGCTCATGGACAAGAGCCCATGAAATTTTTCAAGCAGGGGAGTATGATGTAGGAGCCTCGCCCACGACAAGAGAGCCAATGCGAGAGCGGAACACAACTGGACAACGCCAACACCAAATTTTGAAATGCCTTGATATTGTTGCGCCAAACATGAATGAGTAGAGTTAATGAAGCACACTCTGTATATTGTAATGGACCTTGAGCGGATAAGCTCTCGTCCTTAGGTAGATGAGGCATTTAAGATAGTTAATGTAAAGTAGATAGGAATTCAATTGTAGATTTGATAGATTTAGAATTCGAGAGGGAAACGGGATATAGACACCCTCCTTTGTACATTGTAGGATGATCGAGAGCAGAAGAAGGAGAGCAGAGTAGAGAATTGTATGAAGAGCACCCATGTACAGAGTGAATTAATAGAAGAAAGATTTGATTCAAATCCATGGTTATGTGTTATTTCTCTGTGTATTGATGTTTTGCTCATAGATGTTTGCTTTCTGTCATGCATTTGCTTTTATATGCTATGTATGTGATTTCATGGTTGAATTGAATTCTGAGAGGTCGAGTGAATGAGCTTCAATTGTTTCTCTAACTAAACCAGAGGATTCCTGCAAGGAGTGCAGTGGAATCTGTCCGCAAGGAGTGCGTGACTGCAGGGTTCAATTGAAGAAAGATTTTGTCCTCATTCATCTCAGAAGTGCAGATTTGGCACCGGAGCTGTGCAAGGCATGCGCAGGCTGGAAGAAGACTCAGAGTTGAGATTCTGAGCAAAGTATTGAAGGACTACTGCTGCAGGAGTGTGCAGGGTCAGAAGACTTCAACACTTAGACGTTGTTTGAAGATTTTCCGCAAGGAGTGCATGCAAAGAATTTTTTCTAAGGACCAAGGAGCCGTGAGAAAGATCAGGAGAAGTAGGCCTTTGAATCTGTCGAAGGATTGTATAGAGAAGTTGCGCTTGAAAAGTTCGAGCAAGTGATGAATACTTGCACACAGGTGGACAAGTCTTCACCGAAGGAGCTCTTGGTTCATTTCGTAGGAGTGTTAGAGAAGGAACGGACAAACGTAATCATCCGAGGAGAAATTTCGAGAATCCGAGGGCCGTTGGATCTTGCGAGGGTGAAAGAAGGCTACAGTACAGGTGTGAAAAGGGTTCAAAGCTCAGGAGGGCAGGAGCCGTCGGTCGGGATCATGAGGAGCGTAGTTCTACTCGTGGATCGATGTATCGGGAGTTCGTGAGGTGAGACTCCAAATTTATGCAACGAAAGTTGCGATAGAGAGAGATGCAATATTCCGAGAGTTACGTAAGTAAGGTGGGCCACATAAGATAGTGGAGGACAGGTGGCAGAGACCATCGGAGGTTCGGCGTCTCGGGCCTTGGGATTCGAGGAAGGAGTCATTTGGTTGTTCGAGTGGCGAAGTCGCGAGGAAGAGAGATCGCAAGTCTCAGCACTTTGGCACATCGGGTATCAGTGGTTGGAACACCGAGTTGTTGGTGTCGCGGGCAGCGAAGTTGCGACATAGCAAAGTCCCGATAGCGGAGGAAGAAAGTCAGCAAGGCTGATACGTCGGGTCTCGGGGACTCGAAGGTATATTGAGCATTCGTGAAATCGTGAAGCCGTAAAGTTCCGATCCTCTGAGTGCAGAAAGGGAGGATTGTGCGAAGTGAACTGTGGGTGCATATATTCCGATTGGGAGATAGAAGAACCTTGGAGTTCTTCGGGCCAAGGGGAGAGAAGGTCCTGGTGAGAGCGATCGTGCTCCGAGGAGTGCGGGTGCCATCAGTGTGGTATCAGAGCGAGTCTTTGTTTTCATACTTCAGACAGAGGGAGAAAGGGAAAGAAAAGAAACACTCTGATACAGACGTCAGTGCGGTATCAGAGCGGGAAGACTCTTTGTTTTCTTTAACAGAGAGAAACAAGATTTCACCATGCCACCCAGAAGGGAAAGACAATCACCTGATCCAGAAGACAGGGATGTGCGAAGAAGGGGTAGGCCGGCAGGGAATCCAGAAATGAAAAGACAGATGAGAGATCTTCGAGCAAGGCTTGAGGATATGGAAACAACTCAGAGATGCGGAATTGGTGCAGGGGATCTTAGTGATTCCAAATTTGAAGAGGAAGCTGGACATGAAGAAGAGGTCACAGCAGAAGATGCATAAACTGAGCGGTTCATTAAATCCATTGCCAGGATGGGAGCGAAGGCAAAAATGGACATTCCAGTCTACGAGGGAAGTCTAGATGCAGAAGATTTACTGGATTGGGTCCGATCTCTTGACACATACTTTGATCATGAGGATATCGAAGAAGATAAGAAAGTCAAGCATGTTGTTACGCGTTTGAAAGGACATGCAGTATTTTGGTGGGATGATCTACAGGCTGACAGACGCTGCAAAGGCAAGCAGAAGATTAAAAGCTGGAATCGAATGATTGCCAAGATGAAGGCGAAATTCATCCCAAGGGATTACCAAATCACTCTGTTCAGGCGAATGCAGAACCTGAGACAGAAGTTGATGACAGTGAAAGAATAAACTGAGGAATTTTATCGACTGAACATCAGGGCAGGTCATCGAGAGAGCGATGATGAGAAGGTTGCCAGATATCTGAAAGGTATGAGATATGACATTCAATATGAGTTAAGCATGGTTACCATCAGAATGGTGGAGGATGCTTATCATATGGCTCTGAAAGCCGAGGAGAAGCTGAGCCGTAAGCAAGATCAACGAGGGTGAGGTAGAAGTCAGCCCAGAGGCAAGGCAGTTGCCCAAGAGAAATATCGGGAACCCAAGGAGGAATGGAAGAAACCTCAGGGTAAGATTGAGAGAGGTGGAACCTCACAGCGAGGGAAGCCACATGTTGAGCAGAGAGGACAACAAAATGATCAGCGAGGAGCTTATGCTGATGCAAATACTTTTCCTCGAACTAGAGGTAGAGGAAGAGGTCGAGGTGGAGTAATCACATGTTTTACATGTGGAAAGAATGGGCATAAGTCATTTGAGTGTCCAGAGAAGAAGAAGGACAATGGAGAAGCTCACATCACTGAAGCTCAGAAGCGTGATGTTGAGATAAATGAAGATGCAGAAGGCGGAAGATCGCTTGGAATGCATAAATTCCTTTTGACACCCGAGAAGGAGGTGGAGGACACAACTCAGAGGAGCCGACTGTTCAGGACAACTTGCAAGACCAAGGGCTGGAAGTGCAAGGTTATTGTGGACAGCGGTAGCACAGATAATCTCATTTCGACCAAGATGGTAGAAAAGCTGGAGCTGTAGACAACTGATCACCCGAGTCCATACAAAGTTTCATGGCTACAGAAGACACATCAGGTGAGTGTCACTAAACAATTTTTAGTTGAATTCAAGATAAGTGGATATAAAGATAAGATTTTATGTGATGTTATTCCCATGGATGTATGTCATTTATTGCTGGGTAGACCATGGAAATATGACAGAAATGTTGTTCATGATGGGAGAATGAACACATATACCCTGGATAAGGATGGGAGTACACACAGGTTGCTACCGATAAAAGATAAGGAGGTGAAACCGGAAGTAAGCAACACAATACTTCTCATGAGTGGGAAGGAACTTCTTACGGAGATGGAGAAGAAAGAAGATCCAAAATTCTTTGTGGTCAGGAAACCGAGGATTGTCCTGACTAGCGCAAGAGTGGATGATCTATCAGAAGAGATTCAGGAACTGCTGGAAGAGTTCGCTGACATCATAGTGGACGAATTACCTCATTTGTTGCCACCAATGAGAAGTGTGAGTCATCGCATAGACCTCATACCAAGAGCTAGTTTTCCGAATAAAGTTGTGTATGGGTTGACGCCGTAGGAGAATGAGGAGGTCAAAAATCAGGTACATGATTTGTTAGACAAAGGATTGGTTAGAGAAAGCCTGAGTCCATGTGCTGTTCTGACAGTGCTTAGTCCGAAGAAAGATGGAGGCTGGAGGATGTGTACAGACTCCAGGGCCATCAACAAAATAACCATCAGGTACAGGTTTCCATTGCTAAGAATGGATGATCTGATGGATTGCCTGAGTGGGGCAAATTATTTTTCGAAGATAGATTTGAAAAGCGGATATCACCAGATTCGCATAAGGGAAGGTGATGAGTGGAAGACAACATTCAAGACAAAAGAGGGTTTGTACGAATGGCTGGTCATGCCATTTGGTTTGACAAATGCACCGAGTACATTCATGAGGTTGATGAACGAAGTACTGAGGGAATTCATCGAAAAATTTGTTGTCGTATATCTGGATGATATACTGATTTTCAGCAAGACCAAGGCTGAACACTTAAAGAATTTGGCTATTGTGATGAGGAAGCTACAGCAGGAGAAGTTGTTGATAAACATGAAGATGTCCTCATTTATGAAGACAGAGCTCATTTATTTGGGTTTTGTTATATCGAAAAATGAGTTGAGGATGGATCCGGATAAGGTGGAAGTGATCAAGAATTGGCCATCACCGAGAAATATTTTCGAGGTGAGAAGCTTTCATGGTTTGGCTAGTTTCTACCGAAAGTTCATTAGGAATTTCAGTGGAATTAGCGCAACGATCATGGACACAGTGAAGAACCGACATAAGGCTTTTCATTGGACAGCGGAGGCTGAGAAAAGCTTCAATGTGTTGAAGCAGAAGATCACAGAGCAACCAGTGTTGGTGTTGCCTAATTTCCAGAAGACATTTCAGGTGAAATGTGATGCAAGAGGATATGCCATAGGAGGGGTCTTGAGTCAGGAGGACAGACCGGTTGCATATTTCAGTGAGAAGTTGGATGAAGCAAAGCTTAAATACTCCACGTATGATAAAGAGTTTTATGCTATCATACAAGCGTTGAAGAAGTGGAGGCATTACTTGATCCCAAAGGAATTTGTATTGTACAGTGATAATCATGCATTGCAGTTTGTGAGTCAACAGAAGAAGTTGAATCATAAACATGCAAAATGGGTAGAATATATGCAGAATTTCATGTTTGTGATTAAACACATTTCAGGAACTGCTAACAAAGTGGTTGATGCTTTGAGCAGGAAGTGTTTGTTGTTGCAGGAGTTCCGAGTCAAAACCTTGGGTTTTGAAAATCTGAAGGACATGTACACTGGAGATGCAGATTTTGGAGAAGCGTATGAAGCAACTGAGAATCCAGTTCTCAGAGATCGGAGTCCTTGGATAGAGTATATGATCGCAAGTCTTGGCACTTCGACACATCGGGTATCGGTGGTTAGAACACTGAGCGGTTGGTGTCGCGGACAGCGAAGTTGTGACATAGCGAAGTCCCGATAGCGGAGGAAGAAAGTCAGCGAGGCTGATACGTCGGGACTCGAAGGTATATTGAGCATCCGTGAACTCGCGAAGCCGCGAAGTTTCGATCCTCCGAGTGCAGAAAGGGAGGATTGTGCGAAGTGAACTGTGGGTGCAGATCTTCCGATTGGGAGATAGAAGAACCTTGGAGTACCTCGGGCCAAGGGGAGAGAAGGTCCTGGTGAGAGCGATCGTGCTCCGAGGAGTGCGGGTGTCATCAAGAACTTATTTAACATACTAAATAGTTTATTTGTGGGTATTACATACTCTCCCCCTTGGATTTAACACCGTCCTCGTTTTTAAAGCTTATTATTTTTGGTCATCCTAGAAACAAAGTTGGATATGTATTTCTCATGACATCCTCCAACTCCCAAGTAGCTTGGATATGTATTTCTCATGACATCCTCCAACTCCCAGGTAGCTTCTTTAATACTATTTATTTCTTGTCCATAATGCGCAAAGGTTCCACATGAGTAGGGTTATGAACATATATCTTTTATAACAATATATGGAAAACATGATGAACTTTTAAATTTGTCAGTAGTGCTATACCAATTCAAGCTAATACTTCAAAGCGTCCATAAAACCTTGGTTCCAATTCTGTACATTTCCTGAGTTTCAACGGACTCTTTTTCGGTTTAATCCTTAGATAGACATGATCCCCCAAATTAAAATTAAATTCTTTATGTAGTCTGTTATGATCTTGTAACTTTTATGTCGATCTTGTGCAACTTTAAATTATGTTGAGCCTTTTTAACAATCAACTCCATTTCCTGTAACATATCTGGTCCAACCATGATTCTATCAACTGAATTGTCCCAAGTAATAAGAGTTGTACATTTTCTATCATAAAGGATTTCAAATGGAATCAGTTTGGCTAAGTGTAATGACCTCATCGTTACGACTACATGCGACGCAAGAAAGTGCAATTTTTTTTTTAAAGTGCAAGGACCTACTTGACCTCAAGGTGTGCGATCAATCAATCAATGAATCCACAAAAACCAACATCAATTTCAAGGTACACACCTGATCCATTAGCCAGATTAACATATTTCACTTAACAATCAAACGCTCCATTAATCTAAACAAGGAACCCATACAGTAAAATTGTGACAAGCACACTAGTAATCTAAGGCATGACATTAGGATTCAACTGCGTCCATAACCCCCATAGTCTAAAAACTTAAACATCAACATAACTAAGGCATGCAAATTGTCGGTACTAAAGTCGACCATAAGCAACATTAATTGGAGGCGCACACATGATCTAATACTGAATTAACACACATTAACTTTGTTACCCTATGTGCAAATAAATCTAGGCACCTAGGAAAGCACACAACACCAACGTTATAAGGAACGCTAGAAAAATACCAAGTGTAATAGTACGCGACATCAAGTCCCATGAGCTACACCTCCTACAAAAAAATAATCAAGAAGGAAGGGTTCCTAAGGCACTAGGTAAGCTAGTCACACTATCTTCAAGTCAATCATTATCCCATGCACAAAATGATGCTCTGCTAAATCCTTGACTAACGTTCGAGACATAAAAACCATTGTGCACGACGTAGATCTAATCCGTCGTCATTTTCATAGATCCAAAGGTGCACAACATCTAAAATCTATAAGTATCCTTGTGATATACCATCCACTGTGCAAGGGATCTCCATCATAACTCAAGAACAAAATCATCATTAATTCAAGGACGCTTACATCTTTCTGAGTCAAGGGTTTCCCTTAATCATAACCCATACCTCATTAAAACAAGAACACATGCATCTTCATATCAAGAGTCTCTATTACATTCCATAACTAATTACGTTATTATAATAAATATAACTATAATTCCATCCTTTCACAAATCCCCAAGATCGTACTCCAAAACTTTATTATTCTTTATTATGCTTCACTCAAATGCAAGGTTAATCTTTACAACAAAAATAGTTTCAGAATTTCACCAATGACCACCATCATACAAGGCAATACTCATTGTAACTTGTAAGGATAGAAAACTCAATAAGGACAAAAGTGAAAGCAACAATGGAGAACTACGATGAATTAGGTAAAAAAAATTAAGCGATAGAGGACTTACCTATTTAAATATATTTCTTCCTCATTGAAATATGCACAAAGATGCCTTATGACATTAGTATTAATCATTAGACAAGCCAAGAGAATGAACTTTATTTATTTGTTTAAATTTAATATTTATATTTACGCTCATAAAGTGACTCCATGATAATTGAAGTAGAGATTCACCCAAAACTTCAAGAAAATAAATTGCTTAAATAAAATACAATATATTGTATATTTAATTAGTAAAAATTTGCCCAGAAAAAGAGAAGGCAATTACCCCTTCTAGGTACATTTAATCGAGAAAAAGTAACTTGGCAACACTACCAAATTTGCTTGAGCCAACTAAGGGGCAATTGACAAGTGTGTGATCGAGCAGTAAGGTGGGAAAATGGCAGTGTGAGTGCCTCATCAATTATTTTTGTTCATAGGTAAAATAAAAACGTTGAGATAGTTTCGGGAAGGACGAAGAGATTGTTCTTAAAGAAAAAACACTTAGATAGCTTCAGGAAGGACGAGAGACTGTTTGTAAAGGAAAAACGTTGAGATAGCTTCGGGAAGGATGCAGAGACTATTGGTAAACAAAAAATGCTGAGATAGGACGCAAAGACTGCGTGTAAAGGAAAAACGTTGAGATAACTTCGAGAAGGACGCAGAGATTCAGAGGTCATTCAAAGGAAAAACGTAGATGGTAAAATCATAGTTTAACAATGTCTACAATAATGTTGTTGTCTATTAATAAAGCGTTGTTTAAACCATGATATAGAAGTCTACAATAATACTACTATCTATTAAAGGAATCGGTGTCTTAACAATTGCATCGTTGTCTACCATAATATTGTCGTCTATGAATAAAATGTTGTTAAACAATGATATAGAAGTCTACAATAAAATTACTATCTATTAAAAGAAATCATTGTCTTAACACATGACATAGTTATCTAATAAAATGTTTCACTGTCTAACAATATAATTTATGGAAATTGCAGGCTAACAAATATTTCACTGTATAACAATTAAAATTTATGGAGATCACAAGCTAACCAATATTTCACTGTATAACAATTAAAACTTATGGAAATCACAGGCTAACCAATATTTCGTTGTCTAACCATTAAAACTTATGGAAATCGCAGACTAACGAATATTTCACTATCTAGCAATTAAAACTTATGGAAATCACATGCTAACCAATATTTCGTTGTGTAACAATTAAAACTTATGGAAATCGGAGGCTAACCAATATTTCAGTCTCTAACAATTAAAATTTATGGAAATCAAAGTGAGATGTTGATATCAGAAAATGGTTGTAAGGATAGTGCTATAATAACATCAATGGAATAACATTATCACTTGTAATAAAATCGCCATAATCAAATTGTCACTATAATAAAATCTCCATAGTAAATCATTTATTATCCTTATTGTCACTGTATTAATTCAAAATACAATGATCATAAGGATGGGATGACTTTAAGTTCTCTGATCATAAAATGCTCGGTTGAATAAGACAATTTGTTGAAAGATAAAAATGAAATCTTTGGATAGTGTTATGCTGAATAAAACATAAACTTTAACATAGTAAAAGTACATTATTGAAAGTGCGGGAATAATATTTAAACTACCATTCATTTCAAATACACACATCCTTACCATAGCCAAATGCGAAAGCTCCGAAGTCGTTGTCTCATGTGTGCTTCGTCCATCTCCCGCTTTCCAACCATTGTGACCTCACTGGTACCTCTGTTAAGAACCAAATATTAATATAGCATAGAAAAACCTCATAATAAGTACTCAACACCTTGACAAATAGAGAATTTAAGATAATAAGCCTCTTCGAGGGGGAAACCTCCTTTTACCCCACATAAATGTTCAAGTACATGATGATTCCGAATGAAAATGTTTCCTTGGTATTATAGGAGACTAGGAGGTATAATTACAACTAATGAAATAAAACCGGCATAAATAAAATAACATTACTAATGTAATATGCCCCAATTTAGGGGTAGTGAGCCAATATTAGGGCTTAACATGCCCCTCCCCTTGAGACAAGTGTTGTCCGCAATGCTTGAGTAACTCTGGATGCTTCTGTATAAAAGACTCATCTTCCCAAGTGGAATCTCCAGCCGGTAGTTTCCTCCATTTAATGATATACATTGAAATGGATCTATTCCTCAACTGATGAATTCTTATGTCAGTGATAGATTCAGGCTCCAATATAATTTTTCCTTCCTCTTCAAGTTCTGGCAATATAGTTTGAACTCAGATCTTGTCACTTATAACCTTCTTTAAGAATGAAACATGGAAAACTGGGTGTACTCGTGAATATGCAGGAAACTCCAATTTGTATTCCATAGTACCAATCTTTTGAAACACCTTAAAAGGGCCATAGTACTTTGGTAATAATTTATTATCCATATTGGCTTGCTTGAGGGACATCTATTTGTATGGTTGTAGTCCTAAAAACAACCAATCCCCTACTTCAAAACGTATTTCACTATGATGTTGATCAACTTGTTGTTTCATGCGATTTTGTGCCATGGTCAAGTTGTCCTTGAAGATTTGGAGAACTTCTTGTTGATGCTCGATGTGATCTTCCACTGATTAAACCTTAGATTTTTCTTTTAGAGAAGAAGTGATGGAAGGAGGGTTGTATCCATAGAGTGCCATAAAGGGTGTCATTTTTGTTGCAGTATGAAAGGAAGTGTTATACCACCATTCTACCAAGGGTAACCATTTGAACCATTGTGTTTGTTTATCAGAGACAAAGAAACGAAGGTAGCCTTCTAGAATTTTGTTCACTATCTCGGTTTGTCCATCATATTGAGGATGGTAGGATGAGCTATGAGCCAATTGAGTACCCAAACAAGAAAATATTTCTGTCCAAAAATGTCCAATGAAGATGGGATCTATGTCACTTACAATAATCTTTGGGCTTCCATGTAGCTTTTGAATTGTCTCCATGAATGCGGTAGAAACTGTACTAGCTTTGAAGGGATGAGAGAGTGCACAAAAGTGTGCGTACTTGGTAAACCTATCAACAATCACCATGATGACACTCTTTCCTTCAAACTTCAGTAACCCTATGATGAAATCCATGGAAGCCTCCTCCCAATGTTGACTTGGGATGGCTAATGGTTGTAAAAGACCTGGGGTCTTAATTGTTTCCACCTTATTTTGTTGACAAATCAAACATTCTGCCAAAAACCTTTGAACATTAGTTTTAAGGCCATCCCAAAAAAAATCCTTCTTGACTCTATGGTAGGTTTTCAAAAATCCCAAGTGACCTCCTTCTGGAGAGGTGTGCAATTCTGATAGTACCTTTTGTTTGAGTTGGGAGTGCTTACATAAATATAAGCGATTTTCGTACCATAGTGAATTATTTTTCCATGTAAATGTATCTGATGCACTGGAATCCTGCTGCAACCTTTGAATGAGAGTCCACACTTTTTCGTCATTCTTCCATTCATCCCTTGCTTCTATTATTCAATCAGGTTGGATGATCAAGATAGAATAGATAAAGGCCTCAACATCTTCATCATTTCTTGAGAGAGCATCTGCCACAACATTTTGCTTTCCCTTTTTATAGATGATTTCAAAATCATAACCTAATATCTTGGTTGCCCATTTTCGTTGTTCTTCTGAATATAGTTTTTGTTCCAAGAAGTATTTAAGACTATCATTATCTATTTTGACCTTGAAGTGCCTACCTATTAGGTAAGGAAACAATTTCTTCAATGCATGTAGTATTGCGATCATTTCCTTCTCATAAATGTGTTTGTGTAAGTCCTTTCCCTTGAGTGGTCGACTTTCAAAATCCAGGGGCCTTCCTTATTGCATTAGGACAACACCAATTCCATTTCTCGAGGCATCATATTCCACAATAAAGTTTTTGCGAAGTCTGGAGTGGTCAAGACAAGAGCTTTTCACATCACCTCTTTAGGTTTTTCAAAATCTTTAGTTTCTTATGGATTCCATGAAAATTCATCCTTCTTAGTTAGTGTCGTTAAAGGTGCTACTATTCTTCCATAGTGTCGAACAAACTTGAGGTAGTAACTTGTCAAACCCAAAAATCCTCTAAGATTCTTCAATGCTTTTGGAATCATTCAGTCTATCATGGCCTTAATCTTGTTAAGGTCTACCTTGACACCTTCATGAGATACAATATGACCCAAATACTCTAACTCCTTCACTCCAAACAAACATTTGGATGGTTTGGAATATAGTTGTTGCTCCTTTAGTAGTCGTAGCACCTTATCAACATGTCGCACATGATCCTCCCAAGACTTGCTATAGATTAGTATATCATCAAAAAATACTAACACAACTTTTCCAAGGAAGGGCTTGAAAATGGAATTCATCAACCCTTGGAATGTGGAAAGTGCATTTGTAAGGCCAAAAGGTGTGACCAAAAATTCATAATGGCCTTCATGAGTTCGGAATGTTGTTTTTGGGACATCTTCTTCCTTCATTCTAATCTAATGATACCCTGAACGAAGATCCAATTTTGTGAAATAGATTGCTCCATGTAGTTCATCTAGAAATTCATCAATGACAGGAATGAGAAACTTATCTTTAATAGTGATCTTGTTGAGCTCTCTATAATTTGGACACATACGCCATGAAATATCTTTCTTGAATACCATTACCACTGGTGCAGAGTAAGAACTTTGGCTAGGTCTAATAATTCCATCCTCTATATGGCTTGATGTTAGGAGGAACACTCCTAGGAATTAGGTGAATTTCATGATCATGATTTTGAGTGGGTGGAAGACCTTTGGAAATATCTTCAAATAATTTGGAATTATTATCAATGATCCCTTGGAGATCTTGAGGAATATATGGCTTAGATGTTTGAACATCTAGTTAGAATAGTTGTGAAATAACACCTTGATGCCCCTTTTTCAATAATTTTGTCATGCCATTAGAGCTTATAACCTTACCAAGTTTCCCTGTGATACCTCTTAACTCAATTTATTTTCCTTCCAATGAAAATTTCATGAAAAGTTATTGAAAATTAAAATCCATTGTTCCTAATGATTGTAACCATTGGATTCCTAGTACAAAAGAAGCACCACCCATGGGTATAGAAATCATTGGACATTACATATTCCCTCATAGTAAGATTGATCTTATTGCATTTTCCTGAGCAATTGACAGTTCCTCCATCTGCAATCATTACTTGAAACTCTGGCACTAGATATACAAATAAATTCAGTTCTTTGGCTAATTTATAGTGAATGAAATTATGAGTATTGCCATAATCAATTCAGACTATTACCTTTTTATTTTTGATGTATTCTTCGATCTTGAGGGTTTTAGGAGTGCCAATTTCAGCCAATGCATTACACGATATTGTGGGAGTCAACTCTTCAGACGAAATCACTTCTATGTTTTCATATTGAGATGATTCTTGTTCTTGTTCTTCTTCCTCTTCACAATCTATGTAGAATAATTTATTCTCACCACACTTATGTCCCTTACTGTATTTGCTGTCACAATTAAAGACTAAACCTTTTTCTTTTCTTTCCTCCAATTGTTAAGGTGTCAACCTTGTAGGTTGAGGTGTTTTATAAGAAGGAGAATTATTCTCTCTATAGATATTAGGATTGGTCCTTCTAGTAGCCATAGCCATATTTTTACTTTCAACATTTTTTTCCACCTTAAATGCATTCTCCAATGATTTGAGTTCCCAAAGATGAACACTGTGTTGAATGTTATCCTTTAAAGTTCCTATGAATACATCAATCAAGTGCTCATCTGGAATATCTGTTACCTTTATATTCAATCTTTGGAAGTTCTCAATGTGGTCGATAACTGAACCCTTTTGCTTGAAATTTATCAATTGGCTAAATAAGGTATTGCTCCTTGTATCCTCATAGTGTGCTATCATTTTTTCCGTGAAAATTTTCCAAGTGACGAGTGATTTGAGAGAACAAATCCATCGATACCATACAAATTGATTGGGTTTGAAATATAAAGAAACAATTTGTACCTTTTGTGTATGTGGCACATTATGTACATCAAAGAATTGCTCCATCTGAAGTATCCATGTGATTGGGTCCTTGCCATCAAACTTCCTCATATCGATCTTAGGAACGTGGTTGGTATTCAACCCAAAGTTGAAGTTTCTCCATTCTTGATTCACCTTCCTCGTGTCCTCATCATGAATTTCATGGGATACATTTTCATTTTCAGGTGTCCTCTCTATTAGGAAATTTTTCAGTCCTTCCATGATCTCCCCTTTTAAACCATCCATCTTGGTATCCAACTTAGCTTCCATTGAATCCATCATCTCTTGTAGTTAATCTTTGGTTACTGTCTTCTTTTGTAAATCATTTATGTCCCTACACATTTCTTCACCTTCATCCAGAGTCCAAGTAGGATTGTCTAGAGACTTATTTGGTGTAGAAGTTCCCTTTTTCAGTGGCATGTTGGCCAAGTATCACTTTAAACCTTGATTTTGAGGTGCTTCTGCTAGACAATCTTCCTTTTATTGTATCTCCAAAATTTTGGACCTTATGAGTATGAAATTTTATTTTTTGTAGGTCTCTGATATTTCTTCTATTCAATGCCACAGGTTTGATAAAAATTGTATGTGCCAAGTGGAATTTACAGTAACTTCCCCACAACTTGCTAATTTTATTCTTTTCCAAGATATCTCACTTGTATAGCATGCCCCACACAAAATAATTGATATACAAATTTGAAACTCGTACAAGAACTACTACAGGTTGTTCACTATCCAAAGCAACTGGTATCACTCAATTTGGATGCTCTAGTAATAATTTATGCTTGTTTTACCCAGAACACCTGCTTGAGACTAGTCAACAGGACTAGTGAGATACCCTATCTTCCACAGGGTGTATCTACAAATTTAGGATGACCCAGAAGCTGAAATTGATACCACAGATACCTTATTAATTTTTGAGAATATCCTCCGAAGTTCAGGGTCTGAAACGTTACATAAAATATTTTATATCGAAAATTTTGTAATGACTCAATTCAAGATGATTCCATAACCCTATCTTACAAAGGATGTATCACTGAAAGTATAAGTCCTCAGGAACTGAAATTTTAACCCAACGTACCTTTATCCCTATACTAAATATCCTCTATGTTGTTCATTATGAATCGTTGTAGAAAAAAAGTTATAGCTAAAATGCCATGGTGTCTCAGATGTAGAAGTGAAACCCCAAGACCTTGAGCTCTGATACCATATGTTAAGAACCAAATATCAATATAGCATATAAAAACATCAGAATAAGTACTCAATGCCTTGAAAAGAAGAGAATTTTAGATAATAAGACTCTTCGAGGGGAAAACCTGCTTTTACCCCACATAAATGTTCAAGTACATGATGATTCCAAATGAAAATGTCTCCTTGGTATATATAGGAGACTAGGAGGTATAATTACAACTAATGAAATAAAACTGACATAAATAAAATAACATTACTAATGTAATATACCTCAATTAAGGGGCAATGAGACAATATTAGCGCTTAAAAACCTCTTAGCCAACACTAAGAGTACCTGGCTTCCCCATGATCCCCCCAAGCTGCAAAGGGGCCACACACACAATACTAGAGAATGTTAGCACCCAACTCACCTCGCAAGGTTGAGCTACCACTCGTTACCCGAGTTGGGTATCTGAATTCCCACAAGAGAAGGTTCAGTCAAGATAAAATTTCAGCAACGTATCGCTACGCAAAAAGATCAGATCCATACTTATCCTCCATCCTTTTTATAGAGTTTTCAAGTAATTTGTTTCCCAAAATTCTCATAAGATTCATTTTTTATTAATTAATTAGGAAAAACCTCCCTTGTACACATGTCGTCTGATCCCCTAGTTGCACCAAAAAATGAATTTTATTAATTAATTAAATATTCCTATTTCCCTCATCCACCTAAGAGCATTCCTAAAAACGTTCCTTGGTGTCCCAAAATTTCCTTACAATTCTTAAATGACTTATGACTTACTTAAATCCTAGTTGAGTTCATAAATAGAAAGTTCCAAATACAAGATTCCTTACTAGGTTAGACATTCAATTTTTTCTTTAAGTCTCCCCTTTTTTTTAAGTTTCCCTTTTCCCTTAAGTTTCATTTTTCTTTTAAGTTTCCCCCTTTTTCTTATTTAACTAAAATTAAATTTAACAAGTGTAGATAAAATAACCATTTACCCTCTTTTCTTTTTAACAAAAAATTAAATTAGCAAATGTAGATAAAAACAACCATTACTCCTTTTTAAAAATTTAATTCTTCATTATAATTTTTACTTTAATAATTAAAGTTTGAATTTCTTTACCCCCTTTTTGTTATATGTCTAATTATTTTTGTTCACAGGTTATGCTTAGACCTAGGTTTTAAATTCACGAGATTGGGTGACATTTTTAAGGGAAAAGATTATTTTTAACTTCACTTATCATATCATTCATTTTAAGGTCGACTAGGTTTATTTACTTACTAGTTAAAATCGCGACGTTCCCTTCGGGACACACTACGTGCTCCAAGGGTGCCACTCGCCTCTTTCCATTTTCATTGTGTGACATGCCCTTCAGGACGCACTACGTGCTCCAAGGGTGTCACTTGCCTCTTTCTTTTTTCCTTGTGCAACGTTCCCTTCAAGATGCACTACATTCTCCAAGGGTGCCACTCGCCTCTTTTTAATTTTCTTGTGCGATGTGCCCTTCAAGATGCACCACATGCTCCAATGGAGCCACTCGCCTCTTGAATGAATTTGGTAGATGTCAAACCCCTGGAGTCAATACTCTGCCAGGTGATTTTGTCGGAGACTAAGGTCCTCTAAGGAATAAGACAACTTCCTTATTGTGTGCCCCTTAGAATTATCATGACCGACTATCACAGTGTTCCCTCACGACATCGCGGGTCTTCTCAAACTTGGTAATCATTAACCTATATCTCAAGGCATGAAAAGAGTGCTAGTAAGTTGTGGTAGGGCTGCTGACACACCTCTCCCTCAAAGTCTCTGGATGTCATGCGTGACCCCTCTACTCCATATGTGAGCTTGGTCATCAAGCTATCATCAACCTACATCCATCAACGAATCATGTCAGAAATAATAGTCAGTCATCATAACATCTAATCATATGTACATATGTCACATCAACAACATTCAAACCCAAGAGTCCACTCCGTGACTCAATTCAGTGTCCAAGGGGTTTCATCGATTCCTCTGCATCCTCAATGTCCAAATTCCTACACACTCAGGAGAACCTAGTCAATAACACTTGTCTATATAAATACAACAAAATAACACATCATCAAATCCATAATATCTCATAATCATAATCAAAATGACCAACAGTATAATAATCCAAGTCACTTGCATGCAAGTGTCCTCAAAGAATATGTTCTCTCAATGCGCACAAGAGAAAGATGTTACATACACCCCATCTTGGTTTAAACTTTGTCCCGAAGTTTCACAGTATACACGTGCCGAAATAAAGTGTATCACGGTATCATAAGTCTATCTATCAAAAAAAAATGGAAATTGTTGGCGCATATCATATGCGTCCTCCCAGGTCGCCGAGTACAGACTATAGTTGTCCCACTGGAACTTGACTTGATCTATCATTCAACATCATAACTATCGAATGCGATGGTCCAGGATGCATATTTTCTTAGTTGTGAGTGCACCCTCGTTATATACCTAGAAGGAACTCATGTCAATAACATGTGTAGGATCACTAATATAATGTCTAAAAACAAATACCTGAAAAACATTGTCCATACGCCTCAAGGATCAGGCAAGGCTAGTCAATAGGCCACTGGTCCTCTCTTTTCCACAATCTCACAGGATCACACAAACCTAGGAGAGGGTTTATCACCCTTTACAAACTTGATTTAAATATTATGCGGTTTCACCCGCAAGAAGACTCGATTTCCAACTTCATAACTATGATCGATATGACGCGCATTAGCATAACTCTTTTGTCGATCCTGCACTCCCTTTATCCTTTGTCGTAGGGTTTTCATTTGGTCTTCCATTTCTTAGATCACTTTTGGTCCAACCAGGACCCTATCCTAAAGCCAATCCCAAAATCAAAGGCATATGACACAGTCGCCCATAAAGAAACTCGAAAGGCGCCATCTTATTGGTGCTTTGATAACTGTTGTTATATGCAAATTCTAACAGTGGAAATAATTCTTCCCAACGCTTCTGTGGGTCCATCACGTACATATGAAACAGGTCCTCCAAGATTTGGTTTGTTCTTTCGGTCTTACCGTCTATCTCCAGGTGATATGTGGTACTAAAGTTAAGTTGGGTTCCTAAGGCCTCTTGGAAACTAGTCCAAAATCGTCCAGTAAACACCAATCCTCGATCGGATATAGTCCTCTTAGGAATTCCATGCAACCTCAAAATCTCGTTGATGAAATATCTAGCTATGTCAGGTGCCTGATATGTCGTATGCACAGGAATAATATGAGAACTCTTTGTCAGAGTGTCGACTACCACAAAAATCGAGTCGTGTCTCCTTTCCATTAGTGGAAATCCAACAAAGAAATCCATCGAAATGACCTCTCATTTCGATTATGGAATTTCATGTGGCTATAGTAATCCTGTCGGATGTCTATGTTCATCCTTCACCTGCTGACATTCTAGACATCTTTCCATGTAGTTGACTATGTCTGCCTTCATTCCTTTCCAGAAGAATAAGGGCTTAAGGTCTGACCTCATATTCGTGATTCCTGGGTGAGCCATGTACAATGCTTTGTGAGCCTTTTTTAGGATCAACTCCTCAATGCGTTGTTGGGTGGTACATAAATTTGACTTTTAAATCTCAATAATCCATCGTTTCCCACAATAAATCCCTCAAATTTTGTCACCATCATTGTTTTTTTTCTGATAAAATACTTGACCTCCTTATACTAGTCATCGTCGTGCTGTAAAGTTAGAATATTTTCACGTAGATTCGTTTGAAAAGGAATTACTGAAAATATGCATGGTCTCTGACTCAATGCATCCTCCACTCTATTCATTGTTCCCTTTGTGTAAGTAGTCTCGAAATCGTACTCGCTAATCAATTCCGACCAACGTTGTTTCCATGCATTCTAATATATTTGCGTAAAGATATGTTGTATTCCACAGTAGTCCATTTTTAGTTTGAATTTCCGACCAATAAGGTAGTGTCTCCAAACTCTCAAGGCATATACAATGGCTAAAAACTCCAAATCATGCGTTGCATAGTTCTTCTCATGCCTTCTCAACTTTCTCGAGATGTAAGTGATCACATGACCATATTGCATCAAGACTTCACCTAAGTCTTCCTTGGATGTGTCAGTGCATACCTAGAATTTTGCATCCATGTAAGGGACCTTTAGTATTGGTACTGTCATCAACAAATCCTTGAGCCTCCAAAATGCCTCTGTGCATTTCTTAGTCCAAACAAACTTCTTGTTCTTCTTCTACAATTTTGTAATTGGATTTGCTATCTTCAAAAAATCCTCGACGAACCATCAATATTATCCCACTAAACCCATGAAGCTATGCACTTCGGGGACATTTTTCGATACAGGTCAGTCCTTAATAGCCTCGACCTTTGTTGGATCCACAATGATACCTTCGCCGAAGATGACATGCCCTAAGTAGTGAATCTTTGATTGATAAAATGAGCATTTAGACAATTTCCCATACAATTTTTTTTGTCACAGACACTATAGTAGCAAGAAAAAGTTCTCGTCATGCTACTCCATCATCCAAGAGTAAAACAAAATATCATCAATGAATACTTGGATGAACTTGTCCAAGTATTCACAGAACACCCTGATCATCAAAATCACAAATAATCCAGGGGCATTTGTTAGTCCAAAAGGTAAAACAATAAACTCAAAGTGTCTAAACCTCGTCTTAAAGGTGGTCTTAGGGATATTGATTATTGATCGTTGTCTTGTTAAATTGATGGTAGTCAATGTAGAGTCTCCATGACCCATCATTCCTCCATATGAAGATAATAGGCACACCTCATGGTGACACACTTGGGTGTATAAGTCTCAGGTCTAGCAACTCCTTCAGTTGCATTTTCAACTCATGTAACTCTGGGGTCAACATCCGATACGACATTCTTGCTATCAGTTCAGTCCCCGGTTTTAGGTCTATGGTAAATTCTAATTCCCTCTGTGATGACATCATAGGAATCTCCTCAGGGAAAACGTTCGCAAACTCTCTAACAACCATAAGGTGTTCTAGACCTTCTGCTACTCCCTTCTCGTTTAATGCAAGGATCACATAAATATTATATCCCTTGTGCATGATTTTTCGTAACTGCAAGGAAGAGAAGAAACTCATGAAAAATCCTTGGTTCCGACCTATAATCATGTGTCTCTGTCCCTCATCATCGATGAAGCTCAACCATTTTGTCTTACAGTTGAGTATCGCCTGATGCGATTCCAACCAGTCCATACTAATCACAATGTCATGATATCCTAAGATCATGACGTATAGGTTTTCCCTAGTGAAAAACTCTCCCAGGTTAAGGCTACACCCCGTAACCTTCCCATGAGCCTTTTGTTTGGCTCCAAAAGCCATTTCTACAAAAATTAACTCATCTTGTTCGACTGCCTTCACCTAAATTATTTTTATCGCCGTACCAGAAATTAAAATTTTGGTAGCACCTAGATCTATCAAAATACTAAGGGTCTGGTTAGTGAAAGTACCTGACATCTCAAGCATAGTCGACTGGTGCTCTACCTAGCGATTATTCACCGCTACATAAATCTGATGGGCCTTGTCCAAATCTCCCACGGTAGTTGGTCCGGGTGATCCAAATGCTCTAGTCCTCTCCACTGGTCAATCGCGGTAGTAATGTGGCTCTCCACACGTCCAACACCCTTTCTTCGGTCCAGTACTCCTGGTACTCGAAGTAGAAGCTGACGGCTCACCGACCTGGAATCTTAGTGAGTGTCTAGTTGGTGTCTAATGTTGTTGCGTACTAGATGACACCTTCCCTGTTGGTCTCGCTGGAGTCCTGCTGATAAGATCCTCTTCTGCTATGAGGGCCTTCGAGATAACATCATGCAAGGTTTGAGGCATCATAATCCTAAACTTTTAACAAATGTTGACATTAATGCCAAACAAGAACCTCTTGGCCTTATGTTTCTTCATATTCAGGTGCAGAGCATAATGAATAAGCTCCATAAAAAAAGCCTTGTACTCGGGCATCGTACGGGCACCCTGTCACAAGGCGTTGAACTCATTGAGCTGACACTCAATGAATTCCTCAGAAATATACCTCTCCCAGAATCGTTCCTCGAACAATTCACATGACACGTCTTCGATGACCATGTTGAATTGCGGCAGGAGTGTATTCCACCATAGACGAGTGCTCCCCTTCAGTTGAAAGACCACCATACATACCTTCATGTTGGAGGTATAGTCGTGAAGTGCACATCACATTTCCATATTCTCCAACCATGTCTCGATGGCTGCACCATCCGAGGCACCAAAGAACTTGGGAAATTTGACTTTCTCGAGTTTGCAGTGAATACTAATGGTATTGGCTAGGCGTGTTGTAGACCCTTAGGGGTACAGGCACCCTGGCCTCATCTCAGTATAGATGGTGAATCAAGGCCTCTGACAATCTCTAGATGGACCTTGTCAGACCATCATCATCCCTTAAAACAATCGAATCCAGCCCAAAGAATTTTTCTTTCCCTTGGGGGTTAGACTCCGAGGGCGTGGGCACCTCTGGAGGCGTCGTACCTCCTTCCACGACACCCGTATTGAACCTCTATGGCATCCTCTAATCGATATCACCGCATGGATGCATTATAGTTTTAATTAGCGCTAGGTTATTACTCAAGGCTTTACTGTAGTGGAAAGCATGGTGGTCCACAGTCACAGGGTTGAACCCCTTCTGATACCATATGTAACGACCCCGTCATTACGACTACATGTGACGCAAGCAAGTGCTTTTTTTTTTTAAGGCACAAGGACCTATGTGACCTCAATGTGTGCGATCAATCAACCAACAAATCCACAAAAACGAACATCAATTTCAAGGTAGGCACCTGATCCATTAGCCAGATTAACATATTTCACTTAATGATCAAGCACTCCATTAATGTAAACAGGGAACCCACATAGTAACATTGTGACAAGAACACTAGTAATATAAGGCATGAAATTAGGATTCAATTGCGTCCATAACACCAGTAGCCTAAACACTTAAGCATCAACATAACCAAGTCACGTAAATGGCCAGTACCGAAGTTGACCATAAGCAACATTAATTGGAGGCGTGCGCGTCATCTAATACTGAATTAACACACATTAAGTTCGTTACTCTACGTAGAAATAAATCTAGGCGCTTAGGAAATCACACAACACCATGGTTACAAGTCGCACGGGTAAAATCCCAAGTGCAACAGTATGTGACATCAAGTCCCATGAGGTACACCTCCTACAAAAAATAATCAAGAAACAAGGGTGCCTAAGGCACTAGGTAAGCTAGTCACGCTATCTTCAAGTCAATGATTATCCCAGGCGCAAAATTATGCTTAGCTAAATCTTTGACTAACGTTCCAGACATAAAAACCATTGTGCACGACGTATGAGATCTAAGCCATCTTCATTTTCATAGATCCAAAGGTGCATGACATCTAAAATCTACAAGTATCCTTTTGATATACCATCCAATGTGCAAGGAATCTCCATCATAAGTCAAGAACAAAATCATCGTTAATTCAAGGATGCTTACACCTTTCCTAGTCAAGGGTCTCTGTTAATCACAACCCATACCTCATTAAAACAAGAACATATGCATCTTCATTTCAAGAGTCTTTATTACATTCCAGAATTACTTACGTTATTATAATCAATATAAATATAATTCCATCCTTTCAAAAATCCCCAAGATGGTACCCAAAAACATTATTATTCTTCACTCAAATGCAAGGTTAAGCTTTACAACAACAACAGTCTTAGAATTTCACCCGTGACCACCATCATACAAGGAATTACTCATTGTAAGGATAGAAAACTCAATAAGGACAAAAGTAAAAGAAATAATGGAGAACTACGATGAATTAGGTAATCAAAACTTAAGTGATGGAGGACTAACCTATTTAAATATATTTCTTCCTCATTGAAATATGCACAAAGATGCCTTATAACATTAGTATTAATCACTAGACAAGCCAAGAGAATGAACTTTATTTATTTGTTTAAATTTAATATATATATTTATGCTCATAAAGTAACTCAATGATAATTAAAGTAGTGATTCACCCAAAGCTTCAAGAGAATAAATTCTTAAATAAAATACAATCTACTGTATCTTTAATTAGTAAAACGTTTCTCGGAAAAAGAGAAGGCAGTTATCCCTTTTAGGGACATTTAATCGAGAAAAAGTAATTTGGCATGTATTATACCTAAGATGAACCCAATTGTAATGTAAATGAAAATGTACTTAAGATGGTCATCTGTTAGATATTACTTTTGTATGCACCTTCCATGGTATAGTGAACGCATGTACTGCACAGTAAAATTATGATGTGTGCACATTCTTGGATACTGCATGTAGCAACTTATGTGCACGCGATATTGAGGTCAGGAAGACTTTGTGTATATGTTGTGTTTTATAGGCTGGTGAACCAGTTATTATAAGTTAGGATGCTTATGTATTGATAAGGTCGGAGAACCAAGATGTTAAAGGCCAATGCACCTTTTTTTGTATATGTCTCATAATTAAAATAAAATACATCATTGCGCGTAGACCGACCATGATAAAAGAGTATGGGGGAATAAATTCCACTAGTTAGGGAAAGGGAGGGGCTAAAAGTTAAGGAAAATGGATAAGTTAGGGAGCTTAAGCCAAAAAGGAATATTATATTAATATTTATTAAATTATAAAGTATGGATAATTATTTTATCCTAATTTCCAAAGTTGGGGACAAGTGGGCCAAAGTAGCTTCCAACATGACAAGTGTCAAGTTGGGGACATGCATACATATTTTTGGGACTTAGTTCATTTTCTGGGGGGATTCATTCATCATTCCTTCCATTATTCAGTCAATCATTCCATTATCTTTCACTCACTGAGTCAATTAACCTCCATACATTGACGTCACTCTACCTAAACCTATATCCATGGCCATATTTGTTTGTGTAGCTGGTTAGCTTGGGAGATGGACTGAAGAAGTGGGTTGTCAGGCTTTTGGGATATTGAAGAGGCGAGTTTTCATGCATGTGAGCATTCTCTCTGGGCGAGAGTATTGTTGGGAATTGATTTCCTGAAGGTGCTAAACTGTAGCTGGAGGGCTCTCATAATTTCTGTTCGGCTTGTTGTTGAACCCTTGTAAGGGAAGTGGGGTAGCCGAAGGACTGTTGAGCAGAGAAGGGGCACACTTCCTGGGGTGGGATAGGCATGTGGGGAATGAGGGACTATAGGTTGTTAGTTTGAGTTGGCACCTGTGACAAAGTCTTTCATGCTGTCCATGATCTATTAGCCTAGTTAGGAACCCCTTTACCTGGGTGGAGTTTAGTCCCATCTCGGGGGTGACCCACTGCTGAGAGTGATGAGTAGTGTGGTGTAAGGCTGGGAGGTTCGTGGAAGGTCTGCATGCAGTTGGTGATATTCTTACCAAGACAACTGCCAACTGTGTGATAAAATTACATGATGCATTGTTATTTACATGTTTATTTTTATGGGTTTATCTTATGTGTGGTTTATAACTGTGCTTATATTTATGGGTATTTTCTGTATATTCTTCATATATATATTTACTGTTATTCTGTATCAATCTCTGCATTTATATTATGTATTTTATTGGTTATGTTTTATAAATATATGTTTCGGCAAGAGCTCTGCGTGTATATATTTTAATTGCATGTAGTTCAAAATATTTATGTGGTATAGCCCAGTTGGATTTTCGGTATGTTACAATATGTTCCGTAGAGAGAATGGAAGTGTTCTCTCGTGTAGCATGGCCCAACATGGGTGGTCGGGGATGTTACATGGAAACACCACCAAATTTACATGATCCAACTAAGGGGTGATTGACAAGTGTGTGATCCAACAGTAAGGTGGGCAAATGACAGTGTAAGTGCCTCATCAATTATTTCCGTTCATAGGTACAATGAAAATGCTAATATAGTTTCAGAAAGGATGGATAGATTGTTTGTAAAGGAAAAACATTGATATAGCTTCGGGAAGGATGCAGAGACTGTTCGTAAAGAGAAAACGTTGAGATAGCTTCAGGAAGGACACATAGACTATTTGTAAAGGAAAAATGCTGAGATAGATTTGGGAAGGACGAAGAGATTGTTCATAAAGGAAAAATGCAGAGATAGCTTCGGGAAGGATGTAGAGATTCAAAGATAATTCAAAGGAAAAACACAGATGGTAAAATCGTAGTTTAACAGTAACATCGATTTCTAAAATAATGTTGTTGTCTATTAATAAAACGTTGTTTAAACCATGATATATAAGTCTGTAATAATACTACTATCTATTAAAGGAATCATTGTCTTAACAATTGCATCATTGTCTACCATAATATTTTCATCTATGAATAAAATGTTGTTAAACAATGATATAGAAGTCTACAATAAAATTACTATCTATTAAAATAAATTGTTGTCTTAACACATGACATAGCTGTCTAATAAAATGTTTCACTGTCTAACAATATAATTTATGGAAATCACAGGCTAACCAATATTTCGTTGTCTAACAATTAAAACTTATGGAAACCATAGGCTAACCAATATTTCGTTCTCTAACAATTAAAACTTATGGAAATCATAGGCTAACCAATATTTCGTTGTCTAACAATTAACATTTATGGAAATATGATACAGGAGCATCCGCAATTCATCATACGAACCGGCGCGTGGATAAGAGACTATACAGCTGGACAAGCCAGCAAACCCCAAAATTTTGAATTCTATCTTGGTATTGTTGCACCACCGTTTAAATCAAGGGCATTCAAAGCCGGGCGCATTTGTATTATGTTATAGATAGGAAGGAATTTAATACAATTAAGGTTGGTAGATAGAAATTAGCTGTAGATTAGACAGTTTACCTTTTGAGAGGGAAAACGGAGTATAGACACCCTCGCTTGTATCATTGTAAAAAAAACTCTCATTCATACAGGAGCAAG
>JZKD02S0299690.1:9292-28224 GCA_000966675.3 Picea glauca | reverse complement strand
TAAAAGGAAGTAAACATGCATAAGCACAATATCAGCAACACACAGAGATCAAACACATCCATGGAATTGAATCAAAGCTCTTCCCATTAATTCAATATCTGTACATGGAGTTTTTTTCTTCACAAGCTCTCTGCTCTACTCTCCTCTTGCTCCTGTATGAATGAGAGTTTTTTTTACAATGATACAAGCGAGGGTGTCTATACTCCGTTTTCCCTCTCAAAAGGTAAACTGTCTAATCTACAGCTAATTTCTATCTACCAGCCTTAATTGTATTAAATGCCTTCCTATCTATAACATAATACAAATGCGCCCGGCTTTGAATGCCCTTGATTTAAACGACGGTGCAACAATACCAAGATAGAATTCAAAATTTTGGGGTTTGTTGGCTTGTCCAGCTGTATAGTCTCTTATCCACGCGCTGGTTCGTATGATGAATTGCGGATGCTCCTGCATCAAAATCGAAGTGAGATATTCATATAAGAAAATGGTTGTAAGGAAAGTGCTATAATAACATCGTTGGAATAACATTATCACTTGTAATAAGATTGCCATAATAAAATTGTTGGAATAAAATCAATGCGTAAATATCAATCGAGGAATCCCAATTAATATGTAGAGATTCGCCAATGCATAGATTCATTGTGCAAAGATTTGTTGTGCAAATATTTGTTGTATAATTGGCAAGGAGCCAAGGTGATCATATATTAATCAATAAAAAATGAAAAGTTTAAATATTCATGGATTTAGTCATTCAAATCGCAGAGTTTAAACATTCACAAGAAAGCGCAAAAATTAATCATTGAGCAATGAATCAATCAAAAACACATAGATACTCATTCACAAGAAGGCACAGAGATTAGAGATTAACCATAAAAGAAAAAAACAGAGATTAGTAAGGGATAGATAGCTGGGTGAAAATTTATCCTTCACTTATTATCCATGCAAACGAAAGTAGGGCATTTAAATCTCAGTCTTAAACATCGGAGTGAAGACAGACGATTAGGCTCCTCGCCGACTACTCAGGTACAAACTAATAACTTAAGGATAAGGGACATAAGATAAAAATACAATTTGTCTTTGTATTAAGTCAATAAAAACAAACACAGAGATGTCATTGCAATCATAATTGGGTTCTCCATGGGAATCATTTCAAAATAAAACAAGCATAAGGTTGGGATGACTTTAAGTTCTCTGATCATAAAACACTGGGCTCAACAAGACAATTTGCAGAAAGATAGAAATGAAATCTATGGATAGTGTTACACTGAATAAAACATAAACTTTAACACAGTAGAAGTACATTACTAAAGGTGCAAGAACAATATTTAAACTACCATTCATTACAAACATACACATGCATACCCATAACCAAATGCAAAAGCTCCAAAGTCATTGTCCTTCGCATGCTTCGTCCAGCTCCCGCTTGCCGACCTATGTTACCTCACTGGTACCTCCTAGCCAATGCTAGGAGTACTCTTCTTCTCCCTGAGCTCCTCGAGCTACAAAGAGTCCATGCATACAATACCCGAGAATGATAGCACCCAACTCACCTCGCAAGGCCGAGCTACCACTCGTTACCCAAGTTGGGTATCCCAACTCCCACAAGAGAAAGTTCAGTTAAGATAAAATTTCACGAGCGTGGGTCTTCTCGAACTAGGTAATCGTTAACCTACAATTCGAGCCATGATGAGAGTGCTGGTAGGTTGTGTGAGGGCTACTGCCACACATCTCCCTTAAAGTCTCTGGTTGTCGTGCGTGATCCCTCTACTCCATATGTGAGTCTGGTCGGTAAGCTAATGTCAGCCTGCTTCCATCAACGAATCATGTCGAAAATAATAGTCAATCATCGTAACATCTAATTATATGTACATATGTCACATAAACAACATTCAAACCCAACAGTCCACTCCCTGAATCAATCCAGAGTCCAAGGGGTTTGATCGATGCCTCTGCATCCTCAATGTCCAAAGTCCTTCAAACTCAGGAGAACCCAATTAATAGAACTTATCTATGTAAATACAACAAATAACACATCATCAAATCCATAATATCTCATAATCATAATCAAAATGTCCAATAGTATAATAACTCGGATCACTTGCATGCAAGTTTCCTCAAAGAATAATTCCACTCAGTGCGCTAAAGCGGAATGTTACATTGAGGACTGATAACCATTATTGTATACGAATTCTACTAAATGTAAGTAGTGTTCCCATTTTGTCGGCTTATCCATCACATACATCTGTGGCATGCCTTCAATAATTTCGTTAGTACGTTCGGTTTGTCCATCGGTTTGAGGATGGTAACTAGTACTAAAGTTCAACTAAGTTTGAATACCTGCAAATAATTCCTTCCAAAAAAATTAAAGTAAACTTAACATCCCTGTCATAAATTACCTTCTTTGGTATTCCATGTAATCTAAAAATTTATATCATAATTTTTTTTCCGATACTAACAACTTTGTAAGTAGACTTTACAAGTATAAAATGAGTAGATTTACTTAACTTGTCCACTACTACCATAACTCAGTCATGTTGTTTTTGAGTTTTTGGAAAACCTATAATAAAATCCATTGATATCACTTCCCATTTCCATTCAGATATAGAAAAAGGCAGTAATATGCCCACTGAATGTTGATGTTCTTCCTTTACTTGTTGACATTCTAAACGCTTGGACAAATAGGGAGTTGCATCTATTTTCATATGAGTCCAATAAAATTGTTTCCTTAGTGTTGTAACCATTTTCTGATATACAAGATGGCCTGAATAAGGTTTCTTATGGATTTCATTCAAAATTATTAGTTTTAAATCCATTGAATTTGGCATGTAAATTATGTTTTAAAATTTCAGAATTCCCTCTTGGTCAATTTTTTAACATGTCACGATTGAATCCTCTTCACTTTTCAACAGTCCTTCCTTTATTTTTGTATATTCGTCATCCATTATACTTGCAGAATTAATTTTTTTTTTGAGATCGTGGTCATATTTACTCATAATTATTTCACAAATGACACATGTTCTTCTACTAAGTGCATCTTCCACTTTATTTTATTTTCCCTTAATATGTTTGATTTCAAAATCAAACTCACTTAGGAATTCAATCCACCTTTCCTGACATGCATTTAATCCTTGTTGGTTTAACCAATACTTTATGCCACTGTTATGTGTTAAATTAAAAAAATTCCTTACTATTAAGGAATGACGGCATATATTTAATGCATGAATCATAGATGCTAATTCTAATTCACGTGTCACATAATTATGTTTGTGATCCTTTAACTTTCTTGATTCATAAACAATCACGTGTTCTTACTGGTGACAAAATTTCACTTAACCCCTTCCTGCTAGCATCGATACAGACAGTAAAATCATTATAAGGGTCGACAACCTTAAGAATAGGTGTTGTAGTTAATCGTTCTTTTAGCTTATTGAAACTTTCCACACATTCTTGTGACGAGATAAACTTTACCCCCTTTTTCTATAATGACATAATAGGAAAAGATATTTTAGAAAAAAAAAGTTCCTCTGTAATAACGAGTTATTCCCATAAATGATCGTATTTCCACAATGTTTCTGGGTTTAGGCCATTCTACAATTGTCTTTATTTTTTCTGGATCTACTGTTATCCCATCCTCTAAAATAACATGTCCCAAATATTGTATCTCCTTCTCATAGAAGTCACACTTGCTAAATTTGGCGTAAATTTGATGTTCTCGTAATGTTTGTAACACTATTCTTAGGTGTTCATGTTCTTTTTCGGATTTTTAATAAATAAGAATATCATCAATAAAAATCAGAACGAACTTATCTAGATACTGACTAAATATATTGTTCACTAAGCACATGAAAGTTCTTGGTGCGTTTGTGAGTCCAAATGGAATCACTACAAATTCATAATGTCCATACCACGTTCGAAAAGTTGTTTTGTTAATATCCTCATCCTTGATTCTTATTTGACGATAACTTAGATCAATCTTAGAAAATATTTTCACTCCTCCCACTTGGTCAAATAGGTCATTAACTCTTGGTGGAGGATACTTATTTTTTTTTTCATTTTATTTAGTTGTCAATAATCAATGCATAACCACAACATCCCATCCTTGTTTTTTACAAATAAAATTGGTGCTGCCCATGGTGATACACTGGGTATGATATATCCTTTGTCTAACAATTCATGTATCTGTATTTTTAAATCATTTAACTTAGGAATAGTCATCATGTAAAGTGTATTTGACACAGGGGTAGATCTTGGTATTAAGTCAATAGAAAAATGTATTTCTCCTAGGAGGTAACTCTCGTATTTCCTCAGCAAAAACATCTTTAAAATCCCGTAGAAAAAAGTAATATTCTAAATTTAGTTTTTCATCATCATTTTGTATATTCATGACCTAAATTGCATATAGTTGACACCCCTTCCTTATGCAGTTTTGAAGTTTCATAGTTGGTATATTTCATACCGAAATTGGTTTTCTTTGTCCTTGAACTATTATGTTTACACCATCTTCATCTTGGTATAAAAATGAATTTTCATAATAGTTTAGTAAAACCTTGTGTGGTTCCAACCAATCCATTCCAATAAGAATATCATATGATCCTAAGGGTAACACATTTAAGTTGAACACAATACTTTGATCATTGATTCCTATATTACACTTAGAAATATACTATGTTACTTTATTCTTAGCTCTAGTGGTCAATTGTACTAACCAAGATTTAGGGTGTTTTACTTTTTCCAACTTACAATTCTCTACTAATGATGGAGTTATATAGCTCAAACTTTCCCCTCAATCTATTAGTATGGATATTTTTTTTCTTTGTAGATTACCTTCAATTTCCACTGCTCCCTTCTAGAGAAGAATTAATTATGTGTATGATTTTCCCAATATCTCCAAGTGTGGTGGCTTCCTATAGGTTGTGAAATGAAGTTCTACTTGTTGGTTTTAAGAGTGGAAAGTTTCTTCGTAAAAGGAGCTCTCCATATTCCCAGAAACATTTGAGTTGTTCTTTCGGGTTGTGCTATCTTTTTCAATCCCAAATTGACTAGTTTATTCCCTCCTTGAGTTTGGTGTGTGTTAGATGAATAGTCATTGCTTTGGAATACCTTAGACATGTTACTGTAAGGAGTTGTTTTGAAGCCTTTCTTTGTTGATTCAATTTATTTTTTATCTTTCCATTCCTTAAGAGTTTTAGATCTTTGTTTATACTTCTCATTACACATTTTTGGCTTTCCTAAATACTTCATTCAAATTTTTAGGATTGTGAATTTAGTTCCGTCTTTATAATATTGTGGTAGAAAGATTAAGAATCTCTGAATATTTACTTTATCTTCATTAATATAAGGTACAAATCTCAGTAGATCTAAATAATTAGTAATTATGTCATCCATAGAAATTTTTCCTAGTCGCAGTTCATAAAATTCCCTAGTCTTCCTTTCACAATACATTTCTGATAGGTACTATTTCTTCAAATACTTCTTAAATTCTGACCATTCCATTCTTTTCCCTTTCAATCCTTTGGCTAGTTTCAATTCCTACCATGAGTTACTAGCCTTTCCTTTTAAATTATAATTTTTTATTCTAACCTTCATGTTACTAGAGTAGTTATAAATTTGGATAGCCAAGCTTCATCTTCTTCACATGTTTTCGATTCTCCATAAAAATTGGAGGGTTTGATATTTTTGAATTTACCTTCCAAGTGATATAATTGTTTCATTTTCTTAGTAGAGGGTGTTTTTTGTTCTACTCTTGGTTGAGTATTGGTTGAGGATCTATGGTTTGACTTAGATTCCCTACTTGTGTTTTCAAATGATAATTTATTGGTTCCTTTGTTCTACTGAGATTTCTTTTATTTACTTTTATTGGCTATATTTCGCAAAAATATCTCATTCTATTCTTGTTATTCTTCTTGTGTTCTCTTAATTTTTTCATTATGAGCCTTAAAAGTTTGAAGTTCCACTATGTTACTTCTCATATTTTCCATCACTTGTGTGGCTTAACTACTCTCACTTTTATGGTCAAGATTTTGTTGGTTGACATTTCCTTCATGGTTATTTTCTTCTTCGTTCTAGGTAGACATGTTTGTTCAGATGGACGATATCCCTATCACTTAACAATTAATAGTCATTACTTTCATTAGAAGGGTGAAAATCAAAACCTAGTTCTTATTTAGAATTTTTATGATTCCCATAAAATTCTAGTGTTCTCAACGTGTTCTCTATACCATATGTAATATTCCTCATATCATAACCCATATCCTATAAACAAATTTTTGACAAACATAATAAATTGTATTATTTCGATTTACATACAAAACATGCTTATATAACATGGACATATAAAGAAAACTTAACATAAAATTAATTGAGGACAATTACCCTTCTCTCTGAAAAAGGAATTCCTCCATAAGGATACTTGTATTACAATGTCAACCTACAACAAGGATCGTAAAACTTCATGAAATTCATAGGGTTTACTTTAAAACAAGATAAAGCTTTCTTGGATAAAAATACACACCTTGAATCTCGTATTCAATTTTCAAAAACTCGATGTAGATGTTGACAGATGTAGAATTTTCCAGCATTCAAAGGGCAGGAAGCAGAATGCATGATTCTATCAATCGTTACCCATACCTGAAAGGCCGTGGGATGAAATCAACATGGATTTCGTATTGGGATTGCCTAGGATGCAAAGAAGAAATGATTCGATCTTTGTGGTGGTTGACCGGTTTTCCAAAATGGCACATTTTATTCCATGCCAGAAGACCAACGATGCGACTCACATCACAAATTTGTTTTTCAAAGAGGTTGTTAGAATTCACGGGTTACCCAGAAGCATAGTATCGGACACTGATCCGAAATTCATTGGACATTTCTGCAGGACACTCTGGAAGAAGATGGGAACTAAATTAATGTTTAGTTCTGCCTATCATCCTCAGACGAATGGGCAAAAAGAGGTGGTAAATAGAAGTCTAGGAGACTTGCTAAGAAGCTTGGTGACAGAGAACCACAGCAGTTGGGACAACGTGTTGTCGCGGGCAGAGTTTGCGTACAACGACTCAGTGAACAGGAGAACATGGGAAATTCCATTTGAGATTGTATACGGCAGGCAACCAAGAGGAGTATCTGAACTGAGGGACTCAGAGAAGATAATAACTAAGAGTGCAAGCGCTGAAGAATTCACAGAGGTGATGGAAGAACTTCACAGCAGGGTGAAGGAGTGATTGCTGGAATCAAACCAGGAATATAAGCGCAGAGCGGATCAACATCGGAGACAACTTCAGTTCGAAGTTGGTGATCTAGTTCTGGCACATTTGAGGAAGGAAAGGTTCCCAAGGGGAACATACAACAAGATGAAAATGAAGAAAATTGGGCCATGCAGAGTCCTGAAGAAGTTGGGAGAAAACGCTTATGAAATTGAATTGTCGGATGGCATCGGGATATCTCCGACATTCAATGTCTCAGACTTATATCTATATAAGGCTGAGGAAGAAGGAGCTGGAAGTGATGAACAACCAGAAGTCCAGTGGCAGAAGAAGATGTCGATTGCAGAAAAGCCACACATGGAATTCATACCAGACAAGCGAGTAGGTAAGAAGACCAGGAGAAAAGAATACTATGAGTACTTGGTCAAATGGAAGAATCATCCAGTGGAGGCTACAAGATGGGTGACTAAAGCGGAGATGCAGAAGCATGGACAGACCGTGAAAGAGCTCATGGACAGGAGCCCATGAAATTTTTCAAGCCAGAGAGTATGATGGAGGAGCATCGCCAACACATCGAGCGAGCCAACGCAGAGGTGGGAGACAGCTGGATAAGCTAGCACGAAATTTTGAAAACATTCTGGAAATTGTTGTGCAAGTCTTTAAATAAAGTTATTTATGAAGGCACACTTGTATATTGTAATGGACCTTGAGCCCTTAAGCTCTCGTCCTTTGGTAGATAGTCGGCATTTAATATATTTAATGTTGGTAGATAGGATTTTAAGTCTAGATTTGATAGTTTAGAGTTCGAAAGGGAAAACGGATATAGACACCCTCATTGTGCATTGTATTATTATCAACCCAGAAGAAGAGAAGAGAAAGTAGAGAATATTGTATGAAAAACACCCATGTACAGGGATTTGAATTAATAGAAGGAAGCTTTGATTCAAATTCATGGTTCGTGTTGTTTTTTCTGTGTATTGATGTTAGGCTCATGAATGTTTGCTTTCTTGTTATGCATTTTTTTTGCATATGCTGTGCAAGTGATTTCATGTTTCAACCTAAAGTATGAAAGGGAGAAAGAATGAGGTTCAATTGTTTCTCTATCTGAGCCAGGAGATTCCTGCAAGGAGTGCAGCCGAAGTCATCCGCAAAGAGTGCGTTGATGAAGGCGCAGTAGTTTAACTCGTGTTCCCATTCACTCAGAAGTGAAAGTTGGTTGTTGAAGGCATGCAAGGAGTGCGTAGGCTAAGGGAGGAAATCTCAGTTGTGAAGCTGAGAAGGAAACAATCAAAGACTACTGTTGTAGGAGTGCGCAGAGTCAAACAACTTCAATACTTAGACGACGTGGAAGATTTGCCGCAAGGAGTGCGTGCAAGAAGTTCTCTGAAGGACTTGAGAAGTCGAGAACAAGCTCAGAATGTATAGACCTTCCAGTTCACCGAAGAACAAGTGCAGGGAAGTTGTCGTTGGAAGTCGGAGGAGAGTGTCGCAAGTTGGCAAGCAAGAAAACGAGTCTCCTGGAGAGACACTTCTTTATTTCGCAGAATCCTCAAGGGGAGAATGGACAGACGAAAACTTTGGAAGAGATTTCATGAAGTTCCGAGAGCCGTTGGATCTCCCAGGGGTGCAAGGTAGTTACAACGTAGGCATGGAGAGGATTCAAAGCTCAGGAGGGGCATCATTGTTGATCCAAGTCAGTCAAGGTCGTTGGATTGTTCATGAAATCACCTATCAGGACCTCGTGAGGAAAGTGTCCTAAGTTTGGTAAGGAGAGTCGCGATATTACGATAAGCAATATCTTGACTACTCCGAGGATAGTTTGAATCCAAAGGAGTTGGCAAGTGGACAGGTGACACCTCGCATCTCGGGAACTCGTAAATGGAAGGGTTGAGAGATTGGTTTTAAACGTTGCGAGGCACGAGGACACAAAGTGGCGAAGTTGCGAGGAGGCTGTGAGCCATCCATTTGAAGAGGACAGGTGTCAGAGATCAAGAGATCTCGTGAACTCAGGAGCTCACAGGGTGAGAGCCCAAGTATTGGGTACTCAAAGCCGCGAAGACGCGAGAAGCGAGGAGGTGAATAGTCGTTGGATCCGGATCGCGGAGGACCGTTGGATCCATACGTGGGATCGTGCATCAGATCCTCGCGATAATAGGCTCGAGAACTTGGCCACGGAAATCGCGAAGTCGTGAGGGAGCGAGGTCGCGAGTTTCGGCATCTCGGACATCGGGAGTCGATGTGGATGTTATTTAACCTCGCGAGTAGCGAAGTCGCGAGTGGTGAGATTGCGATAGCATGGAAGTCCCGATAGAAGTGACGGGTGTAGATGGGTCAAGTCACACATGTGCATCGGAGTTTCGGTACCTTGGGTATCGAAGGTTTGAGAACCAAAAGTTTGGTATCGCGAGTAGTGAGGCCGCGAGTAAAGAAATCCCTCAGAGAAAAGTAAGCGAGTTGACTGACCATTGGGTCTCGGGGATCCAAGAACCCAGTGCTCAACCTTTGAACTCGCGAAGTCATGAGTTCTGATCCCCCGATACATCTAGGAAGGGGACCACACGAGAGAACTGTGGGAGAAGATTTCCCAATAGGGAAATAGAAGAGCCTTAGAGTTCTTCAGGCTGAGAAGAAGAAGATCCTGTGAGAGCAGAGGTGCCTGGGTGGTGCGCCCCTGCGTCACTTGCCGCTCAATCTATTAGTATGGATATTTTTTTTCTTTGTAGATTACCTTCAATTTCCACTACTACCTTCTAGAGAAGAATTAATTATGTGTATGATTTTCCCAATATCTCCAAGTGTGGTGGCTTCCTATAGATTGTGAAATGAAGTTCTACTTGTTGGTTTTAAGAGTGGAAAGTTTCTTCCTAAAAGGAGCTCTCCATATTCCCGGAAACATTTGAGTGGTTCTTTGGGGTTGTCTGCTATCTTTTTCAATCCCAAATTGACTAGTTTATTCCCTCCTTGAGTTTGTTGTGTGTTAGATGAATAGTCTCCTTTCGAATCCCTTAGACATGTAATCGTAAGGAGCTGTTTTCAAACCTTTCTTTTGTTGATTCAATTTATCCTTCTTTCTATCTTTCCATTCCTTAAGAGTTTTAGATCTTTGTTTATACTGCTCATTACACATTTTTGGCTTTCCTAAATACTTCATTCATTTTTTTAGTATTGTGAATTTAGTTCCGTCTTTATAATATTGTGGTAGAAAGATTAAGAATCTCTGAATTTTTACTTTATCTTCATTAATATAAGGTACAAATCTCAGTAGATCTAAATAATTAGTAATTATGTCATCCATAGACATTTTTCCTAGTCGCAGTTCATAAAATTCCTTAGTCTTCCTTTCACAGTAAATTTCTGATAGGTACTATTTCTTCAAATACTTCTCAAATCCTGACCATTCCATTCTTTTCACTTTCAATCCTTTGGCTAGTTTCAATTCCTACCACGAGTTACTAGCCTTTCCTTTTAAATTATAATTTTTTATTCTAACCTTCATGTTACTAGAGTAGTTATAAATTTGGATAGCCAAGCTTCATCTTCTTCACATGTTTTCGATTCTCCATAAAAATTGGAGGGTTTGATATTTTTGAATTCACCTTCCAAGTGATATAATTGTTTCATTTTCTTAGTAGAGTGTGTTTTTTGTTCTACTCTTGGTTGAGTATTGGTTGAGGATCTATGGTTTGACTTAGATTCCCTACTTGAGTTTTCAAAAGATAATTTATTGTTTCCTTTGTTCTACTGAGATTTCTTTTATTTACTTTTATTGGCTATATTCCACAAAAATATCTCATTCAATTCTTGTTGTTCTTCTTGTGTTCTCTTAATTTTTTCATTATGAGCCTTAAAAGTTTGAAGTTCCACTATGTTACTTCTCATAGTTTCCATCACTTGTGTGGCTTAACTACTCTCACTTTTATGTTCAAGATTTTGTTGGTTGACATTTCCTTCATGGTTATTTTCTTCTTCGTTCTAGGTAGACATGTTTGTTCAGATGGACGATATCCCTATCACTTAACAATTAATAGTCATTACTTTCATTAGAAGCGTGAAAATCAAAACATAGTTCTTATTTAGAATTTTTATGATTCCCATAAAAATCTAGTGTTCTCAACGTGTTCTCTATACCATATGTAATATTCCTCATATCATTACCCATATCCTATAAACAAATTTTTGACAAACATAATAAATTGTATTATTTCTATTTACAGACAAAACATGCTTATATAACATGGACATATAAAAAAAAACTTAACATAAAATTAATTGAGGACAATTATCCTTCTCTCTTCAAAAAGGAATTCCTCCATAAGGAAACTTGTATTACAATGTCAACCTATAACAAGGATTGTAAAACTTCATGAAATTCGTAGGGTTTACTTTCAAACAAGATAAAGCTTTCTTGGATAAAAATACACACCTTGAATCTCGTATTCAATTTTCAAAAACTCGAAGGTAAGATATTACCTTCCCCTTGTAACATTAAGGCTTAACGTAGTTTTTCCAGGAGTAACAACATAACCCAAGCGCTAAGAAAGGTTCTCTACCATGTCTGCTAGGAGTAAGGTAGGTTGGTGGGTTATTTACATTGCATTAAACCCTTGCGAGGACATGTCACGATTTGAAACAAGTGATCCAATCCCTCGATGCCATGTTTCCACTTTCACATGGCTCTCGTAATCTTCACGGTTGAAAGGTTTAGAAAGGTACAAGTGATGAACTCGAAGTTTTCCATCACTTAAGTAATCTGTCTCGGGGTCTTCATGATACGAAAGGTATGTGAGTAAGATTTTTTTTTAAATGAAAAGGTTTTCTTATCAGAAGAGTCTTTATTTACCAGGATTTATGAGGACTTGGTAGTTTTGTTAAAACTCCCATCATTTGATATCCGGGTTTTTGTGGATTTATCTCTGAACCGTATTCTCCTTCTGTTTGTTAAGTCAATTCGAGTTTACTTTTGATACTATTCTTTATTAAAAACTAGGTTTCCCTTAAGTTCCCGTGTTGTAAGTGAGATGACTAGGGATAGTAACTCTAGTTCTATAAGTGTTTAGAGGAGTAAAGAAAATGGTAACCGTGGCGAACTATAGTGTGCTTGTCATTATTAATTCCAAGATACCCTTATGTCGTATTTTTCTCAGAGTACCAAGCATAGATTTGGGTCCAATATCAATTTTCGATGGTGACTAACCGTGATTTCAGTTCCTATATTACCTTACTCATACTTTGATTTATAAGCTACATTATAAATCCCTTTCAGACTTATTGTCTAATGTTTTTTTTTCAAGTTCACTAAAGGGTTAATGACCCTAACCATCTCAACATGATGCCATTGATTCTAAAGGGGTTTACCCATGTCTTTAAGTATATACATAGTTGCCTCATCATTACTAACTTTCGACTCTGTTTAAATGAGTCAAGGATTTTAATCTAGGGTCTATATTTCTCTTTCAAATACTATCTAGGTATGGTACCCCAAATTTCAAAAAAATAATTTTTTTAAAAAGGGAAAAACTAACCTCTTCATGTTCGTGTAATGTACCCCAAATTTAAAAAAAAAATTAAAATTAAAAAGGGAAAAACTAACCTCTACTATGTATGACAATTGTTCATGTCACAAGACAAATTATGTATCAATTATTTAATTAACTCCGTTGTAGGGGTAATGTTATCATCACTCATTCTAAAGGCTACAAGAGAGCTTAAGTTTGACACCTCATTTGTTGATAAGATTCGTTACTTATAAGTAACACTATCGTACTAACGAGTTGGTGGCTAGACCTATCGAGGTGGTCCATAGCCTTGCTATGATTATGCCACCCATTATTTAAGTGATATACTGTTTATAAATATTTAACTACATAATTAAGACTTTATAGATAATCCATACATTATATCTCTAGCCCATCTAAATGTTATAACCAATACCTACTATGGAATTCATATATTAAGATTTTAATACCATTCACGATAAGTATCAAAGATTATTACATAATCCTTACCTTATTCTTGAACCAACCTTAACGATATACCCATGATTTAAACCTTACACTATGTTTCATAAAAGGAAGAATTTAGAGTTTAAACCCTAACTCCCAACCAATGTGTTCGTTTTCCAATCCAAAAGTAATCGAAAAAATATATGGGACTTACAATCCACATAACTACGTAGTTTATGGCCCTAACGTGTCGCCACTGGTTCACATTACAATTAAGGCTCAACCTTTACGGAAGTTGAGAAGCATTTAAGATGGTGGTTGTAGGACGGTCCGAACCTAGACTTAGGTTATTAAACTGTCAATTTTCATTAATGGTGTTAGGCCTCCATTACTCCTTCTCGTCTAACGTTGTAGGGAAACCCCACTCATACCTCGCCACTTAAGTTGGATTCACATGGTAGCGTACTATTCGACCTTCCCAAAATCAAGAGGCACGAAGTGCCCTTTCCTTCACAGTCATTCCATTTGGTTTTGTCATTATGTGTGTTTTACCAATGCAATTTGCACGGCTCTCTGGTAAGACGGTAATGATGTCTCGAGGGTAACCTTACTCGGCTCTTTCTCTGTAGTAGAAAGGTGATGATGTTGTGAGGGTATCCTTACTCGGCTCTTTCTCTATAGTAGAAAAGTCTTCGTGTTGTGAGGGTAACCTTACTCGGCTCTTTCTCTGTAGTAGCAGAGTGACAATGTTGTGTTGTTAACGGGTTTGGCTCTTTGGTGACAATATTTCTCGGGTCTATGACAATGAATGTTGCATTTCTCTCTCCACGGTAAGTCTTCTCTCTTAACCTCTTATCTTTCCATAATTATCGTTAATATATAGTGATATTTTAAAATAACTTAGAAGTAATTCTCTTGTGTCAAAGGGGGTTTTCCTGAATATTAGTTTGCATGATTCCTTTATTATGTATCAGGCATCCTCACAATTCACAATTCTTACATGTAACTTACAAGTTGCACCCTTTGTGGTAACTATCCTATGTCTAAGTATTTTTATGTAACATATCTTCGTCTATGTTGAGTGGGTGTGTTGTGCTTCACTATCCAACAATTATATTTTTGTGGTTTTCCTATCCGTCTTTGTAGCACGCACATGTTTTGTTTCTTCATTTAAGCAATGTATTTCATAAACAAAATCCCTATCTCTATGTCGGGGTGCATGCTCATTTCACCATTGTTTGTATTAATCTTCTCTGTGGAATGTCGCATGTTCACTGTTCTTCTTTATGTGCCATCCATTTTATGGGATTTCATTCGGTGTAAGAGGGAGTTTTAATCGACAATGTTAAAAAATTCTTTATCTCGTGACCTAAGTGGGGTCATGACCACGTATCATTTTCTTATATCCTTAGCTCCGGTCATGCCCTATTTAAATCTTTTAATACTTAAGATTTGTTACTAGTTATTCGTTTACTCTACACACTCTGATTTTAGAGGAAACCCTTAATTGTTCGAAATTTTATACCACGCCTCCTTACACAGGGTTTGACTGTTCTTTAAAAAAAAATAATCCTCACTAAGGAGTATCGCTCACTATCTCCATCACAATTGCACTCTGGAACATACACAATTATTGGAAGATCCCAAGTGTCTTTGATCACTCTGTTAGAACCCTACACTATACTTTTGATTATTTAAAAACCCAGAATTAGTTTGGTGTTTCTTTTAATAAAGATTAATTAATCATTCTTTAAGAAGAACGCCTTCTAGCGTCGCTATGGTAATTTTCGATTCAATGTTTCTTTAATTGCATAGTTGTATGATTGTCCCGAATATCAAAATTAATTTGTTTTATGTGTATAAGGTAGCTTACTTTATAAATCATCCTCATGTATAACGTAACTGTGATTAAAGTTTCCACGTGGCTTCGACCTTTTATCAATAGTTAAAATTACTCCTTCCCAAGTAATGATTTTTGGTTTTTATAATCTCACTTAACATTTTTCTGTGGTAGCTCTCTTTTTTTTGTCGACTCTTTACTTTGTCAAATAAAATTTGTAGGATATGCTTGCTTATGATTTTTTCGTTACGAAATTGATAATTATTTCACTAGTGTACATAATCATCATGGTTCCTTGTTTGTCTTGCGAGGGAACCCATCAGGTGAACAACACACCCACTTCCCTTCTCTGTCTTGGATTGGTGGCTTTGCAAGTTGTCTAGGATGCTTCTTTCAGCAATCAAAAACCCAAGTTAAGTAATTCAATTCTTTACTTTGTTGCATATTTAGTAATTTTGTTCTATAATAATTTACTAAATTTTTTTATTTGTTATTACAAGTTTGGGAGGGAGCCCATCCACTTGGTGAGGCACTCAGCCTATCCACAAAAGGTATTCCGGTTCCATCCTCTTCCACCACTCCTTTCAATAATTTGCAAACTGTTTTATATAGTCCATTTATATTTCAATTTTTCTTAGATAGGGAGTTTTGTCTTAAAAACACAAAAGGTTGTAAAAATTTTGGGTCCCATGGTACCCAAGCTATAATGTTTGGATAATGACCTATTGAATGTAATAGTTACTTTTTCAAGACAACATGAGGTCTATTGTATCAACTACATTTCTGGGGTAATAGATGTAAATAAATAATGTGTTTGGAATTTTATTCTTTCCACCTATTTTCACCATGATAGATAATAATACACTTTGATTTTATTTATTTTCTACAATAATTGATTATATACAGATGCAAGCAGTAATCCAAATATAGATCTTTATTGGCCAATAGGCCTATAAACATAACCTGATATGTATTTATATATGCATGGCTATACATATATAGTCAAATATATATACAATAATCATGTTTCAGATAAACAATATTATATTGTAGCAAATCATACTATAACCTGGCTATATAGTCTCTTTAAATAGATTCCCCTTACATGTATACAAGCTAAACATATTCCTAATAGATCACAACCATAGATATAACATCATTACTGAAATTTATAGATGATATACATATCTGAATAAGATGATGTTGGAAAACAAAAGGAACAACCACGTTCCATCCAACCGTAGAATAAAACAACCACAATAACTTGTCCTAATCACCCCCTAGCCTTACCATGAGTCCATAAGGGTGAAATTGAATTATCCTCCTCAACTATAGTTACCAACAACAAATCAAAATATTCCTTTCCTCACACTATAAGTGCTCATAAAAGAAAACATTTCTCAATCCTCTAACATCCTAAGCAACGTCTTGCCTCCCACATATGTTGTATATAGTCTTGTGCCCTGGTCTTTCATTCCTTTCCTTCCTTGGGGAAATTCACATCTTTACAAATCTCTAATTTTTAGGGAGTTCTATTGGTCAAATTCGACTTCTTCCACTTGTAAAAATCATCCGTGAGATAACTCAAACATGTTCCCCACTCATGGAGTCATGGTGGGCTATTTTTAACCTAGTTGTTCGATTTGTCTTCCATCATTAAATTTATTAAAAAACAATTCTCATACATGTGTCCAATAAAAGAGGATAGTTGAGAAATTCATATATTTTCCCAACAATCATCAAATAATTAATTACATAATCCAAAATTCCAAATTAATATTTTCCACAAATGACAAATAATTCTCAAATTTGAATTTTCCAAAAACGGAAATTTATTTCAAAATTCAACATAGAATTTAATTTTCTAAAATTTGATGATGTTACATCCTCTCCCCATTAGTTACAACATTATCCTCAATGTTCATTCCTCTCTCGGAATAGGTTTGGATAATATTTCAATATATCTTCTTCCAATTCCCAAGTGGCCTCCTCAGGGATAAAATGATTCCATTGCACTTTTACCTAGGCCATGGCTCTATTCCGTAGTATTGTTTCTTTCCCTTCCAGAATGTTCAGAGATTCCACTTGGAACTCGCCTTCTGATTCCACCTTCACCATGTTCTAATAAATGATGTGAGTAGGATCATGAATATACCTTTTTAGTAATGAAACATGAAAAACATTATGAACTTCTAAATTTGCAAGAAGCGCTAGTTGATACGCTATGGGTCTGATTCAAGTTAAAATATCAAAGGGGTCACAAAACCCTGGTGCTAAGTTTGAACAACTTCCTAGCTTTAGAGAAATCATCCTTTCTTTGACTTTAAGATATACATGGTTCCCAATTTGAAATTATTAATGTCTTTTTCTTAAATATGCATAGATTTTTTGTCGGTCTTGGGCCTCTTTTAAGTTCTGTTGTACTCTTTTTACCATTCTCTCCATGTCCTGGAGCATTTTCGGTCCTACCATAATCCTTTCAACTAGATTGTCCCAACAAATCGGGGTTGTTCATTTCCTCCCATATAATTCTTCAAAAGGGACTCATCTTAGGTGATGTCTCATAATCATTGTTGTAAGCAAATTCAACTAAGTGGAGGTACTCCTCCGACTTAGTTGGTTTCGTCTTGACGTACATTCGCAACATGTCTTCGATAATATAGTTTGTTTGTTCTATTTGCCCATTCGTTTATGGATGGTAGCTTGTGCTGAAATATAGGTTAGTATCCAATCCTCCAAACGATTCCTTCCAAAGATTTGACATAAATTTGACATCTCAATAAAAAATCACCATCTTAGGAATTCCATGCAATCTAAATATTTCTTTCATAAAAATTTCAGTGATATTAATTGCTTTATAACTAGATTTCACAGGTATAAAATGTGTAGATTTTCTTAGTTTATCAATTACCACCATAATAGAGTCATTTTGTCTTTGATTCTTAGGAAAACATGTAATGAAGTCCATTGAGATAATATCCCATTTCCATTCTGCTATAGGCATAGGTTGTAAAAGACCTGTTGGGTGTTGATGTTCAGCCTTTACCTGTTGACAATCTAAGCATTTAGACAAATGTTCAGTTGTTTATTTCTTCATGTTAGGCCAATAAAACAATTTTCTTAAGGTTGTTATCGTTTTATGGTATCCCGGGTGACCAGAATACGACATTTTATGTAGTTCGTGTAGTTGGTATCTCGGATGACCACTTGTAAAAATTAGTAGAATTAGGTTCATACAACCGGTTTTTTAACCTTAATAGTCCATTTTTATTTAAACTTAGATATGTTATGTTCAGTTTTTCTGCATTTCCCTGCAATTTTGTTGTTTTAATGTAATTTTCTTCATTACTACTTGCATATTTTATTCTCTGTTCGATATCGTTTTCTTCTTTGTTGATACTTATTTGAGAGAGTCTGTTAGTCCTTTGACTTAGTGCATCCACAACTTTGTTTTCCTTACCTTTGATTTATCGTACCTTGAAATCAAATTCTCTTAAAAAGGTCATCCATCTTTCTTGCCTTGTGTTGAGATCTGGTTGACTGAACAAATACTTTACACCACTCTTGTCGGTTAATAACATAAACTTTATTCCCATTAAATAATGTCGCCACATTTTTAATGCATGAATTACGATTGCTAATTCCAAATCGCAAGTCACATAATTCTGTTCATGTTCCTTTAGTTTACGAGATTCATAACAGATGATGTGTCTGTCTTGTGTCAATACACCTCTTAATCCCTCTTTGATTGCATCCACACAAGCTGTAAAATCTTTATCGGGATTTGCTACCTTTAGGATAGGTGTTGTACTTAATTGTCTTTTTAATTTATCAAAGTTGTCCTAACACTTTAGTGACCAGGTAAATATTATTCCCTTTTTCTGTAGTGATGTAATGAGATACTTGATCTTAGAAAAACATTTGATAAACCTCAGGTAATAACCGATAATT
>JZKD02S0299668.1:5844-19957 GCA_000966675.3 Picea glauca | reverse complement strand
AAAGAAAAAGAGGTTTTTACCCTGTATGGGTTTCCTTGGAAAATATATGTCTCTGTGTTTCTCATATATGTGACTGATGCTGAATGTGCCTATGTTTATTTCTCTGCATTATTGTGATCATCATTCAGTGTTTCTGCAAACAGTTTTAAAATAAGCATAATTATTTAAGCTCAGTAACAACTGATTCACGCCCCCCCCTCTCAGTTGTCTAACACAGAGATCGGATCTAGAATTCGTTCACATTACTCGGCACTAAGCTATCATATCAGATTCATCTATCATCTAACAACGCACTAAGTATTTAATCACATAAACAAGAATAATACGAAAAGCAGTCATAAGGCACAAAGCATTCACAACACAGGATATACGTGGTTCACCCCCACCATGGGGATACGTCCACCAACTCTTCGTCTTCTTTATTAGCTTCTTTCAATCTTCTTACATGCACAAAGCCTCCAAATCAACTCTCCAAAGGATAGGAGATATACGCACCTCGCCAGATCCTCCTTCCCTGAGCTAGGTTACAGCACAAAGCCTTTACTCAATCTCTAATAGTCACTTGCACTTAGCCTTGCAAGTCTCACACAACATGCACAAAGCATGTACAACTATCACTTGCACTTAGCATCACACACTTGCACACCTTTACTTACATCACCTAGATTTCTATTTATGCATTACAAAATAGGCCTAAGCATGGGTAAACCCATGGTTTGACATCCCCATACCCATTACATAAGCCCAAAACCCAAAACTCCCTAAAAAGAGGCCGAGATCCCGTGATCTCCACTTCGACTTGCGCTCCGCCTTCGACAGCCCTTCGAAGTCCCAAAATGGTCAAAAATGACCAAGGCTTCTCAAAACTTGGTCAAGGGCCAACAGGCCCCAAACACTCACCTGTGACTCGTCCCGAGTCACTCTGATCTGGGTAGCTCTACCTCAAAAGCATCGAGCTTGGCTCGAGCGGCTTTGACTTGTTCTTGTGCCACAACCTCCTACTCAGCAAACTCTTGGATTACTGCTTTGTTGATGGGTCCCTCTAAGCGTTGTTCATTTGCAGTGACGACTTGCTCCAGTTCTGTTGCTTGGCCTTCGATCTCTGCGAATAGTTGGAAAGCCTCATCCTGTATTGGTTGGAGCCTATAAGTTACTTCCACGACTCTGCTCTGAATGGTCTAAAACTGCTGCTGGGCAGTCCGTTGTTCTTGGGATCGCTTCATCTTCTCAATGGCTGATAGGGGCTTCAACTACGCCTGTATTGTTTCTGCTTGATGCTTCTCTTCCTAGAGTTGTGACTCCAATGCCTTCAATTCAATATCCTTAGTGAGTCGCTCATAAGTTTGGGCACTACGATCACTCAATTGTTTACATTCCATGGCGAGGCCCTTGATTCTTTCAACTGCGCCTCGGGCAGTCGCTTCTCTTTGATCTCACACATCCTGTAGAGTACTGGGCATTGTTCTTAGCTCCAGATCTGTGATTCTCTGATGAAGTTGTTGGATAGTTTCTGTGAGCTACGCTACTTGGTGTTCTACTGGTTCTCCCTCCTTCTAATCTAAGCCCGTCACAGATCGAAGTGCTCTATTGACTGCTTCTTTTACTCTGACCTGCTCCGGGAGTAGATTTTCTTTCTCCTGTTGGATCTGAGCTCTTTCTTCTTCGAACTTCGCTTGAAGAGCATCCTTCTCCTGTTGTGCAATCCTGTGTTTCTCTATAACTTCCTCTTGTGCTTGTTTTAAGGTTGTTGTGGCATGTTCTTTCTCATCTTGTGCTCGATGAAGGAAAGTGTTCTAACCATAACCGTTGTTCTAACCATTTGGGTCATCGAGCTAACGGTTATAATGCCTCCAACGGTCATATTGCTCCGCCATGGCGAAGTTCCATGTTGTGTTGTACTGGTATCTCGACAAAGTTCAAATTCTGGAATCCTTCCTTCTGCACAATTCCTTCTGGAACTTTTTGTAACTTTTCTATCTTTTCTTTCTTCTTATTGAGCTTTCTAGCCTTCTTCCTGGTGATCTACGTCTCAGTATTCCTCCTTCCATTCTAATTCTTATCTTCTCTAGGCATAGTAACTTCACGTTGTTGATGGTCTTTACTAGGTTTCAAGGGCAATACTTATTCTCTATCTGGTGTGGGTGCTCTACTCTCTTTTACAGATAGGTGTCTCAAGTCCTCGTGTGTCCTTTCAACTTTGACATCCAAGTTTCTGGTTCTAAATAACTTCGATATGTTCTCTTGTTCTTCAATCAAATGTGTGATCCTCCTAGTCATGAAATCTTTTAATTCTTGCTTCTTCTGCTCTAAGACTTCCTCTTCTTTTCTTCTGGCTTGATCCTTTTCGATCCAAGGTTTTCCTAGTAACATATCAAATGGGGTGTTGTTCTCAATAAATTTAACAACCTAAAAATATTCTTCTGTCGAGGTTCCATGAGCACTCATAGATATCTGGGTAAGTCTTCCACATAGGGTTCTCAACTTTCCACTAAATAATATTATTCCTCCCAATGAAGGAATCATAGCAGGCTTTCCTAAAATTTCCCAAGTTCTTTATGTCATGATATTCACCTGCGTTTCCTCATCCAGAACATAGTCAATGTTGAAGTCTCGTATTCTTGTTTCTATGCATTATTTTTCTTTGAAGATCTCTGGTAAGTTGATGTTTTTGTGATCATTCAGAGTTTATTTCATTTGCAATAGTACAGTTTCTGATTCTTTCTGGGGTTCTACCATGATTTTAGTTTCTTGACCTTCCTCAGGGTTTTCCTGTCTCATATTCATTCTTTCAACCTTAGCAATCATTCTAGGGCAATCCAAAACTTCATGATCCATAGATTTACAACAAAGACAACTGGGTCTTCTATCAAGGCATTCCTTAGAAAGATGTCTTGGTCTTCTACAATTGTAACAAAGAGTTAATCCTCTCTTTCTCTTAAATGATCCCCATCCTTTCTTGTACTACACACTAGGATCATGGTAGCTAACCTGCAAAAAATTCTTTCTAGGATCCTGCATCCATTTGTTAGTCCAAACATTATTTCTATGCATAGGAATAACATATCTTTCACTATTCTTGTAGTGTCCCCAAGATCGAGCCCTTTGTAAGTCTGATGTATGAAATGAATTGTAAATATGTGTTATAGGCTGGTGAGACAAGTTTGTATAAGCCGATGGGCTTATGTGATTGTTAGGCTAGAGAGTCTAAGGGTTGGAGGCCAAGGGCTTGATTTTGTACCTGTATGTATGCAGCACATTAATAAAATATAAACACCGCCGTGTGCAGACTGACCACAATGAATGAGTGATGGGGGACTGAGCTTCCACAGAGTGGGCAAGGAATTAGGGGCTGGAAGGTGGGAAAAGGGGCTAAGTGCTAAGCCTAAGGGCTTAAGCCTTGAGGAATAACATTTTAATATTATTCCGAAAGACATGTGAATATTATGTTTTTACCCTAAGTTATTTTGGAATGACATGTGACTTCCAAATGGTGGAAGGAACGCACGCTGATGGAAGCATGCAGTTTCACGGGTGACAAGTGTCAACCCAAGCACATGCAGATAAAATTGTTGAGTTGAGTCTTGATGGGGGGTTCCTCCTCCACTCTACCCGACCGTCTGAACGTGAACGGTCTGACAACTATGAAAAAATACCCTGGTGCATCTTCTAAACCGTACGCCTCATCCGACTCGGGAAGAGACCTCGTGTCATTCTGAAACCGTGGGAAAAGTCTGTGTTGATTTCGGGGAATAGTCTGTGTTGATTTCAGGAAAGCCGAGACACCCTCTGCCTGAACAGATCGAGCCTGTATGTGGAATCTCTGTCCCAAGCCATAACCGCGAGACCATTCCGTCAATGTTGATCCTGTTGGAAAGCCCGTGTCTGTTTTCCCCGTTGGTTGTTGTGGCCACGCAGTGCTAGACTGTGTATGGCTTATTGGTCGATTTGTACAACACTCTCTCCAGGTGAGAGAGGTGGTTGAATTGGAAGAACAGGTTGCTTGTCCGGTGAGGAACTCTCTCCAGGTGAGAGAGTGCATAGAGAAGGGAGAGAACTCCTGGAAGGAACCCTGTAGCTGCCACAGAGCTCTGAGACTTCCGGTCCAGTCTGTTGTTGAAACCCAAGGCAAGGGAGGTTAGCAGCCGAAGGACTGTCTACGAAGGACTGTCTAGGTGATAGAGAAGGTGTATACTCCTGGGGTGGAACAGGCATGTGGGGAAGGAGATTCTGTGGGCAGTGGGTATGAGGGGTTCCTGGGAGACAATCCCTTCCTTGTGACTGTGTGTTTTCCCTGTAACCTCAACCTAGCCTAGGATTCCTTGCCTTGGGGTGGAGCTTAGTCCCAGCTCGGGGGTGACTCACTGCTGAGCTTGATGAGCAGCGTGGTCTAAGGCTGGGAGGTTCGTGGAAGGCCTGCACGTGGTTGGTGGAATTACCACAGTTTCAAAGATAAGTACCAGATGATGTTCTAATTACGTTTCTGTATCCCCGTGTACTATAATTATCATGTATTATGTTGTGCATTTGGATTAATGTTATTGCCATGGATTATTTATGTTAGTAATAATTCTTATGCTTACTCGAAGCTTAAATGTATTTCTTGCTTAAATGCATGTGGTTTATATAATGCATGTATGAGTTATGTAAAAAGTGGTGTTACAATTTGGTATTAGAGCGATTAAGCCTTGGTAACAAAAAAAGTAGCGTTACAATTCTTATCAGATCTACTCATATCAAATCTTCTTTCTTCTAGATATGCCCTAGTTTTCAGGCTAGGACAAAATTTATCAAACATACCTAGATCCATATTTTTGAAACAAAAATTTCTACTTATCTTATCTTTTCAATCAAAATTTCTCACTATTCTTACCTTTCTCAGAGCACAAAGCTTCAAGATCTTACCTCTTTTATTTAGATCAGACTTCTCTTCTTAGCACAGAGCTTCACAATCCAAGTAGAGTACTGCACACCAAGGCAACAGATCTATGCATAGATCTTTGACAGTTTCAGGGCAGATTTTCGCACAGAGATTCTTCTTCCGCAGTTCCCAGCAATCACAGTTTCAAGTCATATCTTCGCACATAGCTTCTTCTTTTGCAGTTCCCAGCAATCACAGTTTCAGGTCCTGAAAACAGAACCATTTGTTGGCACAGGGGCAAACCCAGGGTTCAATGCTACAACAACGCACCAACAAAACCCTAACTACCGACCCTTTCGGCAACACCTGCGAAGTGGATGAAGTCTCACCCAAGGTAGAGGTAGGGGTGGTTGCAGGACTCAGATGTATGCAACCTTAGCTAGGACACAGATATGTGAATTTAGCACCTTAACAAATCACTTAGCAATTATAGCTCATCAATATTCAGTCTATTTTTTACAATGCAACTAAACCCTAACAATAGATCAGCGCAGCATTCACACAGATCCAATGGATTCAAGCACTAAGCATACCAATAGAGATCAGATATAGCATTCATTCACATTACTCAGCACTAAGCTATAATATTAGATTCATCTATCATCTAACAGCGCACTAAGCATTTAATCACATAAACAAGAATAATACAAAAAGAAGTCATAAGGCACAAAGCATTCACAACATAGGATATACATGGTTCACCCCCACCCTGGGGCTACGTCCACCAACTCTTCATCTTCTTTATTAGCTTCTTTCAATCTTATTACATGCAGACAGCCTCCAAATCAACTCCGCAAAGGACAGGAGATCTGCGCACCTCACCAGATCCTCCTTCCCCGAGCTAGGTTACAACACAAAGCCTTTACTCAATCTCTAATAGTCACTTTCACTTAGCCTTGCAAGTCTCACATAACATGCACAAAGCATGTACAACTATCACTTGCACTTAGCATCACACACTTGCGTGCCTTTACTTACATCGCCTAGATTTCTATTTATACATTACAAAATAGGCCTAAGCATGGGTAAACCCATGGGCCGACATCCCCATACCCATTACATAAGCCCAAAACCCAAAAAGCCCTAAAAAGGGGCCGAGATCCCGTGATCTCTGCTTCGACTTGTGCTATGCCTTCGACGGCCTGTCAAAGTCCCAAAATGGTCAAAAATGACCAAGGGTCCTCAAAACTTGGTCAAGGGAAAACAAAGAGGAGGCCCTAGAACAGAAAAAGAAAGAATTAAAATATTTCATGACTAGGAGGATAGCACACTTGATTGTAGAACAGGAGAATAGATCGAAGCTACTTAGAACCAGAAACTTGGATCACGAAGTTGAAAGGACACAAGAAGATTCACAGATGAGTAGAGCACCTACCCCAGATAGAGAAGCAGTATTACTCTCTAATCTTATGAAAGAATCTCAATAGCGCGAAGCTGCTATGCCAAAAGAAAACAAGAATCAAAATGGAAAGAGGAATACCGAGACGAAGATCACCGAGAAGAAGGCTAGAAAACTCAGTAAGAAGAGAGCAGAGGTCGAAAAGTTACAGAAGGGCCCAGAGGGAACTTCGCGGAAGGAAGATTTGCAAAATTGGAACTTCGTCGGGATATCAGAATAGCGCCCCATGGCACTTCGTCATGGCGAAGCAATATGACCGTTGGAAGCATTATAATTGTTGAACCAATGTTCTAGAATGGTTAGAACAACATTTATGACCAGAAAGCTCGCCATCGGACCGTTGGGACCGCGCCGCAATGGACATAACTGCATTGATGGAAAACTTCTTATCCATTGGAGAGATTCATTACATCGTGTCTACTTAGTCCATCGATTGTTGCATCGAGAACACTTTTGCGAATTGTATCAGAGCTAACAAGAGAGCCCATTTATACCGCACTATGATTAGTAATATCGACACCGATTCTATTGCTTTGAGAACTCATCCATCCACCTGAGTTTTTTGATTGAGATCGTGCATGTCGGACGAGCTCGGCGCTGTGGAGAAGTCGGTTGAGGAAATTTTAATTGATATAATGGTCAAGAGAGCGATGTCCATGGGAGTTCAAGCTCCATCGATGCAAGAAGTGCAAGCGTCTCTGTCAACTGCTCGCAGAACCGGACCATCCCGGCCGACAACAGAGAAGAGAACCAAGCACAGAGATGATCTAGCAAACACGAAGTTAATCCCGACCATCTTACCGAACTATATCCTGCCTCTAGCCGGCGCGATGAGTCATGACCGTGTCTCGAGCGACTTTGATTACACCATGGTTACTGCGTACCTCCTGAAGGGGATACGTGCAGTCAGAACACAACAAGAGAAGATCGAGACGTTGAAGTTCAACGACTTCAACCTAGGTGACCGCAAGAATTACAACATGCTTGCTCCTTACAAGTATCTGACCAAGACGAAGGGAAAGAACTCGAAAATAATCCCCCAACCATGGAATATGAACCTCACGCAGTCCACCCTCTTGAATGTGATGAAGATCCCACACTTTGGAAGGCACCAGGAGGTTAACGCGCGTGTTAAGCTCCTGCTATCATGTTACCATGGTGACTACCTATGGCTAGATAAACGATCATAGTCGATTCAACGTTGATCCATAGGACCACTAGATTGAGCATGCAAGGACCTAAACCGCAAGACTTCTACCTAGGGAAGGCTTCCGACCACGCCCTGACACAGAGAATCAAGGACACTTACGACGATGTACAAAAGGGAAAGTGATGCTACAAGGTAGCTTCCATCCAGAATGGCGCAGTGTGCCTGGCCTGCCAGCTGATCGCAGGGAAGCTATTTAGGAAGAACCGACCTACACAAGTCACGGGATTCGTTGTTTACCTAGCTGGAAAATGTGTAGAAGGACTCCAAATGAACTAGGCGAAGTACTTAGTCAACATGTTCAAATTAGATTGCTGCTAAGCTCAGGATCAAGGCTATGAGTTCCACTTTAGTTGGCTCCTGATCCTCATCGCATTTACCGCTTGGGAAATGCCGGAAGGTGCGACCTTCCCAGACATCGAACCGTTTGAGCCACTCGCTGCAAAGTTCACCACGCTTTGGTACTCGAACGATATGGGAAAATAGTGGCAGTCGAACGCGGTATTTCATACCTATTATCTCCAACTGAAGAAGGTTATCGAAGTTGTCCCTCGCATGATGTAGAACACCCTACATCGGTTCCGACCTCTCATGAAGTTCTACACAGATCGACACTTCATTTATATCATTGTGCGCACAGATGAGCACAAAGAAGAGCTTCAATCATACTACAAGCTCACAGAGGAGGACCTTGAAGAGATCACCAAGGACTAGTCTGCATAACTACTCATCCCTGCAGACCCCACAAAAATGTCAGACCATGAACTAATCGATAGCCCTGAGACCACTCATGAAGCAAAGGATCTTCCTGGACCCAGCATAAGGAAGAATATCGAAAAGGTCCAAAAATTGAGCAGCGCATCGGAAGGAACTGCTTCAGTATCACCTGGACGAGGGAGTGATGACGCGATAGAAGAAACAAATGGCAAATAGGACCAGCAGAAGCAAGGCCAAGTAACACCGCCTAGGGACCCTACTGATGAGGTTGATCCCTTGAAGAAAAGGATGGTTTCTCCCATGAAACCCACTTCCCAAAATAAATTCAGAGCCACCTTGACTAAGATGCAGATTGTGCTCACTGTGCTCACTGTGGATGACTTCAACTTTATCATCGCAGCTATAGTAGATGCCTCACAGGACATCTTGCAGAAACATGAAGCCAAGCAGGAGGAGATGTATGATAGAATCGAGGATGAACTCAGAGGGGTACAACAGACCCTTCAATCCAGCCACACAGTATCCAATGTGCCTCCACCATTAGAAGCACCTGAGTTGGGAGATGAGCCTACCCAAATCCGCAGACTAGCTGATGCGACTGAAGCTCGCCTTCATCTCGCACAGGAAGAAACCGAACAGGCCACAGAGGCCCTAAAGCAAGTACAAAAAATAGTCATAGAGAAACGTTGATTTGTGCAAGAGAAGGATGCCCTCCAAACTAAGTTTGAAGAAGAGAAAGCACAGATCCAGCAAGAGAAAGAGAATTTTCTCACAGAGTAGGTGGGAGTAAAATAAGCAGTCAGCAGAGCACTTCGCTCTGTGACAAGCTTAGAGAAAAAGGAGGAAGACCCAGTGGAACATCAAGTAGAGTAGCTTGCGAAAGCTATCCAACAACTTCAATAGAGAATCACAGACCTCAAGCTACAAATAGTGCCAAGTACCTCGCAGGACATGCGAGATCAAAGAGAAGCCACTGCCCGGAGCATAGTCGAGAGGATCAAAGTATTCACTCTGGAATGCAAACAGCTAAGTGCTTTCAGCGCACATAATTATGAGCAACTCACTGAAGATACTGAGCTGAAGGTATTGGAGTCACAGTTCAAGGAGGCAAAGCAGCAAGTAGCAACAGTTGAAGCTCCTGTCAGTAGCTGAAAGGATGAAGTGATCCCAAGAACAGCGCACTACTCAACAACAGGTCCACACCATTCAGAGCAAAGTCTTGGAAGTGACTCAAAGGCTTCAACCAGTCTAGGATGAAGCTTGCCAACTGTTTGACGAGATTGAAGGCCGAGGCATAGAGTTGGAACAAGTAGTCATTGCAATCGAACAACGTTTAGAAGGACCTGTCAACGAAGCAGTATCCAAGAGTTCGTTGAGTAGGATGCCTTGGTGCAACAAAAAGTAGAAGCAGCTCGAGCCAAGATCGAGGCTTTTGAAGCATAGCTACCCAGACCAGAGTGACTCGGGACAAGTCACAGGTGAGTAATGGGGGCATGTTGGCCCTTGACCAATTTTTAAGGATCCTTGATCATGTTTGACCTATTTTGAGAATTCGACAGGGTGTCGATGACGGAGCGCAAGTCGAAGCAGAGATCACAGGATCTCTGGCCCTTTTTAGGGATTTTTGGGTTTTAGGCTTATGTAACAGGAATGGGGATTTCAACCCATGGGTTTACCCATGTTTAGGCCCATTTTTTAATGTATAAATAGAAAGCTAGGCGATGTAGGAAGTAGTTTGATCTATGTGATCGAAGGAGGGACAAGTATGCGATGCTAAGTGCTAAGTGTTAATTTCTAGGTACAAGTGGTAATTGTAATTGCTTTGGGCATACTGTGTGAGACTTGCATAGCTAAGTGCAAGTGATTGTAAGAGACTGTGGAAGGCTTTGTGTTGTAACACAGGGAAGGAGGATCTAGCAAGGTGCGCAGATCTCCTGTCCTATGCGGCGTAAGATATCATGGCTTTGTGCATGTAGAAGATTGACAGAAAGAAACAAAGAAGAAGAGTTGGTGGATGTAGCCCCAAGGTGGGGGTGAACCACATATATCCTGCATTTTGGTTTCTATGTGCTTTACGGTTGTTCTCGTATCTATGTGATTGAATGCTTAGTGCACTGATGTATTCTTAGAAGGATCTAATATGGTAGCTTAGTGTCGAATAATGTGAATAAATGCTAGATCTGATCTATGTTCGTATGCTTAGTACTTGAATTTATTGGATCTGTATAAAAACTGCGTTGATCTGTTGTTAGGGTTTAGCTGTGTTGTAAACTAAGGCTGAATATTAACGAATTGTAAATGCTAAGTGCTATGTTAAGGTGTTACAATCACAGATCGGTGTCCCGGCTAAGGTTGCAAACACTGGAGTCCTACAACCACCCCTACCTCTACCTCGGGTGAGACTTCATCTGCTTCGCAGGTGTTGTCGAAAGGGTCGGTAGTTAGGGTTTTGTTGGTGTGTTGTTGTAGAGTTGAACCCTAGGTCTACCCATGTGCCAACAGGCCCCTTTTCAACTTCTCCAAACATGAATTCCTTAAATTTTTAAAATGTCCTTGAAGGCCCAATGTATCCAGTGATAATTATCTTTGATGCCACATATCTGCAGAATCCCGATCGACTATTTGATTTAAGGTAAATAGAGCTTGATAATGTAAAATTTGAACCATGTCTTTTGGAAGAAATATACCATTCCCACAACCTAATATGGCATCAAATCCAATACGAATAAGCCTTCCTTTTTTTACCTTCCAAGCTAGAAATTGACCAATAATGGGGAAGGCTAAAACCATGGCTTTCCAATTATTATAAATATTTTTGGTAATATTTTTATCACTCCTAATCCAGCCCAAGAGTGATCCTGGAATGATGTATTAATGCACAATTAATATTTTCCTCAAACTTTCTCTATTGATAAGATTCCAAAGACTTTTTCGAGTGAGAGAATTTCCAAATAGATGAATATGTTTGAGGCCCCAACCACCTTCACTCCTTGGCTGAGCAAGGGTTTTCCCTTTAGCAAGAGGATAACCTTATTGATTCGAGTTCCTTTTCCAAAGGAAATTAAAACAAGTTTCTCAAGAACCCCTTTCAAAATGTGCACTAAGGGGTGCCAGTTCACAATAATTTCCTGCAAAACAACTTTAACTGGAGTCAATATCGCACCCTGAGACAACTGCCTATTACATCAAAAATGTATTTTTCTCTCAATTTTGCAATAAGCCAATCCCAACCATGTTTGTTATAGCCATTTGGTTTCAAAATGAAGCCCAAGTATTTAAAGAGAGCATCCAAATCCAAATTTTTGTATGAGAACAAATGTCTCACAAAACCTTGTATCTCTTCATTTATATTATTGAAATTAATTTCCATTCTTGTAGCCTTGCGATACAAATGAAGCATTTCCTACAACTTTTCCCTTCAAGCATAGAGACATTAGTAAAAAGTAAAACACCATCTACAAATAAAATATGAGTAAGGTGTTCTTCCCCTCCAATCCTAATCCCTTTAATAACTCTATAATTTTATTTTGTCTTCTTGAATGTCTCTAATAAGTCCCTCTGCCACTAGTAAGAATAAACAGGGAAACAAAGGGCATCCTTACCTTAGTCCTCTTGTCAGAGTGAAGAAGGAAGAGGCATACCTATTAATAAGTACAAAAAATGAAAAAATGGAAACACAATCCATTATCCAATCGACAACATCCAATTTGAAAACCAGTTTTATTAACAGAAGCCTTAAGTATAACCAACATGACCTATCATATGTCTTGGAAAGATTTAGTTTTAAAACCATGAAATACATCTTTTTTAATCTAATAGAGTGAAGACCTTCTTGTGCAAATACAATAGCTTCATGGATTTGTCTCCCTTCCAGAAAACTAAATTGTTATGGGGAAATTGATTAAAGAGGACCTTCTTCAGTGTAATAGCCAACACCTTCGAAATGATCTTATAAATGCACTTACAGAGCGAGATAGGTCTAAAGTCATCAAATGTTGCAAGCTTATCAACCTTTGGAATCAAGGAAACAAATGTTGAGTTGAATGATCCTAGAATATTTCCAGAAGCCCTAACCTCCTCCACCACACTTAATAATTCATCAACTAATAAGTCAAAGAATCCCAAATATAACTCAATTGTCCAACCATTAGGCCAAGAAATTTGTCCTTCTTAAATGTGGAAAGGAAAATCAATAACTCATTCTTAGATATCACCTCATATATATCATTGTTTTCCTCTTTTGTCACCAATCAAAGAAAGTATGAATCCAATTTAATAATCCTTGCAACATTGACTCTGGGTATCTCTTTGTAGATATTACCAAAATGTTTCACACTAAATCTGCCAAGTTCTTAAAATTCTAACAACAACCCCTTCCTCGTTTGTCATCTCCCAAATGGTATTATCATTTTTTGGATGGTTAGATAATATATGAAAACATTTTGTATTTTCCTCCCCTAATTCCAACTTGATATCCCTACTTTTCAATCTCCATTTATCTTCTTTGTCTTCCAAAAAATTCCTTTTCTTGTATTCTAAATGTTTCAATCTAGCCAAGTCAGCATCCCCAAAAATGCCAGTTGTGTTATTCCTAAAAATCTCACCTATCTCAAGTTCAATCTCCTTTATATTTTTGTCTCTTTTATTGTGTCTTTCACCTGCCCAAGAAACAACCTTTTCTTCTACATATTTTAGAAAAACAACAAATTGTTCACTTCCAGAACTTCTACAATTTTGGTTGTAACACCTCCAATCTTGATCAGGGGATCAAATTTTGCTCAAAAATTCAAAGTGCTCGGAATCGCTTCAAACCGGACGAGAGCGTAGGCCTCGTTGTTGCGAACCCAATGCAACTCGTTTCATCTCAAACGGACGTCGGGAGCGAGAGATATAGCGATTTGTTCATTAAGTCAAACATGCAAAAATTTTGATCCTAACTGTACAGTCCGTACAGTCTGACGTGGCAGAGTCGTACGACCGTACGTGTGGTGATGTGGTAGTTTATTATTGGATAATAGGTGGTCGAATGGGAATACGACACATGGCATTGTTCGAGCGAATGGTTGGATGCCACGTGGCCCAATCAGGGGCTGCCACGTGGCACCCTGGTAGTGGTTGTCAATTGTTGTTTGTTAAAATGTATGGAGTCCGTGGGGTTCGACCCCCGGACCTCCCCACCACATAACACTTTACAAACTCCAATAACCAATCGGGCTACCGCTTATGCCTTGACATATATGTGGTTTGGATTAAATTTAAAGTCGCTTGTTGGTATAGTTTTGGGCCGCGACCGGGCCGGGCCTAGCCCAGCCCTTGGTCGCGCACTTTTCATATATATGTGACCACACCTATATGCTATGTATTGCCACATGCACGTTTTGTAATATGGTTCCAACGGTTATAACTCCCGCCAAGTGTTATGTTACCATTTGATATGGACGGAGCCCCATTTGTTTAAGCGCGCGGTTCTATGACCCATACGCCCAGGTGCTAGGCGGTTAGGGGCTGGTGCGCCCTTAACCATCCTACGGTTTGCACCGTTGGCGTGGTTGCGCCCGGTGCTGGGTTTTCACGCCTTATATTGCATGTGAGTCAGGTTCACACAGGGAGGGTGCAATTTGTAGATGCAGAGACAGCAAGCTTGAAGAGGGAGACTTCCAGGAGGCCTAACTTCTTCGTTTTTCGACTGATTGAGGTGTCGAAAGAGCCCAGATAGGGGTTTTTGGACGCTCTGAAGCCATTGAAGCAGTCGGTTATTCAGTTTGAGCATTGTAAGACATTTTTTTGAGCACTTTTGAGCAATTAATAATAATGATCCATTGGAAGTTGGACCAGGAGATGTAGCCCAAGAGAGGGGTGAACTCCTTTATCA
>JZKD02S0299657.1:2282-19957 GCA_000966675.3 Picea glauca | reverse complement strand
AACCATATTAAACCCTATTTTTCATATGTTCTAGTAGATATGTTAATGATTCCAAGTTTCATATTTTTATTTGACTGAAGGCCCATCTAGCTTGCAAAGTATCAAATTGACATTTGAAGCTGATAAACAAAATATTAAATGAATCCAATCATCATTTGATATCGTTGCAAGAGAGATGCATGTAAATAATCTTGTGAAGAATTTGCTATACTATCGATGAAAAAAGTTTGTCGATAATTTTATGCCATTAGTATGTAATTTTGTACAAAAATAATGGATCTTGAGGACTACACCATGGTCAAGGAACGAGGAACGAGGAACGAAAATTGCACGAGGACTAGTCACTGACAACATGGACCTGCGAATGGGGCCAACGTTGAATTTTTTTCAAACAGTTTCTGTAAGCACTGAAATTTGTCATGGATAGACTATTCACATACCTTAACGATATGGGAGGGTTTCTGGAATCAAATTTGACTGACACACCCACTTTCTTCTATCATAAATTAATCATGGAAACCATAGACCCTATTTTTCATATGTTCTAGTAGATATGTTAATGATTCCAAGTTTCATATTTGTATTTGACTGAAGGTCCAACTAGCTTGCAAAGTATCAAATTGAGATGTTCAATGTCCGTCTTTTAATCTAGAGTAGTKTWATTTCATATTTTGATCATCCTAGGGCTTGATCAAAAGTAATATATTTCATACTAGTGCGTCAACAACACAATTTTTCTCTCTAGGAACTACTTTGATTGCGAAATCATCAAATAGTTCCATGGTATCCCATATTGCATTTCTGCATTTTTAACCTTTAATTCTTAGTAACATGTGCTCATTTTACTTTTAATATAATGAGATTGGATTCCCCAATTGATTTTAATCATTTTATTCCCATATCAATTGATTTTAATCATTGATATTCAACTTGGTATAACTTCCAGGAAAACTACCAACAAACAACAACAACACTTGTTGTTACAGTGAAAATCCCACATGAGTTCAACCTCCATGTATGAAAAACTGACTCTTCAATATTTATCTCCAAAACACTCCAAAAATTCTCTAGCATGCTCCATAATTCTCCCAAATTTCTTGCTCTAGCTCCAATGCTCGTTTTCCCTTCTCTTTGTTGCTTGTTCATGCAATGTGAAAAACTGTCTATTACCCACATACAAATTTCCTCTATTTTCCCAAGATAGTTGACTGCTCAATCTGCCCAATGTTGATTGTACTTTATCCCTATGCTTCCAATAACTATGGGATGTGACTTCCACACCCACCCTCTGACAGTTATTCAATGATCGGGCTCTCATACTCTCAAACATAAATAGAAGTTATCTCTCAAATGGGTATCCAAACCTACTTTTCGATTTCAAGAAAGATATTTGTAATAATAGAAATTTTCCAATATTGTGAATCTTGAAAATCTGAGAGTACTCATTTGAAGAACTCAATTCTAGATTTCCAAAACTATCCTCTATTGCTAAAAATATTAAGTTTCTAAAAATAGAAACTAATAAAAATAGTGGAATCAAGAATTTGAAAGTGTCCATTTGATTGTCCTCATCCACCCACGCATATGCCAAATATGAATGTTCATTTAATGCATGGGGAAGCATTGCTAAAATAGATCTTATAGCCTAAACTAGAAAACTTCTAAAAATAGATCTCTAAAAGCCAGAACTAGAAACTTGTTAAAACTAGCACATGTGTTGCCCCCCTAAAACACTAATCTTTGAATACTCTCCAAAAATCATACATTACAATTGTAAAACAAGATAAGGCTAGAATGAATATCTACAACAAGGTACCCATATGGCTAAGGTATTCACAAACTATCAATGTTGAATGATATATTTTGTAATGGTGAGTCTATCCTATATAATAAATGAACCAATGGTGTTGAATGGTGAACTTTGTAATTTTGAGTTCACTCTTTCCTACAGCTATAGAAGAGCATGTTCAAAGGATTAGAAGGATTAGAAAACCTTAGTGCTAAATGAAAAGGGCGTTGCAGAAGGATTAGAAAACCTTTCGGTAGTACGAGAGTTTGCGGACGTGTCCCCAGAAAAGTTACAAGGTTTTTCGCCCGAAAGAGAGTTGGAGTTTACCATCGAATTGAAACCTAGAACTGAACCGATAACAAAAACGCCTTATCGAATGTTGACACCTAATTTATAGGATTTGAAAATGCAATTGAAGGAGTTGTTGGACCTAGGAATTATTACGTCCAAGTGTGTCACCTTGGGGTGCACCTATTATTTTCATAAGAAAGAAGGATGGGTCGTTGAGACTCTGTAATGACTACTATCAATTGAACAAGGAAATGATCAAGAACCAATATCCATTTCCAAGAATAGACAATTTGTTTGATCAAATTAAAGGCATGATGGTGTTTTCAAAGATCGAATCGAGATCAGGTTATCACTAGTTACAAATTAAAGAGGAAGATATTCATAAGACCGCATTCAAGACTAGGTTCAGGCACTACGAGTTTACCATTTTACTGTTTATACTGAAAAATGCCCCGGGGGTATTCATGAGCTTGATGAATGAGGTGTTCCGTGAATACTTGGAAAATTTTGTTCAAGTATTCATTGATGACATATTGATATATTCTTGGATAACAAAAGAACATGACGAACATTTGTTCTTGGTACTACAGTGTTTATGAGAAAACAAATTATACGGGAAACTGTCAAAATTCATTTTTTATCAATCAATCATTCATTACTTAGGGCATGTTAACTTCAACGAAGGCATTGTTGTGGATCCATCAAAGGTAGAGGTTATTATGGAATTTCCTGCACCGACGAATGTACTAGAAGTACGTATATTTATGGTTTTAGCAGGATATTACCGACGGTTCGTCGAATGTTTTTTGAAGATAGCAAATCCGATCATGAAATTGCAGAAGAAAAACAAGAAGTTTGTATGGACCGAGAAATGTGTGGAAGGATTTCGAAGGATCAAGGAGTTGATGACGACAACACCAATACTAGCAGTCCCTGACATGGACGAGGAGTTCCTAGTATGCACGGATGCATCCCAGGAAGGTTTGGGCAGAGTCATGATGCAAGACAATTGAGTGACCGCTTACATCTCAAGGAAATTAAGAAATCACGAGGAGAACTACACCACACATGATTTGGAGTTATTGGCCATTATGTATGCCTTGAGAGTGTGGAGACACTATCTGATTGGAAGAAAATTCAAACTAAAAACAAATCACTGTGGATTGCAACACATATTTACGCATAGTGACTTGAACGCACGACAAAGGCGTTGGTCAAAACTGCTTAGCGAATACAATTTTGAGATTACCTACATAAAAGGAACAATGAAAAGAGTGGTAGTTGCATTGAGTCGGAGACCATGCATATTTTTGGTGATACCTCTGCAAACGAATCTTAGAGAAAATATTATAGCTATACAGATCGACGATGACTAGTACAAAGAAGTTAAGGACAATATCAGACAAGAAAAAATGATGGTGCCAAGGTTTGAAGGTTATACATTGGCAAATGATGGAATGATGAGGTATAATAACAGGATTTATGTACCGCCTAACGACGAATTGAGAAATTTGATCTTAAGAGAATCTCATAGAGAAATGTACATGTCTCATCTAAGAGTCATGAATATGAGGGAAGACCTGTTGGTAGCCCTACATATTTTCAACTTTTTAAAGCATCAAATAATAATTTATGTAGCTTCCTACCTGGGGTCATACGATTATTGTTCTTCATAAGCAGTTTTTGAAACTATGATTGTGATCTTTCGGTTATTCCTAGTGTTTTCATTTTCAGGCTTCATTCATGACTGAAAGAATGAAAACGAAGCATCAAAACCTATGATTGGATTACTGCTTTATTTAAAGTTTATGAAAGGTAGATGGCTCCATAGTTTTTGTTAATAAAGATTTTGTTTCCTACTATCAAGTTCATCTTCTTTATTGACTCCTCAAATGTGAAGTATGCTTATGGATTGTTATGTGATTCACCAAGGGTCCATTTAATTTAAACTTTGATATATTTTTTGTTGCTTTTGTTCATGCGTATCCTTGTCACTACATTTTGGTTTATAAATTTTTCTCTCTCCTAAACTTTACAAACCAAACCCACCTTGTTGTGCAATCATAAAATTTTATGAACTTGGTCGTGGCCTGTACCCTGTGGGAGGTGGTAGTCCGACAATGATGAACCCATCACCTCGAGATAAATATTGGGTTTCGAATGTACTCCTAGCATTCATTTCACATAACGCCTTTCATTTGGTATTGAAGAACCTTTGTTCATATGCTCTAGGGTATTGTTGAGTTTTGGTTCTGAAATGTCGCTCTGGTATTCTCCTAGAAACCCTCCCTACTCACTGTGTTTTATTGTCTGTCGTTTGTATCCCCATGGCCCCAGTCATCAGGATTGAACCCAATGTCTCTCAGACCTTGCTCCTGTGTGATGATGCAAGGGAGGATCTCGAGGGTCAAGGTTGGCTTGTTTTTCTTGAGAAATTCCAGGGATTTAACTTGCGAACCACTCAGGAATTTTCCCTTTCTTTTGACGGATGCCGAGCCAAGGTAGGAGACATTCAGGTCGAAGTCACAGAGGAGTTTTTAGGTCAAGTAACAGGTCTTCCTTTGACTGGGCAGAAGTGGTTCAAAAACGCCAAGGTCGAGGAGGTTCCATGGAGCCTTTTTTTCACGTCTCGAAAAATCAATTGTTGTGACAAAGGTATGCCCGTGTCCCTAAAAAAAAATGGTGGCATGGTTTGCTAGCAGTCTTGAAACAATTCATGACATGCGAAGGCCGTTTTGGTTTTGTTTTTATATACCATATACATTTGTTGATGAATTTCATTGGGTTTCAATTAAATATGCCCTATTACCTGTGGAGAAGCCTGTATAAAATGGAAAAGAGGTATAAGAGACAACAATTGGATTCAAGCTTGTTTCACCATGGCTTAATTAAGATACTGTTGGTACATCAATTGAAGTTACAAAATGATGACTGGAATGCTTTCTTGACCCGAAACGGTTTCGTTGACTCCAATGTTGTAGAGGTTGACAAACCTATGATAGAGGAAACCATAGTCCCTGCCAGAGCAGTCCCTTCACCTACACAGGCCCGTGTTACAGTCACCCTCAGTAAGCCTATACTCGACCCACAAATTGATGAGCAGAGCCATGAACAACACTCACGCCCTAATGCCTCTGCTGAGAACGAAAACAGACCTATGGGCAAGCCATCTAAAGGTGATATTGATTTAGGTTTTAAGAATAAAAGGGCAGGTAGGTTGATCTCAAGGAAACTACAAAATAAATCAAACTCTCATGTGAGCTCAATCAAAACGATCGAGATCCATGAGAGCTCAGACTCGGAGATCGACAAATTCTTGGCCAAAGAAGACCCTCCTTCCTTCCAAGCAGATCCTGACCAGGCTTACAATTTCGTGGATAATTTTCCACCCTGCTTGAAGCACAGTCAAGGATTTCCAGGTATCAAGTTTGATAACAAACCTAAAGGAAATAGTGCACACAGTCTGACACTCAACTGTGGGTTCTCTCAAACGATAGTCACAGATTCACAATGTGAAACTTGTCTGTTCTGGATTGACAAATATTATATAGACGTGCCCATTTTACAATCACAAATCAAAACCCTTATCGATCTGGTCGACCCCCTAATAGATGAAAATTGTAGGCTCAATTCCATTGTTTAGAGACAGGGAAAACGTCTGAAAACAACAAGGAACATCATAGTAAAAAACACCGAGAGTGTAACATCAGTGATCAATTCTGAGATCATGTGAATCGATTTGATTTTCCAGTTAAAGGTAAAGATTTGTTTTTATCTTAAAATAGTGTTACATTCTTGTTCATAGAATAAATTAGATTTTTTTGCTAAAGTAAGACTAGCTATAGAATCAACAGATTCTCTAGCCAGTCTGTTCTTATTCGAAATTTGTAAAATATTGGTTAAATATATATTTGAGTTTCTTTATTTCATATTTTTCTTTCAGGATATCTGGCAGTTTATGGTGATCAAATGATATGAAGAATGTCTAGGTTTATTATCCATGTCCATGGCTTATTTTTGTGTAAACAGGAACAAACTCTTTTATTTTTAGAGATTTAGTGTGATCTGGGGTGGTTATATCCCCCCTATTTTTGTAATCAGTAGAGGATTGTAGAGATTTAATCTTATCTCATAAGATAAGACAGTTAGCTTTTTTGAACCCTTTAAAAACTCATATTTTTTGTAATCAAAACATCTTGGCCTGGGGCTGAAGTATGGACAATTAATTCACAGACTTGAATGGAACAAAAATACATATTACAACTTTATCTTCTTGTGTATGGTGTCTTAGTTTAAGTTATGTTTATCTTGATATGATAATAGGTGTTGATAGATTTTGTCTTCATGCTTTATTATGAGTTGGAATAATTCATTAATAAATGTTGTCCATATGTGATGCTTCAGATATTATATAGGGTGATCATCTATTCAACTCAAATTATGAGATTTATTTTTAATTTCCTATTGAACGTTTAAATGCAAATTTCTTACAATAAGATTTATCTCACTGTAATTGCTTGTAAATCATAAGATCACCGCGACTATTTGTATTATACATTATGTTATTGAAACTCCATTTCCAGCACATTGTTTCACATTTATTCAGAACAATATTAAGGTTCATTGCAGGTTTACCTCTTGGACAAGGTGGCTGGATATTCTCTATTATACAGACGTTGGATGCATTAATAGGTTAGTTCTTTTATTTTTGTCATTTGTTTGTCTTCGAAACTCTAATATATGGTCTGGCTTTCACAGTCAATATACTCCTGTTTCATAGCATTTTTTTTATTTAATCTTAGATTAAAAAAGAAAAAAGAAAAAAAATAGCTTATGTGCTTTCTTTATCTACTTTAGTTAAAGCAACCATCTTTACATAGATTTTCATGAGTTTAGATTAAAACTCGCAACTTGTATATCATGCACATAAAAAAGATAGGCAGACATGTCGTGTAAATATTATCTATAATATATATATATATATTGAGTGGTTATTTAATAGTTATCTCTTTTGTTTCTTTTATTTATTTCTTCTAGGACTTTTAGATTGGCCAACGTAGCCATTAAACCTGTCAGAATGAGTTATACCAAACTACTTGGGTTATTTAGACAACCCTGGACCAGACTCGTTCTTCCAATTGACGGACGATCATTTTCTCCCGTCAACAAATGGCGCTAGAAGGAGGGCCTGAACACGATTGATGGCACGTAGAGGTTGCAAGACTCCTCCCCCACACACCCGCTCCCCTATAGTAACAAGAAGTCATTATGATGACAACGTTACTTCTCAAATAGCAACCACCTCAAACGAAAATCCACAGATTATCATTGAGCCAGTAACACCAAACCCTCTAGGGTATGACGTACAAAAATTGTTCGTCAATCACTTTTAAGGACACACAGTGCTTTGGCATGTATCAGAAAACCAGGTCGGCCACTGAATCAAAAGCTAGATTTCTTTGATATCAGAGAGCAACTTGAAGGCACTGGTCTTCTCCTAAATCTTACGGATTCAGATCACATCCCCACTCCTGCAGCCGGAGGATCTGGTATCCCACCTTCACCACCACCTTCATCTCCTTCCTCTTCGGGAGAAGAGTCATCCGACAAAGGCAGTTCTTCATCTCAGCCTTCGACACCACCTATTCCCATGGAAAATCCAAACAATCCCACCAGACCTTGGCTCGATCAAGATGTTGTGGCCATACCTGAACCCCAACATCCTTTGCCTAAACATCCGGAGAAATGGATCCCTAAATTTGATCCAGATTCTAAGCAAATCACTGAGGACCACATAAAAAAATTCATGCTAGCCATTAGACTCCGAAGCGTAGAACACGAAGATGTAGTATGTAGACTTTTTCCATACACATTTGAATACAATGCCTCTATGTGGTATTTTTCCCAACAACTCCACACCATTGTATCTTGGGATAGATTCAAATCTTGTTTCCTTGAGAAATTCGGAGACGACAAATCTCCCAAAGTCTTAGTCATGGAACTCTCCAGTTTAAAGATGAACCCCAAGGAAAAAATAAAAGACTTTAATCAAAGGTTTCTAACATTAAAGAATCGAATCCCCATTGATTCAATGCCTACTGAAAATCTTATCATCGCATACTACACCAAAGCCCTACACTAGAACATAGCAATTTGGGTAAAAAGGTCTAAGAAGGCAACTTTATTGGAAGCCTTTGAGGAAGCAAGCCAAATTGAGAAAGATATCCTAAGCCTAAAGGATAATATCAGTAATGAGGCAGATATTACCTCATCTTGCAAGAAGAAAATAGAAATTCTTCCTAGACCTCCCCAAACCAAAACTCAATCAAAGAGTTCAGATCTGGAAAGTTTACAAAAGTTCGTTCATAAATTGTCAAATCAAGTCGTAGATTTAAGGAGATCAGCTGAAGAAACTTCTTTAAGCAAAGGGTCTTACAAACCCCCTTTTAGAAAACCTTTTCCCACAAACCGACCCAACATAAATTCTGAAGGCCTTAATTTAGAAAGCCTACAATATGTGATACAAACAATCCTTGAAGCTCATGATAACTTAGTTCCCCCTAAGATTTCTGAAGATGTAGTTGAACAAGAAACAGTGGAAGATGACGAATCCTCTCCCAACATCTTCGTGCATTTTTCGGATAGTGTCTTTCAAGCCAATTTTGAAACGGTTCATCCTTACAATACCAGAAGCAAAACACAGAATAAACCCTATTCTGAAATTGGAACTAATGCGCCTCAAAAACAGTTTAAGCAGACCGAAACTAAACAAAATTCAGCAACCCCAAGTTTAGAATACGATCTGATTGAAGACCTTAAGAAACTTAGAGCTAATATTTATGTTTATGAATTGTTGAAATTTCCTTTTCTTCTGCAAAAGATGCTTCAAAACATTGCATAAAACAACAAAAACAACAATCTGAACAACAACAAATTTGCAGAAAACATCCCTAAAACACCTCAAAAGGTTCCCATTAAAATGACACTGGAACCCTCGGATAAAAGAGACCTTGCTGTAAAAAGTGTAACAAATGTAGATAAAATAATTCCAGGGACTGTGACTAAAAACCAACAAAGTTTTGTTGTTAACACTCGTAGAAATGTCCCACCTTTTTTGTTGACCTTTGAAATTTTCAATAGGAATGTACATAATTGTATGGTAGATTCTGGTGCATCATCAAATGTAATGCCTTGGTCTATCTACCAAAAAACAATGCTGAAGTCTAGCCTTCAAGTTTGAAAATTATTCAGCTTGATCGGACAAGTGTTAAGGTGATAGGTGAATTAAAAAATGTCCTTATCAGATTATCCTCTAATCCTAAAGTTAACCAGATTATTGATATTATTGTCGTTGACATCCTTGAAGTATATGGCCTATTTTTAAGTAGGGATTAGTCCGAACAGCTACATGGTTACTTTGCGACAGACTGGTCTCATTTGTGGCTACCAGAGAATGGAAAGCCTAATAGAATCAAGATCAATCGTGAGCATTATCTCAAGCTTATCGTGACTGATTTAAATGACGCTAATAAACCATTTACTGCTTCTGCTAATTCACCTGAAATGCAGGGAATGAACACTTTTTTCAGTAACTTCATGGAAGAAACTTCTACCATTACTGACCTGGAACAACAGTTGGAACTCATGACATGCACACAATTGGTAGTTCTCCCTAATGTGTCACATACGGCTGATGAGACTCACATATGGTCTCTCTACTTTGATGGATCCAAATCTAAAGAAGGAGCTAGTGTAGGATGTGTGATCATTAACCCAGCAGGTAACAAAACTTTGATCGCTTGCCGATTAAAATTTGAATGCACAAACAACACGACTGAATACAAGGCACTTCTGCAAGGACTAAAAAAGACACTAGATTTGAAAATACAGAATTTAATGGTATTTGGCGATTTAGAAATTGTGGTCAGGCAGGTAAGGAATTCCATTCATTGCCTATCTCCACACCTGAAAAGTTATCAAGCTGAGGTATGGAATCTAATGCACAATTTTTCCGCATTTAACATTAATTCCATTCCAAGATTAAATAATTCTGAGGATGACTTGTTGGCTAATGTTTCTTCTAAACTTTTTCCTATAGAAGGCCTTTCTCCGAACGTGTTTTCCATTGAGTTGTTGTTCAGACCATCAGTCCCGGACAACATCACTAATTGGAGAGTGTTTGATGATGATCAATAGATCATCAATTTCCTACACATGGAAGACACTTTCCAAGATGTGGTTATCGATGAAAGCACCCATGATGAAGACCTCTGCAATTTTATGGTAATATCGGACCCAAGGTCTCCGGAAATGACATCAGATCTGGTAAATTCTATCCCAAAATCTGTGGTAAGATTAGAAAAGTTTTATGATTTGCATGATAAATTCAAAAAATCGGTAAATTGTAAAACCAATAGTTCTTCCCTGACCTATGAAAAAGTAAATCTAGGAACTAAAGATAATCCACAATGCGTCAATTTGGGAACGGGATGTTCTGAGCAAGAGAAATCAGTCTTTATTAAATTGTTTAAAGAATTTAAGGATGTATTTGCTTGGACATATGATGATCTAAAAACATTCGATCCTAACATTATACAACACATCATGCCCATGAAACCCTTGAATCAACCTTTTCAACAGAAGTTAAGAAATATGCACCCAAAACTAGAGCCAACAGTCAAGAAGGAACTAAACAAACTATTGAATGCAAAGATAATCTTCCCGGTAAGGCATACACAGTGGGTTTCTAACCATGTCCCTGCGAGGAAGAAAAGTGGCGAAATTTGACTATGTGTCGATTTCTGAAACTTAAACCGAGCATATAATAAAGACAACTACCCTATTCCTCCGATGGAATAGATTCTCCAGCAGGTATCTGGTTCTGAAAGATTGTCTCTACTAGACAGTTTTTCAGGGTACAACCAAGTCCTCATGTCTCCTCCAGACCAACTGAAAACCACTTTTCGTACTCCATGGGGAACCTATGCTTATAGAAAGGTTCCCTTTGGGCTTATAAATGTCGGTGCCACTTTCCATAGAGCGATGGATATCACTTTTCACGGTCTAATCAATCAATCTGTAGTGTTCTATTTCGATGATGTCATAGTTTTCTCCAAGAATAAAGGGGATCACTTAGCCCATCTGAGATCTGTTTTACAACGATGTTGTAAGTACGACATCTCTTTGAATCCTAAAAAATCTATCTTTGTAGTGGAACAAGGCAAGCTTCTTGGATTCATAGTATCTAATGAAGGGATGATCATTGACCCCGAAAGGACTCAAGTCATTTCAAAACTCCCTCCCCCCTCTTCCAAAAAATCTATGCAATCCTTTCTAAGTCAGATAAATTTTGTCAAAAGGTTCGTTTCGATTTTTTCGGAAATGGTGAGGCCATTACAAAACTTAATAAAAAAGGATGTGAAATACCATTGGGTACTTCAAGAAATTCATGCTTTTCACTCAATAAAAAAATCCATAGTGGAGGCTCCATCCTTAATGAGCCCTGACTTTTCGCGAGACTTCACTCTTTACACGTTTGCCTCCAATCGATCCTATGTTGCTATGCTAACCCAAAAGAATGATGAAATCAATGAAGTTCCCATTGCCTTATGAGCTCAGCCTTTAAGGGAGCAGAGATTAATTATCCAGCTATAGATTAGTAGGCTTACGCTGTTTTTAAGGCGGTAAAACATTTTCGATCATATTTACTGAAATCTAGAACTAAAGTCATTGTTCCTTACCCTGCTGTCAGAAATTTGTTAGTACATAAAGAATTGGGTGAAAAACGGGAAAAACTGGGTGACATCCTTACAAGAGTATGACCTCGAGATCACCTCGACACAAATTGTTAGAGGCCAAGGTCTATGTAAATTAGTTGTTGATTCTATTGAAGAGCAGCAAAGTCAAACTGATATGTTAATTGAAGATCAACATAATCAAAATCAAATCTGTTGTATACAAAATCTTACAAATCCTTGGTATGACGACTTTAAGTTTTATCTAACACATGGTTCAGCTCCTCGTCACCTTGATCCAAAAAAGAGGAGAGCATTAAGATTAAATTTCGCACCTTTCCATCTTGTGAATGGTATATTATTTCGCAAAATTTTTGATGGAATCCTTATGCGTTGTTTAGCAAGAGATGAAGCAGATAAAGTCTTATCAGAATTGCATGCAGGGAAACCTGGTGGGGATTTCAGTGGAGACACTACTTCCCACAAAGTATTAAGGGCAAGGTATTATTGGCCCACGCTTTTCAAAGATGCCCATACATTATGCCGCAAATGCGTAATCTGTTAAAAGGCTTCTAGACGAGTACAGAAGGCAGCATTCCCGTTGCAACCTGTCTCGGTGGATTTCCCTTTTCAGCAATGGGGTCTTGACATCATTTGACCAATTAACCCCACCTCCTCGCAACAACATAAATACATTATCACAACAATAGACTATTTCACCAGATGATCTGAGGCTGTGCCATTAAAAGTGGTAAACACCAGTCAGGTAATATTTTTCCTTAATTCAAACATCATCACTCGATTCGGTATTACTAAATGTCTAGTGTTTGATAATGCTTTCTATTTTTCGTCCTTAGATATGAGTGCCTTTGCTTTAGAAAAAGGGATAAATCTAAAATATTATGCCAGCTATTACCCCCAAGGAAATGGTTTGGCATAATCGACAAACAAGAACCTGATCAAGATTATCAAGAGGACGGTTTCTGAAAACCATAAAAAATGGCATAATGCACTATTCAATGCACTTTGGGTTGATAGGGTAACTCTGAAAATTGTTGTTGGTAATTCCCCCTTCTTTCTTGTTTACGTAAGGGAAGCAATTCTTCCTCTGCATGTTATGCTTCCCTCTTTACAACTATCGTAAAAGATTCAGGAAGAAGACTGCCCTCCCTTGGAAAGTTGGATTAATGCTTTGTTGAAGTTAGAAGAGGTAAGGACTCAAGCAAAACAAAAATTGGATCAGCATCAACATGTTGTCAAAAGCTGGTTTGATTCGAGTTCTGCCTCGGACAGGAATTTTGAGGTAGGTGATCTTGTCCTCAAGTGGGATAAACCTCATGAGGGGAAAGGGGAACATACTAAGTTCCAAAACCTGTGGTTGGGACCATTCTTAATTGCCGAAAAACTAGGTCCTAGTTCTTTCCACCTGTAGAATTTACAGGGATAGCCAGACACCTTTCCAGTGAATGGCCAAGCTCTCAAGAAGTATTTCTCTTGATAAATCCTAGATACACCTTTTGTACATAACCGTTTTTGTTTTGGTTTGTTGTGGTTTTCTTTTTCATTTTTTTTCTTCTTTCATTAATTTTTGTTTTGGCTTTCTGAGTTAAACATGCCTGTATTACAGTCTAGTTCGAAAGGAAGAACAGAATGCTTCATCTTTAAACAACTGTCAAGGACTGTTAGAGTATCAATTTCTATATTTTCTTAAGAAAAACGTAGACTAGTTAAAGGTGTTTCTTGTTGAGAATTGATTTTTGGTTTCAATTTGCATTTGAGAGAAAACACGACTATCATTAAAAGCTCTTTATGCTGTCCCTACTTTTAAGAAAGAAACTCAATGATGCCTTCCTGTCCTCGAAAAATTAGTTTCGTCAGTGAACTATTTTCAAACCATGATGAAGGTTAGCAAGCAAAAATTAAAGCAGACGGAAAATAACAAAATGTGCTAAAGACTGAAATTTTCATCATCACCCCGCTCTTCTGAATATCTATAAATTATATCAATAATTTTCCCGAGAGTTGTGGGAAGTGTTTGAAAACCTGTCGGGATACTGAACAGGTCTGTAGCAGTGGGTAAATGCATGCATGTTTCCAAGACAACTTCGTCAGGGTACTGAACAGGCCCACAGGAAGTGAAGCAATGTCAAGTTAGAGAAAATTCTTAGGTAAAAATAAAGTATTTTTTGATCATAAGCATCCTTCATTCTGATTTGAATTTTCTTGGACAAGATAGAGGCGTCAGAGTGAGTTAATTGACATCCCTACCGAGGCTATGGATGCTTGCTGGCAGCAGTGGCCCTGTCAATAGCATTTGAGACAATAACTTAAACATCGTGGCTTTCATTTGTTAAGTTTTTCACCAGATTTCATTTTTTAACGAAAGATATCTTAAGCTGGACCACGTAATGATTTTCAAAGATGCTCAAATGTCTTTCAGTTGTTCTTTGATTTGAAATCATTCAAACATTTCTAACCTGAACTCGTCAGTGATATAGAGATAACTGCTTCTCCCAGTGAGTCGCCATTGTTGGCAGCCCTACATATTTTCAACTTTTTAAAGCATCAAATAATAATTTATGTAGCTGCCTACCTGGGGTCATACGATTATTTTTCTTCATAAGCAGTTTTTGAAACTATGATTGTGATCTTTCAGTTATTCCTAGTGTTTTCGTTTTCATGCTTCGTTCATGAATGAAAGCATGAGAACGAAGCATCACAACCTATGATTGGATTAACGCTTTATTTAATGTTTATGAAAGGTAGACGACTCCATAGTTTTTGTTAATAAAGATTTTGTTTCCTGCTATCAAGTTCATCTTCTTTATTGACTCCTCAAATGTGAAGTATGCTTATGGATTGTTATGTGATTCACCAAGGGTCCATTTAATTTAAATTTTGATATATTTTTTGTGGCTTTTGGTCATGCGTATCCTTGTCACTACATTTCGGTTTATAAATTTTTCTCTTTCCTAAACTTTACAAACCAAACCCACCTTGTTGCACAATCATAAAATTTTATGAACTTGGTCATGGAATGTACCACGTGGGAGGTGGCAATCCAACAACGATTAACCCATCACCTCGAGCTAAATATCGGGTTTTGGATGTACTCCTGGCATTCATTTCACATAACACCTTTCATTTGGTATTGAAGAACCTCTGTTCATATGCGCTAGGGTATTGTTGAGTTTTGGTTCTGAAATGTCACTCTAGTATTCTCCTAGAAACCCTCCCTACTCACTGTGTTTTATTTTCTGTCATTTGTATCCCCATGGCCCTGGTCATCAGGATTGAACCCAATGGCTCTCAGACCTTGCTCCTATGTGATGATGCAAGGGAGGATCTCGAGGGTCAAGGATGGCTTGTTTTTCTTGAGAAATTCTAGGGATTTAACTTGCGAACTGCTCAGGAATTTTCCCTTTCTTTTGACAGATGTCGAGCCAAGGTAGGAAACATTTAGGTAGAATTCACAGAGGATTTTTTAGGTCAAGAAACAGGTCTTCCTTTCACTGGGCAGAAGTGGTTCAAAAACGCCAAGGTCGAGGAGGTTCCATGGAGCCTTTTTTTCACGTCTCGAAAAATCAATTGTTGTGACAAAGGTATGCCTGTGTCCCTGTTAAAAAACTGGTGGCATGGTTTGCTAGCAGTCTTGAAACAATTCGTGATGTGCGAAGGCCATTTTGGTTTTGTTTTTCTATACCATATACGTTTTCTGATGAATTTCATTGGGTTTCAATTAAATATGCCCTATTACCTGTGGAGAAGCCTGTATAAAATGGCAAAGAGGTATAAGAGACAACAATTGGATTCAAGCTTGTTTTACCATGGCTTAGTTAAGATACTATTGGTACATCAATTAAAGTTACAAAATGATGATTGGAACGCTTTCCTGACCCAAAACGGTTTCATTGACTCCAATGCTGTAGAGGTTGAAAAACCTATGATAGAGGAAACCATAGTCCCTACCAGAGTGGTCCCTTCACCTACACATGCCTGTGTTACAGTCACCCTCAGTAAGCCTATACCCGACCCACAAATTGTTGAGCAGATCCATGAACAACGCTCATGCCCTAATGCCTCTACTAAGAATGCAAACAGACATATGGGCAAGCCATCTAAAGGTGATATCGATTTAGGTTTTAAAAATAAAAGGGCAGGTAGGTTGATCTCAAGGAAACTATGAAATAAATCAAACTCTCATGTGAGCTCGATCAAAATGATCGAGATCCATGAGAGATCAGACTCAGAGATTGACATATTCTTGGCCGAAGAAGACCCTCCTTCCTTCCAAGCAGATCCTAACCAGGCTTACAATTTCGTGGATAATTTGCCACCCTGCTTGAAGCATAGTCAAGGATTTCCAGGTATCAAGTTTGATAACAAACCTAAAGGCAACAGTGCACACAGTCCGACACTCAACCGTGGGTTCTCTCAAACGGCCGTCACAGATTCACAATGTGAAACTTGTCTGTTCTGGATTGGCAAATATTATACAGACGTGCCCATTTTATAATCACAGATAAAAACCCTTACCGATCTGGTCGACCCCCTAACAGATGAAAATCGTAGGCTCAAGTCCATTGTTCAGAGACAAGGAAAACGTCTAAAAACAACAGGGAACATCATAGTAAAAAACGTTGAGAGTGTAACATCAGTGATCAATTCTGAGATCATGTAAATTGATTTGATTTTCCAGTTAAAGGTAAAGATTTGTTTTTATCTTAAAATAGTGTTACATTCTTGTTCATAGAATAAATTAGATTTTTTTGCTAAAATAAGACTAGCTACAGAATCAACAGATTCTGTAGCCAGTCCGTTATTATTCAAAATTTGTAAAATATTGGTTAAATGTATATCTGAGTTTCTTTATTTCATATTTTTCTTTCAGAATATCTGGCATTTTATGGTGATCAAATGATATGAAGAATTTTTGGGCTTATTAGCCATGTCCATGGCTTATTTTTGTGTAAACAGGAACAAACTCTTTTATTTTTAGAGATTTAGTGTGATCTGGGGTGGTTATATTCCCCCCTATTTTTGTAATTAGTAGATGATTGTAGAGATTTAATCTTATCTCATAAGATAAGATAGTTATCTTTTCTGAACCCTTTAAAAACTCGTATTTTTTGTAATCAAAACATCTTGGCCTGGGGCTGAAGTATGGACAATTAATTCACAGACTTGAATGGAACAAAAATACATATTACAACTTTATCTTCTTGTGTATGGTGTCTTAGTTTAAGTTCTGTTTATCTTGATATGATAATAGGTGTTGATAGCTTTTGTCTTCATGATTTATTATGAGTTGGGATAATTCATTAATAAATGTTGTCCACATGTGATGCTTCAGATATTATATAGGATGATCATCTATTCATCTCAAATTATGAGATTTATTTTTAATTTTCTGTTGAACGTTTAAATGCAAAGTTCTTACAATAAGATTTACCTCACTATAATTGCTTGTAAATCATAAGATCACCGCGACTATTTGTATTATACATTCTGTTATTGAAACTCTGTTTCCAGCACATTGTTTCACATTTATTCAAAACAATCTTAAGGTTCGTTATAGGTTTACCTCTTGGACAAGGTGGTTGGATATTCTCTATTATATAGACGTTGGATGCATTAATAGGTTAGTTCTTTTCTTTTTGTGGTTTGTTTGTCTTCGAAACTCTAATATATGGTCTGGCTTTGACCGTCCATATACTCCTGTTTCATAGCATTTTTTATTATTTAATCTTAGATTAATAAAGAAAAAAAAAATAGCTTAGGTGCTTTCTTTATCTGCTTTCGTTAAAGCAACCATCTTTACATAGATTTTCGTGAGTTTAGATTAAAACTCCCAAATTGTA
>JZKD02S0299646.1:0-19957 GCA_000966675.3 Picea glauca | reverse complement strand
GTTCCGTCTTAAACCGGTCGGTCGGTTCGGTTTTTCAACCGGTTCGACCCGGTCAGCTAGCAAACCGGTCAAACCGGCCGGTTTCGGTTCGAACCGGTCGGTTTTTAAAACACTGGTTGGGACATCATAATTGAGACTATTCAAGAACTGATAGTAGCTTGGGATGGTCTTGAGCACAAGAAGTCTCAACTGTTTTTCAAAGTATTTGAAGTCATGAAGAAATTGAAGGGCCCAATCCTCATTCGAGATGATATGTTGATTGCAAAAGAAGAATTCCTAGCTGTTTTAGTTGAGAATAAGGCTGTCTAGGGACAAAAGTTAGCCATACCCACTTTTCTAACGTGAAGGTGAAGAAATGGTTGACATCCTTTGTGGTCGATAACATGGAATGTAACTGGCTATGCAAAGACTAGGTCAACATCCTATGTGGTATCTAGTATGAAATGCTCACTTTAAGATTGAGGAGGAGATTGCTGTGGCCCCACTTCAAGACTATGTTAAAACTTGGGTGGACCAAGCAGCCACTATTGCTACCAAATCATTATGAGATAAAAAGAGCAAAGACAGTTTGGTCGAGAGAGTCATTCATGGTTCAACTAAAGGAGCATAAAAGGATCTTTCAAGGACGAGAGAAGGGTTTACAACACAACACATTTTTCCCTCTAAATATTGTAAGAGCGATTCAGATTCCCCCTTTTTTCTAAATTTTCTACTGGTCATGCCTTTTGCCATTTGACCTCCCTATGTGTTATAACTGTGAAACACATATTAGCCCTCTTTTTTTTCTACATCCAAGATTTCCGTATTATTCCAACATGGCTGGAGCCCCATCCCAACTCAGAAGAGTAAACACAGTCTTCTCGTTTAAATACTACCATAGGAACTTTGTAGAGGTTTTCAAGTCCTATTGTTTCTGATACTTTGAACAACTATTGTTTGGCATTATTATTTTTTAAAAGACCCACACAGAGATATCCAAGATTTGTATTATTCTTATGGTTCTATCTTGTTCAATTTAAGTGGAATCTTGAATATATGATCTTGTTCAAAGATCAAACCCATTTGAACGATAATGAAAAAGCCTGCAAAGTTCTCTGTCAGACTTATATCTTTTTCTGTTTGTCTTCTTGTAAATCATGGTTTTCTCATTTACTTGTATTACATTGAGGAGGCCAAAAATCTGTGTTTGAGCATTTTTATACATATATAAAATTTTTGTTTATATTTTGTAAGTGGTTTGAAAGCTACCGGGTACATTCTCAAGTAGGATTAAATGATTTTAAAGATTATTTGTTAATGCAAGAATAATTTTAATCTATGTGAGTTTAGAAGTTCCCGTGGGAATTTACTGCATAGTTTTTTCCTACTTCATTTGACAAGTATAAGTGAAGAGTGTCCTTCACGTAGAGGGGTGCTACCTCTTTAAAAAATAAGATTCCCCTCAGTGTTGACTCCTTTTCCCTCGTGAGAAAAAGAGATTAACAACAAAGGGTTGCCTCCCACAAAAACTTGACCTGGAACTAGAGAGCACAAAGCCAACTATACCAAGCAGGGCTGAAACAAAGGGCCATTAACAACTGCAAAATTCACCACAAAAAAAGCACTAGAAACCACCAAAAGATTTTGCCAGAAAAAATAGAACGATGGTTGGAAGTATTATTAAATCAAAACTTCGTAAACCAAAGCTTTTTACCCCTATTCAAATGGACGACCATGATGGAATGGAGTGAAATCTTCAGATTGGAGGCAAACAAAGTCCTATTTTGACGAAACGAAAGTCAAATCTTACTAAAAGGACCACTCCAGATAGAATGGTATGGTTAGAGTTTTAAAAAGCACAAGAAGCCTGGATCTCCATAGGTCTGATTTGAAAACCAAAAGAAAGTATTTGAATCTCTTCAAATGCTCAAGACTGATATCAGGTTCGATCATATAAGAAACAAATGGGACTCTGATATGCACTCAAAAAGCATTTCTAGTTGCCGCAAGCTACCTTGATTTTCGAACAAAATAGGAGTTAACTTCATAGGTGCTCTGATACCATATTGGGAAATTAATAGGTGGGTAACCACAGGAACGAACACCATAGAGAAATTGCTCACTCAAATCAAATATAGAGACAACAAGTTTTACTTGGTAAAACCCTCAAATAGGGAAACGACCACGGAGCAACAAAAAAGTTGTATCATTGCCCAAGAAAGAAAGGCTACATCCAGTGCAATACTCTCTGTCATGTCGCATCATGAGTGAGTGGGCCATAGGCACTTTAATACCATATTGGGAAATCAACATGTGGTTAACCACAGGGACGAAAAATAACAAATCAAAGAAAGAGACATAAATTTTTACATGGTAAAACCCTGAAAGAGGGAAATATCCATGGAGCAACAATAAAGTTGTATTACTGCTCAAGAAAGAAAGGCTACATCCAGTGCAATACTCTCCATCAAGCAGCATCACCAATGTCTGGGATCGCCAACAAATGACCCTCCATGATCTTCAAATAGATATCATAGACCAGTGAGGTGATAAGACATAGATCAACTGTCGTGAATACCAAGAATATGAGGACCATTGGATCACCTATGCACAAGATAGACTGGTGACAGTCAGATGACACAAGTACAAAAGCACACTAAAGAAACACACTAAAAGTACACGGCTAGTACATTAGACCAAGTTGGTCTTAAGAAACCTTGTAATGTCTAATATCTTACCACGTTTCTGTTTCTGCGACCAGCAATATTTGTTGTAACTCCATTTCAGACTGTTCATTAGAGTTTTTAATCAATATGAGGTGGTGATTGCAGTAAGTATATACGACTCTAATCTTGTGTGTGCAATGTGGAAATTCCCTTACTTGTTTGCCATGATTTTTCGAGGAGATTTTATCACTATGCATATCTTAGCATTTGTTCCTTTTGATGGTGTTGTTATTTTTGGTAGAGCAGTGCAGTTATGTAGTGAAGCAGCATGATCCCGATGGTGGGCATCATTGTTGTCATGGTAATGATGAATGATGAATGTGAATTGTCCTGGATGTTTCTTGTGGAGTCACTGCCAAAACAATCGTGACAGGTGCATCAGGCATTAGTTTGTTGACTAGACCAGCTCTAGAATGCAACTAAATACCAATAAATCTCTTGATACCTCTGTCTCTTTTGTCTACATTTACGCGGTTGCATGCATGCTCTTTTCTGTGTTGTATACTTCTTGTTACTGTTAATATCAATATCTATTGATTTAGTTGATTATTTTATTTAGCCTCTGCTCTAATTTTTTGAACAGCTAACTTTTTTCAGAGAGCATTTGAAATCAATTCTTGAACAAATATATGTGATAGAGCAATTAAGGTTTAGTGAATAAACTGTCTTACAACCTGTTGGTCTCTAGCTGTGCTATGTTTACTAATTAATCACCTATCTTTGGATTTGAGTTTAAACACACCATCATATTTTTTATTTATTTGTGCAACAAAGGTTTTGTACAGAATTCCATTCATACTATTTGTTCTTTAAAACAACTACATGAACACATTTACTTGCTGATGCAGAAATAATATGGTACCATTTGAAAGTTGACTTGCCTTTTTGTTATCGTGCAGTACATCGGGTTGCCCATTTGGAGAGAACTGTCATTTCATGCACTATAACCCTGGCGGTATGAATTTGATTTCTCAGGTGTCAAATTTGGGAAGTGGTCTGGGCACAGCTTCAAGGAAATCAACAGGTCCCCCAACTAGCATTTTGCCTTCAGATCAGGCAGCTCCTGTACAGCCATACAAGACACGGATTTGTAATCGCTATGGGACTGCAGAAGGATGCCGGTTTGGAGATAAGTGTCATTTTGCCCACAGTGAAAATGAACTGAAGAAAGGCAATACACTTGCTCCTGTTGAGAGGGAACGGACATTAAGCTCTTATGGCAGGCCAGTTCCTGGTGTGATGGATGGCAGGCCTGGAGGTAGACTTGTGCAGCGTGAGCCTACACCACCTGGAATGGCAGCGGCAGCTTCATTTGGTGCTTCAGCAACAGCAAAAATCAGTGTCGATGCTTCTCTTGCTGGTGCCATTATTGGAAAAGGTGGTGTAAACTCCAAGCAGATTTGTCACACAACTGGAGCAAAACTAGCTATAAGAGATCACGAATCTGATTCCAATCTAAAGAACATTGAGCTGGAAGGTAGCTTTGATCAGATAAAACTAGCCAGTACCATGGTTCATGAGCTGATAATGCAAACTAGCGCTGTAGCTGCAAAACCATCTGGATTTGTTTTCAACAATTACAAAACAAAGGTGTGTGAGAATTTTTCCCAGGGTACCTGCACATTTGGGGATCGTTGCCACTTTGCACATGGTGCCAGTGAACTTCGGTAATCCTCATTTCTAGTCTCATCTGCCAGACTTTGTTTAGCTGTTTGATGATAATTCAGTAAACCTTTTGACAATTTTTGAATTAGAGGGCTGTACATTGACTAGAATGATGTTGAAATGTCATGTTAAATGCCATTGGACTCACGAACTTAGATATCGCATGTTGTATGGTAGTATGCCATTTCTTCTAGTCTCAAAATCTCGTATTTCTTTTGTATGGAGACATTACCCATCCCGTTTTGATTTGAAGGCATTATGGATTTGCTTGTTTACCATAATTTTAAATGGCCGTTTATTTCCACTTCCTTTGGTATGGTATTTCTGTTTTTACTTCGTTTTATATTATAGAAATGCATGCCGGGTTTATTATGTGCTGTTTTCATATGAACATTATAAAGATGCTACTGTATTTTATTTAAAAATTCTTACAAGCATTTTTCAAATGATTAACACCCTGCCTGAAGGGGCAACACTTCTCATTCAGGTTAGGTCAGGTCAGGTCCAGTCTGAAAGGTCTTGTAGGACATTGCTTTACGATCAAAAAATGTTTTATGGGGTATACAATTTACAAAATTGACCAGGTATGGTATCCTGCGTGTTAGGAGAAAATATCAATGTGTCTAATCTAGTGTAGTTGTATATATGGAATATATTTGATACTTGTTAAATTATTAAACCATGGAATGAACTTTACTTGGATATGCTTATATCCTTTACACATTTGCAATGCCTGCGAAAGTTCCATCATCCATTTTTGACAGCCCCTATAAATCAAAGACATTCATTTCCTCCCATTGAATATTTACAAATATAAGCGTGACATTCATTTACTCCCATTTTGTGTTTACAAAATAAGCGTCTCATTATGCCATGTGGATACGTTATACTTTCACATTTGATATTTGACAATTGCGATGTACTAGTAATTTGAAGGTCCATATAGTTTTTGTTTCATAACAATCCATCTCTCCTTAGCGAGCGACATTTATTTCAGATCTTAAGAACATTACCTGGAGGTGTTAAAGTAAATAAGAAAAAAAGCACACACAAAAAAATTACTGGTTAATCAGAAGTGACCAACTTCTCCATTGTTACCCTCCTTGAAAGCATCGAGGTAATTAATGATGACATTTTAATAGAAAGTTAAAAATATATTGATGCTCACCTATGGCTGAAGTGGAAAAATTTAAAGAACATGATTGGTTTTATTTTTATTATAATTGTAATTATCATATATATATATATATATATATATATATATATAAAATTTGAAGTGATAAACTGATGTTGAGGTAAAGATATGTTTTCCAGTGCTTAATAATTGTTAGACTTGCTAACAAAAGTCTTGATTGATTTCTTTTAGTGATTTATCTTCATTCAACCAATGGAAATGGTTGTACAAAAGAAAAACTAAAGGTGTTTTTATGTTATAACATAACTTGCTTTCAATAAATTGGATTGGATATGAAAATTAACTAATTGTCTTCTATAAAAAAAGTGTAATAAAATATAGAAATAATAAAGTGAGTTAAAGGTGTTGAACAAGCAATTTGGTTAGATGAGTAAGCTTTCCTTTCAATTGAAAAATGAAAATTAGCCATGGCATGAGAAAAGGAATATTTTTATCACACAAATTGTTGAACAAGAAGAAAATGGATCATGGATTATTGGAGATTCAAGAAGAGTTTGAGTTCGCTTTGCAGGGAACGAGTGGATAGTCAAGATTGAAGACAATGCAACCTATGTTCAAGGATTCTTTGAAATTCAAAAAGAATGAGGTGTTTGTAAAGTTTGCTTTGCAGGGAAAGAGTGGAGAGTCAAGTTTGAAGTCAATGCAACTAGTGCTAGCTATTTTCTTCAACTTGTTAATTGTGATTGGCAAAAATGCCCTCTTTCATAGAATGACCGAAAAAATAAATTGGTTGTATATCGAAAAAAATAATCTCAAACTATTGAATATTTTGGAACTTTCAATGCATTAGTAGAAAATGAGAGTGATATGAAAATTAACATTTTGAGTGGACAAAGGTGGAGAGTACATGTAAAATAAAGAAGGGATTCACATATATTAAGAGTTGTACACCACAATAAAATGTTGTAATGAAAAGTAAATTAGTAATGTAAAGAAATCTGTGGGATGATGATAGGGCGTTGTTTGGTATATGAATTTAGGGGAGAAAATTGTGTGGACTGTAATTTCTATATTTCGTCCTATGATGGCACTATAAAAAGTACAACTTCAAAAGAAGCTTGGTTAAGTTGAAAATTGTAGGTAAAGATTTCAAGTTACTATTAATAAAAGTAGCGTAAAACATGTTGTAGAAGAAGCCTTGTGAAGGTAATAATTGTAAGTAAAGATTTCAAGTATTTGATTTGCCCAACCTATGTTGATATTCTAGTTGAAACTAGCCATGGCAATGAAGTTGAAGTAAGAAAAAATAAGAAATAAATTTGATCAGCTATAGTATGGATGTGAATGCATATGAATTAAATGATCCTGCTGACAAAGAAAATCATAGTAGAGATGTTTTATTTTATTAAATTCAACTTTCAGTATAAGTAGTAGAGACCTCTCTTTTGAGATTTTTTCAAGAAGGAAATTTTGAATCACAACAAAACATTCAACTACTAATTGATTAATTTCAAATTAGGCATACACAAAGGAGGAGGAAAAAAGAAAATATCAAGCTAACAAACTAAGTATGAGAGGATTAGTACTATTGGGTTATGGAAGAGCTATATTCAAATGAAAAGAAGCTATGCTAGAGTGAGAAATTAGATAATATTGCTTTCCCATCATAATCCAAATTCATTTGATGAAGCCAATAAGTATAGAATTGAAGAGATACAATGTATGTTGAATTTAATGTTTTGCTAAAATCTTGTTTATAGGAGCTGTTGAAGTCATAGATCTATGGTGACAACTTCAACAAATTTTATCCAACAAAGTAAAACACTTAAGATTTAGAACAACACTATTCAAGACTATATAATACCAGTGTGTGTGTGTGTGAGAGAGAGAGAGAGAGAGAGAGAGAGAGAGATCCGTGGCTGTAAGATAAATAATCAAGCAAACGATGGATCAATATGATGTTACAAATGAGGTATGAGTTATGTATTTATATGCATCTCATGAGATGGGGAATCTCCTTGCATGGGAGGGTTGTGGGCCCACATAAATGCTTAGGCCAACCATGGTCACCTAAAATAATGTAAAATAATATTGACTATCTCGTCTCTTAAGAAATAACCTAGTGTTATAATAATGAGGTTGCCTAGCCATAAATGATCATTTTTTAAATACCAGGAGCACACTTTGTTGAGGACACTAAAGTTGCCACTGAAAGTATAGCTGCATATAGTATGTCCAAGAAGGGAAAATATAATAATGTGGAAGAAAAGGATCCATACAAAGAAGTAATCTACTGAAGAAGTTGAGAATCATCCGAGAGTCATCAATAAAATAGAGTGGAGAGATCTTGCGGACTTGTGAGTGGAAATGCATCAAAGGTGTTGAGAGGGGTTTCCCTTTGCAAACAAGTGGCCATACTAGGCTTGTGAGAGGCATTGTGTCACTAACAAACTTCGAGGAGTAGGCCTCGAATCACCAACCATTGTAACCTATTGTCACCTAAAAAGGCTCATTGCCCTAAAACTAGTTTTTGCTCATGGGGCCTACCATAGATCAAATTTTGCAAATAAGTGAAATGAAATATTTGAATGCAGGAAGTGGATCAAACATGTTTATTGGGGTCACTGATCATTAGGGAGCTCATGGAAATGAATTCTGACCCCTCTGAACGATGAAAAGTGTTTTTTTTCTCGTGGGGTTGCCTTGGGTGAAATTGTGCTTACTGACTAAATGAGGAATTCAGGGGTAACAAATGGCTTAGACATGGTTTTTAAGTCACCAGTCATGTTAGAGTTGACAAAAAATCTAATTAGGGTTGCAAAAGTATGAAAATATGGTGGGACCCATGTTAGGCCAAACTGTGCATATAGGTATAATGACCTATATAAAGGCAAGGATTAGCTCATATATGTATTTTAAGGTCAATGAACGCCATTGCACTAACAAAATTCAATTTTGACGCCCATAAATACATAAATGCAACTATTAAAAAATCCTTCCAAGATGACAAGTTTCCCGTTTTGCCTTAAATAGTATGTTAGAAATGTTAGTTACCTAATCCTTGGTGTTGGTCCTGAGATTAAACTTAAGGCTCAAAGGATAATGTTAGGCATCAGGAAATTTTATGAGAGTGTGTTTAAAAGTGCTTTTTCTACCTCAGTTATATGAGAAAAATTCCTTAATGCAATTAACAACATCGCAACACAAAGGCCGTATTTCGTGTCTGAGTCAAAATCAAAATATCGAATGTTGTAAGAGAAAATTACAAAATTGTGAAACAAAGCGAGGCATCAATTATAGAAGAGTCTCACCTTGTGGTAGTAGAAGAAAATAGATAGTGTAACGTTGAATAAAGCATAAAATGCAGTAACCCACACAACAGGCAGGTCTTGATTTACTCGCAGTAAATGTAGAGGAAAAACTACTTACTTAATAAATCACTGATACAATATATTACAGTAGTTGTTGTACTATATTGAAATCAAACATTATTAAGGAATACATAAATAAATATTGAGAAATGGAAGACAAAAGAAACACATAACCCAAATCAAACAAAACTTGGAATCCCTGTCTGCACTTGTATTAATACTCTATAAGGAGGGTTTTCTCTATTACAACTGGCAAGAAGTAGCCTGAAATAAGTCTTCAATCTATGTATTTATACAAAAAATGGTCTCAACCCAAAACGGTTGGACTTCTCATAATTTAAAAATAGTAAATATTACAATATGCAAAACTGAAAAGTTCCATTAGCATCCTCCTCTGTCTCTTTGTCTGCTAGCAGAGACGTTTCTTCTCCTCATCCTTTAGCATGGAGACAAATGGCATCTGATCGTGACCTGTATGAGTAATATGTACATGTTGTCTTACTTGTTTCCAGATGTGCTTGCTTTCCCATATTCGACACACTGGACACATCTACTCACTAACTGTACCACCAACCCATAAGGTTCAATTGCTTCATTTGCTTAAAAAATGTATAGCTTCTTTTCTACCCAAGACAACCTTTCCTGTATCTTCTTTGCTCCCAAATATGTGACATGTAACTGCAAACTGGGATTTACTATCCATTTGTTTATTTGGATAAGATCAATTTGGTTCATTTGTTGGATGGTTGTCCTGGCTTCTTCTTTGCTTGTCCTAGAATTATGTTGGTTCTTTGCTATGTCAATATGCCCCAGGGATTAAGAGATTCTATTTCCTTCAACATCAAGTATCCCTTTGTCTAGTAAAGATAATGCTTCTATACAAGCTTCATTTACCTCTCTGGCCAATCTTTTGCTTTCGGCCAGATTTGCTTCCTAGGCCTTCAAAATTATGTTGCCTCTAGTTTGCTCAGAAAGAGACAACCGAGGAACCTCTGATACATCGTCTTTTGGTACTAGTAAGATAGCCAACTTAAACTTAGCATGAGATGAACGAGCTTCTCTTTCTTTAATGTAAATGTTATTCAGGGAAAGGTCTACCACCCGGTAACAATTTTGAATGGCTTCCACTTTTGTAAAAAGGTCTAGCTGAGCTGATTCTAGCTTTTCATGTACTTCCAGTTCTTGAGCTTGGAAAGCTGCCATCTCTACTGCTGTACCTTCAGCCAAGTCTATCTTGGCTTGTAGTTGCTTGATTAATTCTTCATGTTGAGTGATTAATCCTCTATTTGCCTGTGAATTTTGATAGAGCTCATCAAGGTTTGTTTTCAGCTGTTGGATCTGATGTATGTCATAGGCTCTGACTTGTTCAAACTCCTTGTTCATATGATTTATCACATCCTGTTCCATGGTCATCATCTGGTCTTGCAACTGCCTTACCAATATATTTCTCCGTTTTAGCTGCTCTGCTATATTTTCTACTGAACACTGATTGGCCGTGGCAAAGGCACCTAATGAGCCTGCCATTTCCCTAGCAAATTATGTATCATCTAGGCCCTGTCCATCATACATCATTCTTTTCCTTTTGACTGTTGCACCATATTTTTGATGCGTTTCTCTTTTAACTATGGCCCTTCTCTTCTTACTGAAAAAGAAGTCCGAAGGAGACATTTTTTTGGCTGAAATCGTAGTAATATAATCTATAAAGATGACTCCGGAATTGGGATTTCCTCGACTTGACTGTAAAGGTGTTAATGAAATAACGGGGCTACCTATATCTGTGGATGTTTGTTGCTCTGCTGTGTTGGTAGCCGGTTTATTTGGTGTAGATGGCGATGTATCCTGTCCCTTTTTTAGAAAAGCTTCAAGCTGAGCTTTTGTTTGAGTACCTGGTGGGTTTGATAATGAAGTCTCCACCTTTTGCATTAAGGCTTCGACATTTTTCGGATTTTCCTTAGTACCATGTTTGTCTGAACTTCCTGCCTCAAAACCCTAAGGTGTAGCTTCCTGTGTAGGCGAAGGTGTTATCGATTTTCCCTGTAATACCTTTGGCAAGCTATTCCTTCTGTGCTTTTGGAAACTGTAGAAACTGACTAGTTGATTTGAAGACAAAGTTTGGACTTTGTTCAATACTTCCTGATACTATCTATCTCCCCTAAATATTTCATCCTGCGGGGAAATCTCATGCACATACTTCTTTAAGTTGAACTGAGTCAGGTGAGTTTCCACAATCTTCTGGGGATCGTGCCTCTTAAACTCAATATCAACTAACTTGACGTCTTCTAGAGCCGCAACCTCTACTTTCGAATGGCCGAAATCTAACAATGAAAACATACCAACTTGAAGAGGGAAGGTTGGCCATACCTTTTTTTGGGCCACTTTCAATTCTTTACTGATGCCCCTTGTCACAGTTTGATAAGCCACCTCTCGGCATACCAACCGATCTGGTAATAACTTTGGGAGAGCATGGGGGGGAACCGAGCACCCAAAAACCCTGATGTAGGAAAAGTTTTCCTCAATATAGCAATATGCTATTTTACCCAGGTTTGCCATGATTTTGTTTGAAATTCTGGGGGGTGGGAAACCGTATAGGGCGATATGAATAGGCACCATTACATAATGACATATTTCATAGAATAAATCTTTGGCTTTGTCCTCCCACAACTTTGAGTGATAAAAATGGATAGGCTCTGTGCTGGTCGTGGTCCAGCTCCAACTCATTAGAGGGAAAGCAGTGAAAAAGCAAAGGGCATCCATGATGTATGCAAACATATAGAAAAGGGACATGTTTCCCTTTGGACTTTTCCAATTGGTACCCTGTGATTTCCTTATCCAGGTTGTCTGATAACATCTTGGTCCAGTTGAAAGAGTATCCCTCAGCCACTTGATGCATAATTGGTACCCATACCAACGGGAAATGAGAGGAGTCCCGTTTCTCGAATATCCTACATAACATCATAGCCACATAAATCATATGGGTGTCTAACGATGCTGTGGCATATATGCCGTGAGTGTCGGCTCTGAATTTCTCAGGATGCCCCCCACCAATCCTTGATTAAATCAGGGTAGTTTTTCTCAAACTCTGTGCACTCCTGTTTGTCAAACTCCATTATGAATGCAACATTGTAACTATATTTAAAAACAGAGGATAGTTTATACATTACTTGTATATTCTCTGGTTGAAAAGACCCAACAACAATCCTCTATGAATTGCAGATGCTCCTGGTTGAAATGTCAACGTTTTCCAGGGCCCAGCCTATCATGTCGTTATACGGCATGAGACTCAGTCGCACGACTATTTTGTGCAACTCTGACTGAGCTATATCCCTGAGCTTAGTTGCATGAGTTTTAGTTACTTCGACACCTGAGTCCTCTGGGTTGATTTCTCAGCTTGTGTTGTAGAATATCGAACACCTGTGTCCATGATTTTACAGTATCGATGACTCTCGACGAGGTGTTTGACAGAACATATGTATTCGGGTTTGTGCTTTCCCTAGCGGTTTTATCCATTTTTTGTGGTGCCATGATATTAGTGAAATCATAACCGCGTTACCTGTTACAGGGGAATGTGTGAGCTTCTCAGTAGCTAAAACTTGCTATTATGCGAGAATGAAAATAGAATTCAAAATCCAATATTCTTATTCACCTTAAGCGTATTGATTTGCGAATACCTTTACTGACGATACATTCATTTACCTTAATGAGAAAATCTAGGTGACGATCTGCAATCTATATTGAAATCATTGTCGTTGATCCGTGATTAATGTCATTAATATTGGTGGTTTGTGATCGGGACTTGGATGAAAAGATTTGAAATTTCCCGAATCGCGAATTCACGAAAAATTAATTGCGAGATAATCTTGTTTAACACATTAATTAATCGTGTTTAACTTTAAGTGTTTTCGGGTTTCTGGACTTCGGGATTTTGACAGAAGCTCGAGATAAAATTTCCGAAACCCGAAACCGCGAAGTGATTAATCATCGAATAATTGTTTTTAGTTTTAATTAACCCTGCTTAATGTTTAAGGTATTTCGGAAGTTCGGACTTCGAGATTTTAGAATGTGATAGATGGCGAATATCCGAACTCCGAAGTGCAGAGTTGTTAATTAACTTTTAATCAAGATTAACTTAACTAATTGAGATTTAATATTTCGTCAATTTACTGCTTTGTGGATTTGTAAGTTAACTTTTATTATTATTCCGAAAGGCCATTACCCGTAGTGATGTGTCGATATCAGGGGGTGCCATGTGTCACTATGACTAGGATCCTTCAAACACTTTTTAGGTATCAGAACTTTAAAGTTAAGACCTGGCAAAATGCCCGAAGCACGAAGCTCTGAAGCGACCTCTAGTGACTTGACTTTTTAACAATCAGGCGGCTCCAAAACTCGGGGGAAAAAGGGATCGTTCGATCAACGGGGGAACCTTATCGACGATGGACATCGTGCACGCTTTAAGACTAGAAGTAATTTTGATTTAAACATTTGAAAGCCGACTTCTGAGTTATTATAAAAGAGGTTGACGTTCGAAAAAGTAAAGCACAAGGCTTAGGATTTATATGTGTTTCAACAGTTCGGATTATGGTACTATAAATACTATTGTAAATATTTAATCTAGGAGAAAGTGAAGATTTGTAGGTGAATAGGAACAACCATCCACCTCTAGGAAGATGAAACCAAAGGTCATCTGTTAGTATATATATTTCACTCACTTTATTCAACCCCAACTGGTCTTTGGTATCCGTGCTTAGTATCCATTTTCATAACTCCGAGATCTCTTCCCAGAACATTTTGTCTCACCCAGGTCATAACTCCGAGATCTCTTCCCAGATCATTTTGTCTCACCCAGGTCATTGCTTCAGTGCCTTGATCATTGCTTGCTATCACTGTTTCTCTACCTCCATAGGCGTCTCAACAAATTCTTTCATTGTCAGCGCATAAGCCCTAAACCTAACGGTCCTTGTGCAACAAATTATTGCCATCCCCTTGGGAAAACACAAGGGTTGGAAGTCGTGTGGGATTTTCTGAGAGAAAGACCATTGGCACATCTTTTGATGTTTGGAATTCTTTTTGTATGTGTGGAAGACCGTTGGTCACTCCTTGACGCGTCATGATGCTTCCTCCCGTGAACAACCTTCCATGTATCAAAGGTATGATGAAATCAACATCTGGTTTGCAATCATTTGCACACCTTGCTATTCCCGCTATGGATTCACCTACATGATACGTTTGATACATATTTGCTGATAGAATTCAGTAAGAGATTTCATTGCTTCAGGGTCGTCATCAAATAAAGCTCATTCAAAAACCAATATGCGTCCATATACCTTCCCAAAGATAGAAAATATTCAATTTTTGTGCGCACTCCCTCCATCATCAGTTTGGGAGGATAAGTGAAACTAATGACACCACAAACATTGGCATCAGGAAGAGCTTTGGAGTAATGCCATAGTCCAATGTACACCCGCAATCTCTTGAGTTCAATTTACATATTTACAGGAAAAGTTTCTTCTGATTTACATATTTTCTAAAAAGAGCTTTACTTTGAGAAATGAATATCTTTCATTTTGTGTAATTCTGGACACATAGCTTCCATTCTTGGGCATCATACGCGTCGTTTCCATTCTCAAACTTCTCTGTGCAATATTTCTTTTGTGAGTAGTGAATGTCACAGGAGCTCTCGCAAGAGACATGGTTGATGGCGTGGTCATGATAAGGTTAAACATACATATCTACTATTTGAATGCTGCTTAAACTCTCGTCATCGAAGAGTATAGGAATTCGTTGACCTAGGTTTATTTCATCCCACGCAGGACCTGCACATTTATTGTTTCTTTATCCCTAGATGGATTATGGGGGTGTAATTTTCAACACTAACTCAGTCCCCTTATTCAAATAAATGAGCCTAATTTAATCTTAGCATAAAATATCTTCAACACTCACAGATGGCGGGAAATAAGTTGGACCGCGAGGAGTAACTGGTGGCGAAAATGCATTCTCTTGTTTCCATTGTTGGTGTGGTGCTTAGTAGAAAAGAGAACTACCCTAATCTTCAATGATATTTGGGATGTCATCCATGATGGCGATACCAAACCTATCAAATCGAGAACAGATAAAGAGATTTCCATATGGACGAATAAAGACAAGAAAGTTTATGCTTTGATTACTACTTAGGTGAGTCGTCATATCAAATCTATCCAAGATTCATGGAGTGCTTTGAATAATTTGGAAGATCTATATGATTCACAATCAGAACTGGAACTAATTCAATTGTTGATGAAGCTATTCAACTTAGAAATGAATGATAATGATCCCATCGATTTAACTTTAGAAATTAAATCCATTATGCATGATGTTTAACTTTAGAAATTAAATCCATTATGCATGATGTTGATGCTATTGGCATGAATATAGACATTGCTCTCATGACCTTCATCAAGGTCATCTACCACACATATTCTCACTATCTTGAATCACTTCAAGCTAGTGGACAATTGAAGTCCCTCGATTTTGACTCTTTGATCGAGAAAATTGCAGAACATGAGAAGGCTTTCAGAAAGAAGACAACTCAACCCATTGGAGAGACTATGTGCATTGCTATAAAAGGGAAGAACTAATCACATGATTCTTCTAGAGGAGAAGGCAGTAAAAAAGGACGTGAAAAATAAGAATTTCAGAGGCAGGGGGGTTAAGCACAATCAAGGTGAGAGGTCTGATCTTGACTGTGTTCATTATGGAAAGAATGGACATGAAGCAAAGACATGCATAATCCCATGGGAGAAGATCAAATACAAGTAGGAATGAAATGAAGAAAAATGTAAAGCTCCTGAATGTAAAGTCTCTGAATCCACTCATTTTGTTTTTGCTCATTGCAAAACTGGCATACACAAAGAATTGTTCAAAACTTCATTTGCTTCTTAGAAAGATGTTTGGTTGCTTGACACTGGTGCTACATGCCACATGAAATTTTGTAGATATTTCTTTGAGGAATTGAATTAAAATGTAGAGGGTGCAATGTACTTTGTAGATAGATCTAGTCTCAAACCTATAGTAATTGACACCATCATGCTCAAATTCCCTAGATTGCCAAATTTTCTTTTGCATGCTGTTCTTTCTCTTCTTGAGTCATAGACGAACTTGCTATATCTTGTGCACATTCAACATCAAGGCCATTCCATTTACATGCTCGATGGAATAGTGATGCATGGATTTTTCGGGGATTTTCCGAGGGTCATAACTTTTGACTCGGTTATCCATTTGGGCTGAAATTTTACGGGGAGGTGCATCTCGAAGAGTTGACTGCTGTACAGATCGGATCTATCTAGTTGGACATCATTTTGACACATTTTCAGGGCCAAATTCCTTCATATAAGGGCTTAAATTAGGGTTTTAGTGTTTTTACGAGAATTTTATTTTTTCAATTATCACTTATCTCTTAGTTTAGGAGTTTAATCAAAAAAGCGAGTTGAAAAATAGTGTCACTCTATTTAGCTCTTAGTTAGTGGTCAGTTTTAGAGTCATGCGATAATTTTTTAAATTTAGTTGTTTTTCTAAAAAAAAAAATTTATTTTTCTAAAATTAGTTGTTTTCGAAAATCCCGGATAGTAGTTATAAGGGGTTGAACTTCGATTGTAATAGTTAGGATGGAGAAGGAATAAAAGAGAGTTATTTTTCCTTTCTCCTGTGTTTTCATGGTTTATTTGATCTTGTGAATGAATCTCAGGCTTTGGCTACATCATTTGGTAGCAGAGCAAGAAGATCGCTGGGAGAGGAAGAGGAAGAGCATGTATTGCTCAAATGCACAACGATATGAAAAACCTCCAATGGAAAGTATAAGATATTACAAGCATGCAGGCTAGTTAGAGAATAATACAAAGAGAACTGTTTGATGAGGAGGCAGACCAAGGAAATGTAGATCAACATATAGAACACGAAGAAGAACATGAAGAACACGAAGATGAACATTTAGAGCGCGTGTATTTTGAAGAAAGGATGCTCAAGGATATAGAAGGGATAAATGATAGGATCAAGATGGAAGTTTCAGAATATGCAGGGAATCTTAAACCAGAGGAGTTAATAGAGTGGCTGAATGCCATGGATAATTTTTTTGAATGGCAGCCTATGGCAGAGGAAAAGAAGGTGAAATTTGCATGCACCAAGATGAAGGGTCACACCATGATCTGGTGGGATCATGTGCAGAAAGACAAAGTAAGAAAAGGAAAAGACAAAATTAAGACATGGAGCAAGATGAAAAAAAATTTGCGAGAATATTTTTTGCCTCTAGACTATGCCTAGACCCTTTTTCATAGATTTCATAACTTGAAGCAGAACCTATCCACCGTGGATGAACTCACAAACGAGTTTTATCAGTTGTCCATTCACGTGGATCACTAGGAAACAGATGAGAAATTGGTTGCAAGGTATGTGAATTATTTAAAATTTTCTATTCAAGATAAACCAAGCATGCATAAAGTTTGCAGCGTGGAAGAGGCATATCAATTAGCTTTAAAGGCCGAGGAAAAGCTAAACTGATAATTTTCTTAATGGAATAGAGGAGAAAGGAGGGGTACATCGTCTGCCTCACGGGGTGGTTTTAACTATGGCATAGGCAAATCATCCCAAGGAGCTGAGAATGAAGAAGATACTTGACAATGTAACCTGGATCAACCTCGAGGAAGAGGATTTCAGATGGGTAGAGGTTACGGTGGTGGTAGAGGAGGACCGTATGCGTGTTTTAAGTGTGGTGTAGAGGGTCACCGAGCATTTGAATGCCCAAGTTATAAGAGGCAAGAGTCGAAGCAAGGACAAAAACCTAGTTTGAACTTGGTCCAAGCTGAGAATGAAGAAGAAGGAGATAAATTTGAAGTCCCACCTGATATGGGGGAGAATCTCATGATATGGAGGTCAATGATGATTCCCGAAAAAGAGCAAAGGTAGGGTAGTGGAAATGAAGATTCTTGGCTTCGAACAAATATTTTTCGAACCAGATGCACTTATGGGGGAAAGGTATGTCAAGTTATTATTGATAATGGAAGTTGTGAGAATATGGTTTCCAAAGAGATGGTAGATAAGTTGAAATTACGTTGTGAAACACATCCCCATCCTTAGCAAATTGCATGGTTCAAAAAGGGGAATGAAGTCGCCATTAATAAAAGATGTTTGATCAAGTTTTTCATTTGTAAGACTTATAAAGATGAAGTATGGTGTGATTTCATTCTGATGGATGCATGCCATATGTTATTGGGGAGGTCTTGGCAATATGACAAAAAATTCATGCATGTTGGAGGAAACAATACCTACACCTTTTTGAAGGATGAATTGAAATTCGTCTTATTGCCCCTTAAGGATGAGTGAAAAACTGAGAATATGTTGTCAAAAAGAGAGTTTGTTAAGGAAACAAAGGCAACAAGATTCTGCTATGAGTTAATTCCTACTGAAGTGGCCAAGTTACTAGAAAAATATGTTGATGTTGTCCCTAATGAACTACTTGATGGTTTTCCACCAAAGAGGGATATTCAACATCACATTGATCTAATCTCGGGATAATCTTTACCTAATTAGGAAACCTATAGGATGAGTCCTACACAACATGCAGAGCTCAACCAACAAGTGACGAAACTCATAAAGAAAGGTTTGGTAAGAGAAAGCATGAGTCCATGTGCTGTACCAACATTGTTGACTCCAAAAAGGGATAATACATGGATGATGTGCACATATAGCAGAGAAATCAATAAAATTACCATCAAATATAGGTTTTCTATACTGCGATTGGACGACATGATGGATGTGCGAGCTGAAGCTAAATATTTTAGTAAGATTGATTTGTGAATCAGATACCACCAGATCTGAATTCACAAAGGGGATGAATGGAAAACTGCCTTTAAGACCAGGGATGGACTATATGAATGGATGGTGATGCCATTCGTGCTGTCCAATGATCCTAGAACTTTCATGGGGCTGATGAATACTGTGCTTCGACCTTATATTGGTAAGTTTGTTGTTGTGTATTTTGATGACATCCTAGTTTTCAATAAAAAATAATAAGATCACTTGCAACATTTAAAAATTATATTGGATGCATTGAGAAAACATCAACTTTATGCAAACATGAAGAAATGTAGTTTCCTGCAAGAAAGTTTGGTGTTCCTGGAAGAGGGAGTGAAGATGGATTCAGAGAAGGTCAGAGCAATTTTGGAGTGGCCTAGTCGCAAGAGAATCACAAAGGTAAGAAGTTTTCATGGGCTGACCACCTTTTACATAAAATTTATTCAAAATTTTAGTAGTATTGTAGCACCCATAACATATTGCATGAGAGGCAAGACATTCATGTGGACCAAGGAAGCTGAGGAAATTTTTAAGTTTCTGAAGAAGAAGGTAACTGAGGCACTCATATTAGCCTTACTGAATTTTGATAAAGTGTTTGAGGTACATTGTGATGATTCACATGTAGGCATTGGAGTTGTACTTAGCCAAGCAGGTAGATCAATTGCATTCTTTAGTGAAAAATTGAATGAGCACAAATCATGATGGCATAATTAAGTTGCAGATGCTTTGATTCGACACACTGTTCTTTTGACAACCATGGAAAATCAAGTAACTGGGTTTGCTGCATTAAAAGATCTTTATGCATCTGATAATGATTTTCGGGAGATTGTGGAACGATTGAAGAATCTAGTTGTTGGGAACATGGATCTTAATCAAGGTGAATATTTTATTGAAGATGTCTACATCTTCAAAGGCAAACAACTATGCATCCCAATTGGTTCAATGAGGGAAAATATTACCATAGACCTTCACAGTAGTGGTTTGGTGTGATGTCCCGTCCCCAAGAGTAGGCTAGCAGGGAGTGACTTAGTAGTCTATATGTTCCCATAGACTATAGTCAGGCACAAACAGGGAACCAGATGGAGAAATAAGGAGGAATTAAGGCTAAACGATAAATTAAGCCAAAAACTTAGGAAAAAGTCATTTAAGCCTAAGTCAACGAAGAATTAGAATGAAAAGGTGCTAAAGGGGGACTTAACTAATTAATTAATCACTTTAGGTGGAAAAGCACCTAGCTTAAGTGATGTCAACGAAGAATT
>JZKD02S0299635.1:0-19958 GCA_000966675.3 Picea glauca | reverse complement strand
GAAAAATGATCATTAGCATACCTTGATGTCTCATAAATCTCTTTCAAACTTCTTGTTTTTCTAGGAGGACTAGATGGAGGTGTTGTTTGAGTATCAACTTGAGATCCAGTTGACGAAGAAGATGAAGATGAATTTGATGGAGAACTCCTTGAAGGTGAGATTTCTTTTGTTACAACAAAGGGCTGCAAAGATTGATCATTGTTATCAGAAAACAAATTTTCAATACGTGGGGTAAGCTCTTTATCTTCTCCTTCATTCTTCTGATAAACTCCCCCTTCATCAAAGATCACATCTCTACTAACATAAAGTTTTTTATTAAGTGGATCAAAACACATGTACGCCTTGATTTCTTTTGAATATCCAATGAAAATTCATTTCACTGATTTTCCATCTAATTTATGTCTTTGTTGTGCAGGAATGTGAACAATGCATGGAGACCCAAAAATTTTCAGATGAGAAATAGTTGGTTTTCTACAAAACCAAGCTTCATAAGGAGTAGATTTTTTTACCATCTTTGTAGGACTTCTGTTGAGAATATATGCAACTGTATGGACTGCATCTTTGCAAAACATGTTTGACAAACTCTTTTCTTTTAACATACATCTATCCATCTCTACAATTGTTATGTTTTTTCTCTTTGCTACTCCATTTTATTGAGGAGTATATGTAGTAATTAACTCCTTCTTTATGCCATGTAAATTGCAAAATTATTTGAATTCATCAGAGGTGAATTCTCCACCTCGATCAGTTCTCAAGACTTTCAAATAGTATCCTGATTGCTTCTCAACAAGAGCTTTAAATTTTTGAAAAAAGCTAAAAGCTTGAGACTTCTCACTTAGAAAATAAATCCACGACATTCTTGAAAAGTCATCGACAAAAAGAAGGATATATTTGTTTTTTGCAAGGGACAAAGTTTGCATTGGGCCACAAATATTTGCATGTACTAAATCCAAAGGCTCTGCTACTCTAAATTGATGAAAAGGAAATCTATCTCTGTGTTTCTTCCATATTATACAACCTTCACATCACTTGTTACCAGGATTTGTGAAAGAGGGTAAACCTCTTACTAAATTCTTCTTTTGCAGCATAGAAAGATATTCAAAATTAAGGTTTCCTAACCTTTTTTGTCAAAGCCAAGACACAACAACTGAGGCCTTCAAACAAGTTACATTTGGTTCCATTCTCATCAAAAACATCATATTTTTTGTCATAGGAACTTCAACAACTAGGGAAATATTGTTAAAAAACCTACAAAACCTTCCTTAAAAAACAATCTTGTAATTTTCAGAGTTTAGTTGCCCTATGCTAATCAAATTGTGCCTTAAACCTGGAACAAACAAAGTATCTTGTACATACAGAACACCTCCATTCTTGACTTTTATGGCAAGGGTACCTTTACCAATTATATATGCTTCATTGTCATTGTCAACATTTACTTTTCCCTTCACACTCTCATCTAACTTTACAAATTGACTTTTGTTTCCAGTCATATGATTTGAACAACCACTATCTAAATACCATGTAAAATCCTCTTTAGCTTCAAGGCAATTACTTGTAAGCAACAAAGTTTGAGATATTTCACCTTCTTCCTTGCTGAAATTTGCTTGAGAGGTGTCTCTCTTCTTCTTAAAGCAATAGCTTTCAAGGTGACCAACTTTATTACAGTAGTTGCAATGAAAAATGCCTCTGCCAGAGCTGTTGCTTCTTCCTATACCTCGGCCACCTCTTCCTCTACCTCTGCCATGAACTCTACCTCCTCTAAAAAAATGAGTAGAAGCTTTAGTCATGGCAGTTGAAAATTGTTTCTTATTCTCATCAAATTTCAACTTACATTGAAAATCCTGATCAAAGGGTTCCTGATTCTTTTTCAACCTATCTTCATGAACTTGAAGACTACCAAATAAATCAGTAAGGGTTAGCTGAGATAAATCTCTTGACTCTTCTATAGCAATAGTAATTGGATCAAACTTTTTGGGAAGACTTCTTGAAACCTTTTCAACAATCTTCGTATCTTCAAGTATTTCACCATGAGCATGAATATCATTTACAATACTCTGAACTCTAGTGATAAAAAATTCAACATTTTCACTTTCCTTCATAGATAGAGACTCAAAATCTTGTCTCAACATCTGGAGTTTAACAACCATTACCTTGACATAACCTTTATAAGCTTTTTCCAAAGTTTCCCAAGCATCATGGGACTTACTACATTCTGCAATCTTAGGAAAAAATGTGATGTCAACTCGAGTTTGAAGGATGAACAAAGTTTTGGCATCATTTTTCATGTTCTCCTTCAAATCTATCTTCTAATCAACTGATAATGCATTATAAGCAGTTTGATCAGCTGACTCTATGTACCCTGCAGAAACAAGCATCCATAAATCTTGTGAAATGAACAAAGTTCTCATGTTCCCACTCTAATACTCATAATTTTTCCCACAGAAAAGAGGAATCTGGTATTGGACTGAATTGTTATTTTGGGACATTGTCTTCTTCTTTTGGCTGCAAACAACCACAAACTCTTCTTGATCTTAAAAGGGAGTTATATGACTATATAATCAAACCCAAATAGATTCACATCCTGTCTAGAATAAATTTCCCAAAGAACTTTACTAAAAAAAAACTTTGTTTTAAATGCTCTGTTTTCAAGCAAAATGCTACAGCAAGTTAAGAGACAGCCCAAAATGCTACAACAAGTTACTACACCAAAATGATCACAACATACCTTTTTTTACAAAAAACTAAGTCTTTAAATAATGCCGAGCAGTTCTGTGAGGAATTACGCAGCTAAAAAACTTCGTAAAGGTTGATCAAAAAGTGGCAGCTACGGTTACACAGCTGGAACAGCTGAGATAACTAAATGCCTAAAACTCAGGCATCACGTTTTTCAAGATTGTCTATATTGGAAGAAGGCAGCGGTAGGAAAAGCATTATACAAATTATTCAAAGAGTATAGATTGCACAAGTTCAGAGGTATTAGTGCATTGATATATGAATTACAGAGTGCATTAGCAAGCATCATTGGTGGTTACATGAAGAAAGTGGGGGCCACATTAGTGGAAAACTGCAGTAAACGGGCGCAAGATTTGGATGAAAGAAAACTATTACAAGCACTTGGTTTTCGCATTTTGAATGTTAATTATGTGGAATGGTTTAGTTACCTCCGGAGTATTCATGGTATGTTACATTAAAACTTGTCATTCATCTCGTTGGCCGTACATTTCTTCGTATCCTTTTGTCCTTTCCTCATAGTTAGCTTGTTTGTATAGTCCCGACTCCCAAGAAACGACTTCACGCAGAATTATTAGGCCGAAGTCGTTTTCTTAAGGGGATGTTCCTCTCTAGCCTTTATGATCTGTTTTAGTCCAACTAAAAACTGCAGTCTGTCCAATTTATCAGTCTATAGAATGTTTCCATGTGTCTTTTTTTTCCCCTAGTTTTTCAAAAGCCTTCCACCTATCTTGTNTTATTCAAAGAGTATAGATTGCACAAGTTCAGAGGTATTAGTGCATTGATATATGAATTACAGAGTGCATTAGCAAGCATCATTGGTGGTTACATGAAGAAAGTGGGGGCCACATCAGTGGAAAACTGCAGTAAATGGGCGCAAGATTTGGATGAAAGAAAACTATTACAAGCACTTGGTTTTTGCATTTTGAATGTTAATTATGTGGAATGGTTTAGTTACCTCCGGAGTATTCATGGTATGTTACATTAAAACTTGTCATTCATCTCGTTGGCCGTACATTTCTTCCTATCCTTTTGTCCTTTCCTCATAGTTAGCTTGTTAGTATAGTCCCGACTCCCAAGAAACGACTTCACGCAGAATTATTAGGCCGAAGTCGTTTTCTTAAGGGGATGTTCCTCTCTAGCCTTTATGGTCTGTTTTAGTCCAACTAAAAACTGCAGTCTGTCCAATTTATCAGTCTATAGAATGTTTCCATGTGTCTTTTTTTTCCCCTAGTTTTTCAAAAGCCTTCCACCTATCTTGTTTAGCCTCCTACAGCATCACCGCCTCTTTTCCCCCTGTCTCTACTTCTTCATTAAAAATAATACTAGGCAAAGTAATGGCGGCGCTCTCTGCTACAAATCATTTCATGGAGGATTATCCAGATCATCGAGACAAATACCTATTTTATGGAAGGTACTTGATTATCCGTGTGCGCTTGTTTTCTGAAAGGTAGTCGATTATCCATTCGTGCCTATTTTATGAGCTCAAAACTATGGAGCTTAATTTCTCCTGGCCCATTTTTTTCACAGTTTTGGGCGGAGGATAGCACAAACCCTAATTCTTGGTTATTATATGGTACATGCCTGACATTAAACAGTGCCCAAATCAAGTTGTTGGTAAAGGTAATTTACCCAGCCTCCAAAGTGTGCAAGAGCTTCACTAATCTTTGTATTCTCCGTTGTGACCTTACCAATTCTTACTTTAATTAATCCGTCGTGCACTATCGAAGACTCTAATTTCATTGGCAGTGAATCATATGCCACAAACTTGAAAACATGCGATCGGATGGATGGTTGTTCTGTTCTTCTTCTTGACGTATTGACTTTCACACATATCTTTACAAATTGGGCCACTTCTTTTTCACACGGTGGGTCTCTTACTCTCACGTGGAACGCGTGGTCTTTTCAAGGTCTCACATGGAAAAAAATTGACTATCTTCTTTACTAAATATGCGTTGTTGCAGTGATGGGATACTATAATCTGTTTATTTCTTCACAAGGTTAACCACAAACAAACTTTTCCACCTCTGGGTAATCACTATATCCCATTCATGCATCTTTCGTGTTTGAAAACAATGTAATCAATATAAGATAATCACTATATCCCATTCATTCATCAACAATGGAATCAATATAAGAGGAAGAATGCAGTCATGGCCTCGTTGATTTTCGAATATCAAAGTGGTGTTCATTATAATGCAATTTCATAGACACAAGAGCTTGGCCATACACAAGTGCGCTACCACCAAAGTGGGACCAACACGAGGTTTGGGTTGTGGTTGGGGTGGAAGGTTCCAGGTGGTGTCAAGGGAACTTATAGGAACATTCGAGAACTACGATTAACCTTGGTGGAATTTGTGACGAGCTTGTTTCAAGGGGCAATTTCTCGTCATCCACCTCCATGGATTCAACTCCAACTTGAGTGTCATTAAAGTAGGTTTCTTTAGGTGACCCATAGTTTGAACCCTCACCATTATTACATTGGTGGGAAATGCAACTCCATCAATGTTCCATGTTAGCAAGTATGATAAGCTAGTGGAAAGCATTTACTTATAACTATGTAAAGTATAGGATTTTAGCATTGCTCGAAAACACAACCTCCATTAAGTCAGTACACTAATTAATAAAATTCTTCTCACAAAACAATTCAAACAACATAAAGAGCACATGCCATCCATTGGTCTCTTAAATTCTTATCTCTCTTATTGCAAGCGCCACTTAATTCAACTACATACATTCTTGTTAAATGTTTTAGCCACTCAACTTGAAATCTTGGACTTAAAAAGTGGATACATAGTAAGGAAGTAGTATCAAAATTTCAACAAACTATCAACCATGTATTTAAGGATCCACATCCCACTCAATCTTCTAAAGAAGTCGAGAGATCAAATCTAAAATACAACAATCCATGCATTTTAAAATATGCTTCTAAATTTAAAAAAATGCAAATAATTTAATCATCAATTAGAGGTTTAAGTCTTTTGATCACGTGTCAAAATTAATTATACCGTGTACTTTAGCAGTTTTCCACCTTATTTCATTAATTATTTTTTGGGTTTTATACTTAATCATATTAATGGATCATGAGTGCGATATATTATAGTTGATTTTTAATTGAAACACACATATTGCAAGGTTATTTTGTGTTAAATGTACTTAGGTAAGTGCTAAGCTAACATGTTATTCACTGACTTAGGATTAAAATTTCTTATGTTGATGTCTTGTATCATTGTATATTCCTTCATTATTGAGCGAATACGATTTAGAAGTAAAATAATTTACAAACAAGTATAAGTTGCAAAGTAGTTAATTCCTATTCTAATTTCATTCTTTGTAGAAGCCATGGTCGCCATAACTTTTAGGCATATTAGAAAATATCATATATAAGGTTTCACAAGTATTTGTTTCCATGTAACCTTCTTTTTTATTGTAAGTATGGATCCCAATTTCAAAAAAATGAACAAGCAATTATAAAGTATTCAGTGTTTACACACATGATTGATAGATGTAGCTTCATCTAGGAAGCATTTGTACATTTAACCTGATAAGCGACATTGTACCTCTCTCACCATGAAATTTCCAATTCACTTTTCTTGGATTTGGTTATAGATTCCCAAGGGTGATCAATTTCCATTATTCCTTAGCTAGACCACACCAAAACCACTAGATTAGTTCAACTAATGCTTTCTTTAAAACAAGATCAAATGTCAAAATATAACATGATCCCATGTATGTTTTCTTGAATTTTGTTGACCTCCACATTGGATTTTCAAAGTTGGTTGTAGGGGAGAAGAGACTACTTATTTTGGGTGATCTAAGCATCTCTCCGCCAGTGGTATTTGAGAGTTTGAGTATTGGAATCGCTGATATTTTGATGCATCAAGTTTCAGCTAGACAGGGTAGGTGGCGGTTAGCATTATTGGACATGAATATTGTGGAAGTTAGCGTGATTGGATATGATTACATCTGTGTACAAATGATGAATAAGAAACAAATGAAGTTGTTGAATGGATCCTCTATTAATTACTCATTGAGTCATTTATGTTTGAAAGAAACACCTCTTGACATTCTCTTTCATATGCTTCGAGAGTATGCCAATTATAAATGTTTGGTGTTTATATGATTAACATCCTAACTACGTACTATAGATTTGTGTGTGAAGTGTTAGTGTTTGTAAGGGTGTCTACTTGCGGAAATAGTCATTAAATGTACATCCTATACTTTTCCTAGAATTCATGTTATTAATTTATTAATAAAGTGAATGTATTTTTATAAAGTGATTTTTAATTAATAAAGTGACTAAGTTAATTTCACTCAATGATTTAATTAAAATAGAGTCATTGATCTCATGATTTAATTTTGACCATTGAGATTAGGTAAATTGCATAAAGGAAAAGACACAAAGATTTTTTTCATTTCACAAGTCACATGAGGTGAAGAGGAAAAATCAGATCTGGTTTTTCAACTTTGCGAGAAAAGAAAAATAGGAGCACGCTTCTCAAGGTCGATCACATCCTTTGTGAGGTAACACAAAAATCGAGGCATCATGTCTTTTGAGATAGCGTGGATTTCAAGGAAGCATGTCTTTTGAGGTAGCATGGTTTTCAAAGAAGCATAACTTTTGAGGCAACACAGTTTTTGAGGTGACACATTTTTTGAGGTAGAACGTGTTTCGAGGAGGAACGTATTTCGAGGTAGATGCATTTATTGAAGTAGGTACATATCCGTACAGATTTGTACAGATAGCCTTAGTTATTGGAAGCACACAAATCGAGGAAGCATTGTGGTTCAGGTTTGCAGATTTGGTTTGTGGTTTTAAATTTCTTAGAGCCTTTTTTCTTGTGAAGGGAAATCTTGTATGTTTTGATGTTATTTTATGAAGAACTCATTTGGAAGAGCATAAAAAAGTATTGTGTATTGTGTGGTTTTTTTTCTCATTTTTTTTGTTTCATGCAAGAGTTAATTATTTCAGTAAAGTATTTAGATATGATCTGTTTACTTAGCTAGTTGATCTAGATAAATTAACATGGTATTAGAGTTCCTTCTCTGAGAGAAAAAAATAACTATTGTATTTAGTGAAGATCTCTTCAACATGTTAAAGGACAGAGTATATCTATTGTATTCATTGTATATTAGCCATGTCAGTAACCAATGTGAAGTTTGAGGATTTACTAGATGGGATTTCAAATTTCTTGCCTTGGAAAGAAATAATCTTAGTGATATTGAAGGAACAATATTTGTGGGAAGTCATGAACAACCCTCCTCCTGCTCCAGCACAAACCTCATGGGGTATGCCCATCGCCAACAGTGGTAGACCCAGAAGTGCTAGAAACATGGGATACTAAGGACACAAAGACACAAAGGGTGATCCTTGAAGCCATCAAGGATCGTCTGATCTTGCATGTTGCAGAAAAGACAAGATCTAAGGAGATGCTTGATGCCCTTGTGTCACTCTTTCAAGGTGAAAATATAAGTCAGAATATTATCCTCAAAACCAAAATCATACAATGCAGAATGTCCACCTGAAACAATGTAACCAGTTATCTTATGAGGATCACACAGATATGTGATCAGCTTGCAACTATAGGAGAAACAATGCTTGATGCAGAATTTTTGAATGTTTCTCTGAATTGGTTTTATAAGGCTTGGGAACCATTCATTATGGGAACCTTTTCTAGAGAGAAAATCCCCAAGTGGGAGAGAATTTGGGATGAATGCATTTAGGAGGAGACTCGTAAAGAATCCATATCTGGCAAGCAAGGAGGAGGTGAAACAAATGAAAACTTGTCCTTAGATAGAAAAACTAAGAAAGGAAAAGGAAAAGTTTCCAAGAAGGGTAATCGTTAAGGAGAGGGACAACAATATGGGTAGAAGAGAGATATGAGAAAGATCAAATACTGTATCTTTCATAAGAATGGCCACTTCGCTTCTCAGTTTCCACAGATAAAGAAAGGAAAAGGAAAGTCACAGATAGTTGCAGCGAGTGCAGAGACATGGTTGAATGAACTTGCATCCAAGTTCGAGAATGATTGTGCATTCATTTATTTCCTTTCTACCAGCGCTACTCCCAGTGGTGCATGGTACTTGGATAGTGGCGCATCCTGCCACATGATAGGGGCTAGACATATGTTTAGTATTCTTTTAGAGGATGACTCAGATCTACACATTCATCTCGGCGATAATACCAAGTATGCAGTGCAGGGTCAGGGGACAGTGTAGTTCCATCTTGAGTTAGGGGGGTCATTTGATGTGCATGAGGTACTTTATGTATCTGGACTGAAGAAGAACCTATTATACACTTCAATAATGGAGAACAAAGGTTATGAGGTGAAATTTCAGAATGATAAGGTATCCATTAACCCAGAGGGAGCTAGTTCAGACACTGCTTTGAGGATTGGAGTTCAAGATGGAAACCTTTATAGACTTTAGGTCCATCTTCCACAAGAACTGTTGCACACCAGTGAGATCTTGTGAGATCTTGTGCAATCTGTGGCACATGAGGATGGGTCATCTCCATCACATAGCTCATGGATTTTCTCAGAGAAAGGGAGTAGACTACGAGGAGGCTTTTTTCCCTATGAACAAATAATCCTCAACTCGAGCATTTATCTCTATAGCTTATGAGATGGGATGTCACATCCATACGATGGATGTGAATACCAACTTCCTTAATGAAATCATTGAGGAAGGGATCTACATTAAGAAAGTGAAGGTCTTTTAGGTTCATGACAAGGAGACATGTGTATGCAAGATTAAGAAAGCCCTATATGGACTCAAATAGGCACCAAGGACCTAGTACTCAAGGATTGACAGTTATCTGCAGGGCATGGGCTTCACCAAGAGTGAGACAGATCCCAACCTATACTCTTGTTGGTTGGATTTGAGATCCTCATCTTTTTGGCATATGTGGATGATCTCATTCTGATAGGTGAAGAGGGTGTGATTGTAGGTTGCAAGTTAGATCTAGCTTCAAATTTTGAGATGAAGGGCATTGCGCCGATGCATTATTTTCTAGGACTTGAGGTTTGGCAGTGATCGAGCAAGATATTCCTCAAACAGAGAAGTACACTTTATAGATCCTAAAGAGGTTCAGGATGCAGAATAGAATATCGATGGCCACTCCAATGGTGACCAACCTAAAGAAGATCAACTCTTCAGTTTCATAGTTGGAAAACTCTAGACAATACAAGAATTTGATTAGCTCATTGATGTATCTGGTCAACACTTGATCATATATATGTTTTGTTGTTAACACCTTAAGTTAGTTCATGGTGAAGTCGAGGGAGGTTCACGGGGTGGAAACAAAACACGTGCTTAGATAATTGCAGGGCACATTAGAATATGGATTGCAGTGCCTTGGTGGAGATGGTGTAAGGTTGCAAGGGTTCTCTAATTCATATTGGGCAAGAATTGATATAGATCGAAAGAGAACTTATGGGTGTTTCTTCAGTTTAGGGTCAACAGTGATTTCTTGGTTCAACAAGAAGAAGACTTTAGTATCACTAAGTTCAGNGAAAAATGATCATTAGCATACCTTGATGTCTCATAAATCTCTTTCAAACTTCTTGTTTTTCTAGGAGGACTAGATGGAGGTGTTGTTTGAGTATCAACTTGAGATCCAGTTGACGAAGAAGATGAAGATGAATTTGATGGAGAACTCCTTGAAGGTGAGATTTCTTTTGTTACAACAAAGGGCTGCAAAGATTGATCATTGTTATCAGAAAACAAATTTTCAATACGTGGGGTAAGCTCTTTATCTTCTCCTTCATTCTTCTGATAAACTCCCCCTTCATCAAAGATCACATCTCTACTAACATAAAGTTTTTTATTAAGTGGATCAAAACACATGTACGCCTTGATTTCTTTTGAATATCCAATGAAAATTCATTTCACTGATTTTCCATCTAATTTATGTCTTTGTTGTGCAGGAATGTGAACAATGCATGGAGACCCAAAAATTTTCAGATGAGAAATAGTTGGTTTTCTACAAAACCAAGCTTCATAAGGAGTAGATTTTTTTACCATCTTTGTAGGACTTCTGTTGAGAATATATGCAACTGTATGGACTGCATCTTTGCAAAACATGTTTGACAAACTCTTTTCTTTTAACATACATCTATCCATCTCTACAATTGTTATGTTTTTTCTCTTTGCTACTCCATTTTATTGAGGAGTATATGTAGTAATTAACTCCTTCTTTATGCCATGTAAATTGCAAAATTATTTGAATTCATCAGAGGTGAATTCTCCACCTCGATCAGTTCTCAAGACTTTCAAATAGTATCCTGATTGCTTCTCAACAAGAGCTTTAAATTTTTGAAAAAAGCTAAAAGCTTGAGACTTCTCACTTAGAAAATAAATCCACGACATTCTTGAAAAGTCATCGACAAAAAGAAGGATATATTTGTTTTTTGCAAGGGACAAAGTTTGCATTGGGCCACAAATATTTGCATGTACTAAATCCAAAGGCTCTGCTACTCTAAATTGATGAAAAGGAAATCTATCTCTGTGTTTCTTCCATATTATACAACCTTCACATCACTTGTTACCAGGATTTGTGAAAGAGGGTAAACCTCTTACTAAATTCTTCTTTTGCAGCATAGAAAGATATTCAAAATTAAGGTTTCCTAACCTTTTTTGTCAAAGCCAAGACACAACAACTGAGGCCTTCAAACAAGTTACATTTGGTTCCATTCTCATCAAAAACATCATATTTTTTGTCATAGGAACTTCAACAACTAGGGAAATATTGTTAAAAAACCTACAAAACCTTCCTTAAAAAACAATCTTGTAATTTTCAGAGTTTAGTTGCCCTATGCTAATCAAATTGTGCCTTAAACCTGGAACAAACAAAGTATCTTGTACATACAGAACACCTCCATTCTTGACTTTTATGGCAAGGGTACCTTTACCAATTATATATGCTTCATTGTCATTGTCAACATTTACTTTTCCCTTCACACTCTCATCTAACTTTACAAATTGACTTTTGTTTCCAGTCATATGATTTGAACAACCACTATCTAAATACCATGTAAAATCCTCTTTAGCTTCAAGGCAATTACTTGTAAGCAACAAAGTTTGAGATATTTCACCTTCTTCCTTGCTGAAATTTGCTTGAGAGGTGTCTCTCTTCTTCTTAAAGCAATAGCTTTCAAGGTGACCAACTTTATTACAGTAGTTGCAATGAAAAATGCCTCTGCCAGAGCTGTTGCTTCTTCCTATACCTCGGCCACCTCTTCCTCTACCTCTGCCATGAACTCTACCTCCTCTAAAAAAATGAGTAGAAGCTTTAGTCATGGCAGTTGAAAATTGTTTCTTATTCTCATCAAATTTCAACTTACATTGAAAATCCTGATCAAAGGGTTCCTGATTCTTTTTCAACCTATCTTCATGAACTTGAAGACTACCAAATAAATCAGTAAGGGTTAGCTGAGATAAATCTCTTGACTCTTCTATAGCAATAGTAATTGGATCAAACTTTTTGGGAAGACTTCTTGAAACCTTTTCAACAATCTTCGTATCTTCAAGTATTTCACCATGAGCATGAATATCATTTACAATACTCTGAACTCTAGTGATAAAAAATTCAACATTTTCACTTTCCTTCATAGATAGAGACTCAAAATCTTGTCTCAACATCTGGAGTTTAACAACCATTACCTTGACATAACCTTTATAAGCTTTTTCCAAAGTTTCCCAAGCATCATGGGACTTACTACATTCTGCAATCTTAGGAAAAAATGTGATGTCAACTCGAGTTTGAAGGATGAACAAAGTTTTGGCATCATTTTTCATGTTCTCCTTCAAATCTATCTTCTAATCAACTGATAATGCATTATAAGCAGTTTGATCAGCTGACTCTATGTACCCTGCAGAAACAAGCATCCATAAATCTTGTGAAATGAACAAAGTTCTCATGTTCCCACTCTAATACTCATAATTTTTCCCACAGAAAAGAGGAATCTGGTATTGGACTGAATTGTTATTTTGGGACATTGTCTTCTTCTTTTGGCTGCAAACAACCACAAACTCTTCTTGATCTTAAAAGGGAGTTATATGACTATATAATCAAACCCAAATAGATTCACATCCTGTCTAGAATAAATTTCCCAAAGAACTTTACTAAAAAAAAACTTTGTTTTAAATGCTCTGTTTTCAAGCAAAATGCTACAGCAAGTTAAGAGACAGCCCAAAATGCTACAACAAGTTACTACACCAAAATGATCACAACATACCTTTTTTTACAAAAAACTAAGTCTTTAAATAATGCCGAGCAGTTCTGTGAGGAATTACGCAGCTAAAAAACTTCGTAAAGGTTGATCAAAAAGTGGCAGCTACGGTTACACAGCTGGAACAGCTGAGATAACTAAATGCCTAAAACTCAGGCATCACGTTTTTCAAGATTGTCTATATTGGAAGAAGGCAGCGGTAGGAAAAGCATTATACAAATTATTCAAAGAGTATAGATTGCACAAGTTCAGAGGTATTAGTGCATTGATATATGAATTACAGAGTGCATTAGCAAGCATCATTGGTGGTTACATGAAGAAAGTGGGGGCCACATCAGTGGAAAACTGCAGTAAATGGGCGCAAGATTTGGATGAAAGAAAACTATTACAAGCACTTGGTTTTTGCATTTTGAATGTTAATTATGTGGAATGGTTTAGTTACCTCCGGAGTATTCATGGTATGTTACATTAAAACTTGTCATTCATCTCGTTGGCCGTACATTTCTTCCTATCCTTTTGTCCTTTCCTCATAGTTAGCTTGTTAGTATAGTCCCGACTCCCAAGAAACGACTTCACGCAGAATTATTAGGCCGAAGTCGTTTTCTTAAGGGGATGTTCCTCTCTAGCCTTTATGGTCTGTTTTAGTCCAACTAAAAACTGCAGTCTGTCCAATTTATCAGTCTATAGAATGTTTCCATGTGTCTTTTTTTTCCCCTAGTTTTTCAAAAGCCTTCCACCTATCTTGTTTAGCCTCCTACAGCATCACCGCCTCTTTTCCCCCTGTCTCTACTTCTTCATTAAAAATAATACTAGGCAAAGTAATGGCGGCGCTCTCTGCTACAAATCATTTCATGGAGGATTATCCAGATCATCGAGACAAATACCTATTTTATGGAAGGTACTTGATTATCCGTGTGCGCTTGTTTTCTGAAAGGTAGTCGATTATCCATTCGTGCCTATTTTATGAGCTCAAAACTATGGAGCTTAATTTCTCCTGGCCCATTTTTTTCACAGTTTTGGGCGGAGGATAGCACAAACCCTAATTCTTGGTTATTATATGGTACATGCCTGACATTAAACAGTGCCCAAATCAAGTTGTTGGTAAAGGTAATTTACCCAGCCTCCAAAGTGTGCAAGAGCTTCACTAATCTTTGTATTCTCCGTTGTGACCTTACCAATTCTTACTTTAATTAATCCGTCGTGCACTATCGAAGACTCTAATTTCATTGGCAGTGAATCATATGCCACAAACTTGAAAACATGCGATCGGATGGATGGTTGTTCTGTTCTTCTTCTTGACGTATTGACTTTCACACATATCTTTACAAATTGGGCCACTTCTTTTTCACACGGTGGGTCTCTTACTCTCACGTGGAACGCGTGGTCTTTTCAAGGTCTCACATGGAAAAAAATTGACTATCTTCTTTACTAAATATGCGTTGTTGCAGTGATGGGATACTATAATCTGTTTATTTCTTCACAAGGTTAACCACAAACAAACTTTTCCACCTCTGGGTAATCACTATATCCCATTCATGCATCTTTCGTGTTTGAAAACAATGTAATCAATATAAGATAATCACTATATCCCATTCATTCATCAACAATGGAATCAATATAAGAGGAAGAATGCAGTCATGGCCTCGTTGATTTTCGAATATCAAAGTGGTGTTCATTATAATGCAATTTCATAGACACAAGAGCTTGGCCATACACAAGTGCGCTACCACCAAAGTGGGACCAACACGAGGTTTGGGTTGTGGTTGGGGTGGAAGGTTCCAGGTGGTGTCAAGGGAACTTATAGGAACATTCGAGAACTACGATTAACCTTGGTGGAATTTGTGACGAGCTTGTTTCAAGGGGCAATTTCTCGTCATCCACCTCCATGGATTCAACTCCAACTTGAGTGTCATTAAAGTAGGTTTCTTTAGGTGACCCATAGTTTGAACCCTCACCATTATTACATTGGTGGGAAATGCAACTCCATCAATGTTCCATGTTAGCAAGTATGATAAGCTAGTGGAAAGCATTTACTTATAACTATGTAAAGTATAGGATTTTAGCATTGCTCGAAAACACAACCTCCATTAAGTCAGTACACTAATTAATAAAATTCTTCTCACAAAACAATTCAAACAACATAAAGAGCACATGCCATCCATTGGTCTCTTAAATTCTTATCTCTCTTATTGCAAGCGCCACTTAATTCAACTACATACATTCTTGTTAAATGTTTTAGCCACTCAACTTGAAATCTTGGACTTAAAAAGTGGATACATAGTAAGGAAGTAGTATCAAAATTTCAACAAACTATCAACCATGTATTTAAGGATCCACATCCCACTCAATCTTCTAAAGAAGTCGAGAGATCAAATCTAAAATACAACAATCCATGCATTTTAAAATATGCTTCTAAATTTAAAAAAATGCAAATAATTTAATCATCAATTAGAGGTTTAAGTCTTTTGATCACGTGTCAAAATTAATTATACCGTGTACTTTAGCAGTTTTCCACCTTATTTCATTAATTATTTTTTGGGTTTTATACTTAATCATATTAATGGATCATGAGTGCGATATATTATAGTTGATTTTTAATTGAAACACACATATTGCAAGGTTATTTTGTGTTAAATGTACTTAGGTAAGTGCTAAGCTAACATGTTATTCACTGACTTAGGATTAAAATTTCTTATGTTGATGTCTTGTATCATTGTATATTCCTTCATTATTGAGCGAATACGATTTAGAAGTAAAATAATTTACAAACAAGTATAAGTTGCAAAGTAGTTAATTCCTATTCTAATTTCATTCTTTGTAGAAGCCATGGTCGCCATAACTTTTAGGCATATTAGAAAATATCATATATAAGGTTTCACAAGTATTTGTTTCCATGTAACCTTCTTTTTTATTGTAAGTATGGATCCCAATTTCAAAAAAATGAACAAGCAATTATAAAGTATTCAGTGTTTACACACATGATTGATAGATGTAGCTTCATCTAGGAAGCATTTGTACATTTAACCTGATAAGCGACATTGTACCTCTCTCACCATGAAATTTCCAATTCACTTTTCTTGGATTTGGTTATAGATTCCCAAGGGTGATCAATTTCCATTATTCCTTAGCTAGACCACACCAAAACCACTAGATTAGTTCAACTAATGCTTTCTTTAAAACAAGATCAAATGTCAAAATATAACATGATCCCATGTATGTTTTCTTGAATTTTGTTGACCTCCACATTGGATTTTCAAAGTTGGTTGTAGGGGAGAAGAGACTACTTATTTTGGGTGATCTAAGCATCTCTCCGCCAGTGGTATTTGAGAGTTTGAGTATTGGAATCGCTGATATTTTGATGCATCAAGTTTCAGCTAGACAGGGTAGGTGGCGGTTAGCATTATTGGACATGAATATTGTGGAAGTTAGCGTGATTGGATATGATTACATCTGTGTACAAATGATGAATAAGAAACAAATGAAGTTGTTGAATGGATCCTCTATTAATTACTCATTGAGTCATTTATGTTTGAAAGAAACACCTCTTGACATTCTCTTTCATATGCTTCGAGAGTATGCCAATTATAAATGTTTGGTGTTTATATGATTAACATCCTAACTACGTACTATAGATTTGTGTGTGAAGTGTTAGTGTTTGTAAGGGTGTCTACTTGCGGAAATAGTCATTAAATGTACATCCTATACTTTTCCTAGAATTCATGTTATTAATTTATTAATAAAGTGAATGTATTTTTATAAAGTGATTTTTAATTAATAAAGTGACTAAGTTAATTTCACTCAATGATTTAATTAAAATAGAGTCATTGGTCTCATGATTTAATTTTGACCATTGAGATTAGGTAAATTGCATAAAGGAAAAGACACAAAGATTTTTTTCATTTCACAAGTCACATGAGGTGAAGAGGAAAAATCAGATCTGGTTTTTCAACTTTGCGAGAAAAGAAAAATAGGAGCACGCTTCTCAAGGTCGATCACATCCTTTGTGAGGTAACACAAAAATCGAGGCATCATGTCTTTTGAGATAGCGTGGATTTCAAGGAAGCATGTCTTTTGAGGTAGCATGGTTTTCAAAGAAGCATAACTTTTGAGGCAACACAGTTTTTGAGGTGACACATTTTTTGAGGTAGAACGTGTTTCGAGGAGGAACGTATTTCGAGGTAGATGCATTTATTGAAGTAGGTACATATCCGTACAGATTTGTACAGATAGCCTTAGTTATTGGAAGCACACAAATCGAGGAAGCATTGTGGTTCAGGTTTGCAGATTTGGTTTGTGGTTTTAAATTTCTTAGAGCCTTTTTTCTTGTGAAGGGAAATCTTGTATGTTTTGATGTTATTTTATGAAGAACTCATTTGGAAGAGCATAAAAAAGTATTGTGTATTGTGTGGTTTTTTTTCTCATTTTTTTTGTTTCATGCAAGAGTTAATTATTTCAGTAAAGTATTTAGATATGATCTGTTTACTTAGCTAGTTGATCTAGATAAATTAACATGGTATTAGAGTTCCTTCTCTGAGAGAAAAAAATAACTATTGTATTTAGTGAAGATCTCTTCAACATGTTAAAGGACAGAGTATATCTATTGTATTCATTGTATATTAGCCATGTCAGTAACCAATGTGAAGTTTGAGGATTTACTAGATGGGATTTCAAATTTCTTGCCTTGGAAAGAAATAATCTTAGTGATATTGAAGGAACAATATTTGTGGGAAGTCATGAACAACCCTCCTCCTGCTCCAGCACAAACCTCATGGGGTATGCCCATCGCCAACAGTGGTAGACCCAGAAGTGCTAGAAACATGGGATACTAAGGACACAAAGACACAAAGGGTGATCCTTGAAGCCATCAAGGATCGTCTGATCTTGCATGTTGCAGAAAAGACAAGATCTAAGGAGATGCTTGATGCCCTTGTGTCACTCTTTCAAGGTGAAAATATAAGTCAGAATATTATCCTCAAAACCAAAATCATACAATGCAGAATGTCCACCTGAAACAATGTAACCAGTTATCTTATGAGGATCACACAGATATGTGATCAGCTTGCAACTATAGGAGAAACAATGCTTGATGCAGAATTTTTGAATGTTTCTCTGAATTGGTTTTATAAGGCTTGGGAACCATTCATTATGGGAACCTTTTCTAGAGAGAAAATCCCCAAGTGGGAGAGAATTTGGGATGAATGCATTTAGGAGGAGACTCGTAAAGAATCCATATCTGGCAAGCAAGGAGGAGGTGAAACAAATGAAAACTTGTCCTTAGATAGAAAAACTAAGAAAGGAAAAGGAAAAGTTTCCAAGAAGGGTAATCGTTAAGGAGAGGGACAACAATATGGGTAGAAGAGAGATATGAGAAAGATCAAATACTGTATCTTTCATAAGAATGGCCACTTCGCTTCTCAGTTTCCACAGATAAAGAAAGGAAAAGGAAAGTCACAGATAGTTGCAGCGAGTGCAGAGACATGGTTGAATGAACTTGCATCCAAGTTCGAGAATGATTGTGCATTCATTTATTTCCTTTCTACCAGCGCTACTCCCAGTGGTGCATGGTACTTGGATAGTGGCGCATCCTGCCACATGATAGGGGCTAGACATATGTTTAGTATTCTTTTAGAGGATGACTCAGATCTACACATTCATCTCGGCGATAATACCAAGTATGCAGTGCAGGGTCAGGGGACAGTGTAGTTCCATCTTGAGTTAGGGGGGTCATTTGATGTGCATGAGGTACTTTATGTATCTGGACTGAAGAAGAACCTATTATACACTTCAATAATGGAGAACAAAGGTTATGAGGTGAAATTTCAGAATGATAAGGTATCCATTAACCCAGAGGGAGCTAGTTCAGACACTGCTTTGAGGATTGGAGTTCAAGATGGAAACCTTTATAGACTTTAGGTCCATCTTCCACAAGAACTGTTGCACACCAGTGAGATCTTGTGAGATCTTGTGCAATCTGTGGCACATGAGGATGGGTCATCTCCATCACATAGCTCATGGATTTTCTCAGAGAAAGGGAGTAGACTACGAGGAGGCTTTTTTCCCTATGAACAAATAATCCTCAACTCGAGCATTTATCTCTATAGCTTATGAGATGGGATGTCACATCCATACGATGGATGTGAATACCAACTTCCTTAATGAAATCATTGAGGAAGGGATCTACATTAAGAAAGTGAAGGTCTTTTAGGTTCATGACAAGGAGACATGTGTATGCAAGATTAAGAAAGCCCTATATGGACTCAAATAGGCACCAAGGACCTAGTACTCAAGGATTGACAGTTATCTGCAGGGCATGGGCTTCACCAAGAGTGAGACAGATCCCAACCTATACTCTTGTTGGTTGGATTTGAGATCCTCATCTTTTTGGCATATGTGGATGATCTCATTCTGATAGGTGAAGAGGGTGTGATTGTAGGTTGCAAGTTAGATCTAGCTTCAAATTTTGAGATGAAGGGCATTGCGCCGATGCATTATTTTCTAGGACTTGAGGTTTGGCAGTGATCGAGCAAGATATTCCTCAAACAGAGAAGTACACTTTATAGATCCTAAAGAGGTTCAGGATGCAGAATAGAATATCGATGGCCACTCCAATGGTGACCAACCTAAAGAAGATCAACTCTTCAGTTTCATAGTTGGAAAACTCTAGACAATACAAGAATTTGATTAGCTCATTGATGTATCTGGTCAACACTTGATCATATATATGTTTTGTTGTTAACACCTTAAGTTAGTTCATGGTGAAGTCGAGGGAGGTTCACGGGGTGGAAACAAAACACGTGCTTAGATAATTGCAGGGCACATTAGAATATGGATTGCAGTGCCTTGGTGGAGATGGTGTAAGGTTGCAAGGGTTCTCTAATTCATATTGGGCAAGAATTGATATAGATCGAAAGAGAACTTATGGGTGTTTCTTCAGTTTAGGGTCAACAGTGATTTCTTGGTTCAACAAGAAGAAGACTTTAGTATCACTAAGTTCAG
>JZKD02S0299613.1:0-19958 GCA_000966675.3 Picea glauca | reverse complement strand
TGTGTCTATTGTGGATGTGTATTTCTCAGTGATCTTGTTCTTATTATGCTCTTATCTTATGAAATGCAAAGAACTATAATAATGGCATAAACATTAACAGTATCTAGATTCTACACACCAACCTCTGTCTTATTTGTAGGCACTGGGCAGAGAGAAGAGTGGTTGAAGGGAAAGACAAAGATTCACATGGATGCACATGAATATGTATTTGTTTTTCAAAAATTTGAATATTTTATGTATTTTTAGGGACCGGTTTTTTGATCCGGTTTTTTTCCAGTTCCGGTTTTTGGGGTCGACCGGTTCGATGACCGGTCTGGTTCTTGTAACACTGGGCTACACAGATTCAGACTGGGCAGAATGTGCTGCTAACAAAAAAAGCACCTCAGGGTGTTGCTTTAGTTTGGGGTCAGGACTTGTTTCCTGGTTCAGCCGGAAGTACAAGTCAGTTGCTTTGAGTTCGGCTGAGGCAAAGTATATGGCAGCCAATCAGGCCATTTGTGAGGCCATTTGGCTTCGCAAGATGCCGGTTGGTTTATTTGGTTAGGAGATGTCTCCAACTGTCATTCACTGTGATAATCAGAGTTGCATAAAACTCTCTGACAATCTAGTGTTTCATGATCGGTCGAAGCATATTGAGATCAGGGACCACTTCATTCGTGACTGGGTTCAGAGAGGAGCAGTTCAGTTGCAATATATATCTACAAATGACCAGGTAGCAGATATTCTCACCAAGGCCCTGCCACAGGGCAAGCATGTCTATTTCAGAGACAAGATGGGCTTGGTGAGGAACACCTTCCTTGGTAAGAGGGAGTGTTGAGTTTTGTACCTTGGGTGGTGTTCCCCATGTGCTTATTACCTCCTTAGCACATGAGGGAAAAACATTACACTTTGTACCTTGTACTTTTGTCTAATTTCATTTTGACTTTGGTTAAAGTGAAATTTAGTCACTTTTGGCCTAAAAGTGATTATTAATTCAAAGGTGTGAATTAGAGACATAAGTTGACTTACGAAACTTAACCCAAAGTGGGTTATTGACTTAAATATGAATGAGGAGATCTCAACCATCGATTAGATGGGAGATGAGATGATCTCAACCCTTCATATTTTAGGTTTCCTTTTGAGAGTCAAAGAGCGGCGTAAAGGGTGAAGGAGGGTGCATTCTTCATTTGGTCTTTTGCTTGTTGAGAGAGGAGCTCTTGGAGGATGGAGATGAGGTCAGTTTTGTGAGGATGCTTGAGGGAGGTCACTTGCTTTTATTCATGGAGGCTTGGAGCTACTTGCCTTAACTATTTACTGGAGCTATTCTACTTCTGAGAGGGGTGCATTAGCTGTGGAGGTTGATTCGTACATGGTGGTATATCTAGCCATCAGATTGCAGTGAGATCAGTTTCAGAGGGAGGCCATCTACTAGAGCTTCATTCCTGTGGAGGGGTTTTCAGATCCGAGCTTACAGTTGGCAGTTGGAGCAGATTCAGTGGTTCTGGCAGTTTGCATGAGGGGCACACCATTCTGGGGCGCATGTGTTGATTTAGAGCTTGTATATCAGCTCAGTTGGAGTTGCTATTGTATTAGGTTCTTTCATATATTGTGTTTACTGTAACCCTTCTTCTGCTTTCCTCATATATACACACATATTCCAAACTGGTTTTCCCTGGGGGCGTTTTATCTAGGGTCATGTTGACCAAAAATACCTGTGTCTACAAATGCATGATTTAGTTTCTTAGATCTGTTCATACTCAACAGTAAATGATGTTTAGGTGTGTTATGTTTATTTTGAGATGAATGTACTAATTTCTGGTGACGAAAACGACATGCTAGAGCACCCAAAATCGAGAACATAACCGTAACAAATCAGCAAAATACTTTTGGATTGTTGGTTGTTATAAAACAGCAGAAAACAAATTAACTGACAGAAGAAACTTAGAGCCTTTCTTTGGTCAAAGACAGACCAAGAAGGCAAGCTGATAGGACCTGGAATTTTCACAAAGATGAGAGGAATAATAAGTAAAAGTGATAAGTATGGGAGGAATGGACGATGACCTTTCATAGACCCACCCAGTGGCAACTCATCCTAAAGGGGAACCAGCTTACTAGGGCATTCTGTCAACGCCCCGGGTATGAACAAGTTAAAGAGCATAATTTCCAAGCAAACATTCTGAAATGAAGGAGATTTCAGTGCAACATATTTAAGTGCTTCAAAAATCAGAGTGACGCATACCATGATACCCGGACTCATTACCTCATGGAGCAAGACCTACTGCTACTTCGGGACCAAGCTGGTGGGATGGATGTTGTTGTTGTTAATAGACGGGCTGCATTGAAGAAAAGATGGACCCTCCAAGGCCAAGTTCGAGTAGTCTGGCTCTCGGCACTCCACGTCTAGGACCTGTGGGCCTCGAGACATGATCTCCTTAGTTATCCCTAGGGTAGGGGATAACATCTAGCTCCAACTCGGGGACATGTGCTCACTGTAGAGCGCATGAGAACCTTAGCATTTATGGCATGACTTGTATCTGGTAGATCTCAACAAAATGAATCAGTAATCTTCAGGGTGGTGATATCACCCCTCTCTCATATATGATATAATGGGATAAAAGTAAGCATGCATATATATACAAAATGAAAATGAAACTACAACTATACTACACTAGCATGATATGCAGATGGTATATACAATGAATGCACATTCCTACCTAACTTACCTGTACTTACCTGTCATGCCACTGGCGGGAAGTAGCGCTTGATGTGTATGGCGTTCACAAGTAGCTTCAAAGATTCTCCTTCTAGGGTTGTCAAGTTAAAAGAGTTTGTTCCTGCCCGACTCATGACTTTGTAGGGACTTGTCCATAATCCATCCAACTTATTGTGCATACCAGGTTTCTCCCTTCTTTTATCCCATAACAACACTAGGTCTCCTTCCATGAAACCTCTTTCTTTTGCTTTGTGATCTAAGGTGTTCTTCACTTTCTCTTGATTTTTTTCCATTTGACTTAAGGCAACCCTCCTGTATTCATCCAACTCTACTAACTGGTTAATTCTCCCTTGGATTGCTTCTCCTTCGGTGGTGTATTGTTGAACAAAACGAAGGATAGGGATTTGGAGATTCACAGGCAGTTTAGCCTCCAACCCATACACTAGTTCAAATGGGGTTTTTCCTGTTGAGGTCTTTGTTATTATTCAATCTGCACACGGGGCATACTTGATCTTGCTATCCCAGGCCTTCTGGTTTTCTCCCACAACCTTCTTAATGATATTCATGAGGTTCTTATTGCTTGATTCTGCCAAGTCGTTCCCTTGTGGGTAGTAGTTTGACGAATGAGATAGAACAATGCCATACTTGAAACAAAATTCTGCTAATGCAAGGGAGTTGAAAGCTTTGGCATTGTCAGTGGTAATTTTGGACAGGACCCCAAATCTTGTTATGATTCTTTCTTCTAAGAAGTTCATGACCACCTCCTCAGTGGATTTCTTTGTGGGAATAGATTCTACCCACCTGGTAAGATAATCTATGGCGGTCAAAATCCATCGGTAACCATTACTTGAATTATCTTTAAACTCACCAATAAAGTCCAAACCCCACTATTGAAAAGGAGCTTCTACCACCACAGGTTTCAAAGGTTGTGTTGGGTGTTTTTGTTTACCCGTAAAGTTTTGGCAAGGTTGGCATGATCACACATATCGATGAGTATTAGCGAACAATGTCCATCTCTTAATATCTTGTGTGCACTAGTACAGGCAGCGAAGTGCCCACCACAATGTCCAGAGCGTATTTCCTTCAATAGTTTGTTGGCTTCTTCTTGGTTCACACATCTAAGGAGAACTTCGTCTAGGTCCTTCTAGCCAAGACCATTCTCAGTTAAACAATACTTCATAGCTTTGAGTCTCAGGGATCTTCTTTTATAGTCTACTAGATGGTCTAGGCATGATAAATTCTTGAGGTAGTATATTATGTCGGAATACCATTCATCATGTTCTAGCTCACTCACTACCGCATTCACTTGTTCGCTCTCTCCCATTTGTATAGCTTCTTGGTTGCTTTCAATCAACATTCGGGCTAACCCTTGTTCCTTCACAATCTTGGTGGGTTTTATTTCTAAGTCATATTTTTGGATCTTGGAAACCCACTTACCCCTAGTACCCACACAATCTTGTTGTGATAAAACATCCTTTACTGCTGGGTAAGGGACATAAGCCTTAATCTTATTATAGCCCACATAGTTTCTAAAATGCTTAAGTGATTTCACCAAGGCGTAACCTTGCTTTTCAGTAATCGAATAATTCAACTCTAAATCCATAAGGACTCTACTCATGAACCCAATGGGATGTTCATGGTCATCAACATCTTTCTCCAACAAGACGCTTGCAATAGTATCTTGAGAAGCAAAAGAGAATATCATGAAATCTCGTGAATAATCAGGACTAACCAGAACTGGGGCTTGGGAAATGGCGTCTTCTATATCTTCAAAAGATTGAATGGCCTCGTCATCCCACCTGAATGCCATGTCCTTTTTAAGTAATGCACTCATGGGTTTTATTCTTTCGACAAATTTCGGGACAAATCTTCGAATAAAGTTTATTTTTCCAAAGAATGATTGTAGGTATTTTTTGTGAGCAGGGGGGCATACATCTTTGATAGATCGGATCGTCTCCAGGTCTACACAAATTCCTCCCTCTGAGACTATGTGTCCCAATAGCTTTCCCTTATCTATCTCGAAAATAGATTTCTTAGGGTTCAAGGAGATACCATATTTTCTACATCTTTCAAAGATAATTCTCAGGTGTGAGATGTGATCTTTTCTTTCTTTTGACACGACTGTGAGATCATCTTGGTAAATTTCTATGATTTTCTGAATGAGATCTCTAAAAGAAAAGTCCATTGCTCTTTGAAAGGTCGAACATGCATTCATAAAGCCGAAAGGCATTCTTAAGTACATGAATGTTCCCCATGGTGTGGTAAATGTTGTTCTGAGTTGATCTTCTCTCTTGAGTAACCCCTGATTGTATCCAGAAAATCCATCTAGCATGGACATCATGCCTGCCCTTGTGACCCTTTGTAACAAGTGTTCCATATTTGGGAGGGGGTAATTGTCTTTCAAAGATAGCTGGTTAAGGTTTCAGAAATCTACGCATAGGCAAATGTCACCTCTTTTCTTTCGGACAACTACCAAATTGGACATCCATGATGAATACTAATGGGAGCTATGATACCAGCATCTACCATCTTTTGAAGTTCTTTCTATATCTAGTTTGCCAACTTAGGGTTAATATGTCTTAGCTTTTGTCGAAAAGGTTTGGCTCCCTCTATCAAAGGTATAGCATGTTGGATGACATCACCCCTATAAGCCTTTAATTCATCATAATTCCAAGAAAAGGTATCTTTAAACTCTCTTATGAGGTCAAGTATCTCGTTCCTCTCTTTTTCTATGGTACCTTTCCCTATTTTTACCATTCTTGGATCCATCTCGGTGCCAATGTTGAATTCTAAGACTTCGTTTGTTTGTTGGTTCGGGTTCTTTCCTTTGTAAACATCGTGTCTATCAAAGAGTTGTTCTAAAGGAACACACCCTTTTGGCAGAGTGTTATTTTGCAATTTTACTACATCCAAGTCCATGGAATCATCCAGGAAGTTTACTTGTGAATTGGTGAATTCTCTATTGTTTTCCATGAATCTAAGGATTTGATTATCATCTTCAAAAACCTGCCAATGTTCTAAGTTATCAGGGATTGATGGTCTAAATAGGACCTCCATTTTGCACAAATTCTGGAGGGGACCCTCGCAAGGTTGTAAAGTAGATGTTGAGACAGCCAAAGCATCTGTTACATAATTTTCCTCTCTGGGGACTGCTTCGATTGATACTACTTAAAATGCTTTTGCGACCGATCTTGCAAAGTCTGGGTACCTTTTTAGTCTTTCATTCTTTGCGGCAAAGTTCAACAAGACTTGTGATACTATTAGGTCAAAATCTCCTATAACCCTCAAGTGTGTGATACCCTTATCAATTGCCAGGTTAAGACCTATAATCAAAGCCTTGTATTCAGTAACGTTATTTGTGCAATGATATTCAAGTCTATAGGAGTAGTAGTAAGTTTCCTTAGATGGGGCAGTTAGGACAATGCCTGCCCCTGAACCAGAGCTTGAATGAGCACCATCAAATTCTAAGGTCCATATCCCTTCGGGTGTTTCGCTAAGTTTATCCTCTGAATTTCCTCCTTGGACAAACCAACTTTCCAACCCATTATTCACACAGAGGAGTTGATTATTGGGTTCTTCGGGAATTTCAATGAGGCATCCTGTGATGGATTCCTTGTGAAGGGTAAAAAATCCTCCTTTGGGGTGAGGTATGATAGCTTTGGACCCTTGGTCTTTGAATCTCTCGGTGAATTTTTCTATTAAGTCCTTAGGGAGTAGAATTCCCAAGCTACTTAAAGTGTCTATCAGTATTACATTGATCTTGAAAGAGACATCAGGGCAAGCATGGAAGGAAACACTTAGGTCTTTGAAATGCCTCGTGTGAAACCATTTTGCGTGTTTGGTTGTGATATATTGAGACCTAGTTGGTACATAACCCTCTCGGTCATAATGTTTCTAGGGGTATCTGGGTCAAAACACAATTATGGAAAAGGAAATCATTGATTTGGAGGGTAACATAAAAAGGTGTAGGTTCTCCATATTTCGTTCCCATGCTCCCAACATGGTAGACGACGGGGAATTCCTCTTCACAATTATCTTCCTCATCGATTTGTAAAGGCAAGTATTCAATATCTCCAACCTCAAGATCTCCAAAGGTACCTTGAGGGGGGTTCAAATCCTCAGGGGGCTCATTTTGTTGTGAAAATAAGGAAGCATCTTTCATGTTTGAGAAACCCGTGCTCCATTTCCTAGGGAAACTGCTATTCTCTACCTCTAGAATCTCTGGGAAGTCATGCTCTCATTCTCCTATGCTTTCCTTATTTAGCTCCAAGATGTCATCTTTGTTCAAAAGATTGACCTGATGAATGGAATTGTTGAACTTAAGATTTTCTTCAATCTGACAAGCAACATCCTGTGCTTCCTCTAGGCTTATAGGAGATCGGTTTTTAAGGGTAAATTGCAATTCTCCTTCAAGGGAATTTAAATAGTGTTGGAGAATAGTGCTCTCTTGGTGAAAGTTGGGTTCAAGTCTGCCAATCAAGGTGTTGAACCTATCATTGAATTCCCTAACATCTTCGTCACTTTGTTTGCAAATTTTGAGGTATTGGGAATAAATGGAAGCCATATTTTCCACCATACCCCATCTTTTCAAAAAAGCCTGTTCCAAATCTTCAGGGGTTTTGAGGCTTCCATTTGGGAGTGTATTAATCCAATCTCTGGCATTCCCTGTGAGTGATGCCAAGAAAAGTCTCATAAATGTGTCAGTATCTTCTTTTCCAGATTGATGGAATTCATAACCCTCACAAAATTTAGTCCAATGTGCGTTGCCATAAGACCCTACCTCTACCGGGAATTTAGGTATCTAAGAGTCGTCTTCTTTTGGGAGATCATGTAATCCTCCTTGGATATTGGCCAAGTCCAAAGGACCAAAAAGTTCTTCGAAAGACCATTTAGGAGAAGCTACAAGGATGACAGGGATAGGAGGATGATAAGGTGTATACTGACATCCGCTCCAAGTCGTCATTGGTGGAGCCGCCAGATAATCTTTTGGAGATTATCAAAGAGATGAGGGGATCACCCTCAGTGGAGTCGCCAGGTAAGCTTTGTAAGATAAAGGCTTTTGAAGAAAAAGGCTTATCGAAAAAGTGTCGTCTTGAGGAATATTGACTCAGTATTCCCCGACAACGGCGCCAAAATGTTATCGCACAATTTGTACTTGCCCAAAGCCTAAGGCAAGTGGATACAGAATTGGCATAACTGGGAATGAACTATCACTGTCACCTTAATAGGAAATCCCTTTCTATTTAGGAGTATGTTGTAGTACCCCAGGGGAGACGTCCCCAGTGACCTGAGGATTTGAGAAGCCTAAGGCAGATGATGCAAGAAAATCCCTTCCCTCTCACAKATCACTCAAGTTAAAAGGGTTCTTTGAGTCTTATTGAAGATGAAGCAAAAGAATATTATTGTGTACCTGCCCAGAACAAGACAACAAAGCAAAAAGGGGCACTTCCCAAGTACCAAAATGATATTAGTGCTTCATAAGACAATGAACTCTTAAGAAATGTACTAGCTGATATAATATTGCAGCAGTATAACAGTTTATAACAGCAAATGATAATTTTGTAACAGCCACAATAATTATGCTTCAAAATGCTTGATAAAAGACTTGAAATAATAGCTTTAACTAGGCAAATTGATAATAGATAGTCACAAGCAGTCGTAGCAATGTCTAGATAGCATAACATATCACTTTTATGGTTAATTTTCTACTGTTAGATGGCTGTAGCAATCTTTTGCAACAACAGCAAGTAGGTTAGTGATTTATGCTAATCTAAGGTTAGTAAGAGTTAGTAGGTGTTCAAGAGAAGATGCTCTGAAAATTGTTTGATCAATCAACACTTGTAATGGGTAGACTAGTGTCTTGTAGGGTAATGGAATCAATGATGGCAGCAGCAACTCTTAGGGAAAAATAGCAATGATAATATTTGCCAAAGGGGATGGAGAGGATGAGAGAGGTGTTGGTAGCCCAAGGCCTCAAAAATCCAAGTTCTAGAGATAATTGCTAGAAAGTAATAAAAATTAGGCCCTAGTGATTTTTCTTTTCCTTAGACGAATTGAAATAAAAAATGCAATAGGCAATGAAGTAGGGTTACTAGAGTGCTACAATGGTAGGGTTCTAGTATCTACTTCTAGATAGGGGCCTTTCAAGAAATTTTAGCAAGTGGAAGATTATAGAGAAAAAGATAGTAACATATGTCTTTCTCCAAGGGTTTCAAGCAAGCAATTCCATAATCTTTGACATGAAACAAATAAATTCACCATAAGCATTCATTCAGAATAAAGAAATGCAGATTTTCTACTTCACCAAGAATAATAAAGCATAAACCCTAGTTGAAGATCCTCCACATGAAAATTTGCCAAAATACACCAAGATTTGTCTCCCCAAAAGTTGCGCACCACTTAATTTCAGCCAATAACCCTTAAAGAGGGCCGAATTTCAGACCACCACTTGTGTGATGAGTGAATCATGAAAAAATGAGAGTTTTATCTCTCTATTTATGGAATACTTATGACCTTTAATTAATTTTAGGTCATCAAAAGGCCGACATGACCAAATTACATCAAAAATCCAGTTTTTTACATAAAGGCCTTTAATTAAACCCTAAAATCATTTTTAGAGGTGACGTCATGCCCTTCTAGGGTGACGTTGAGTCTCATGGGTGGAACGTTGGGCCTCATCTGCAAAACATTAGGCCTCCCAAGCCCCTGGATGATGCCACACGTTCCAATTAGCACACAACTGCCTCCATAATGCCAATCTTTACGTTGGGTGACGTCTAGGGTTAGAAAGGTGATTTCATGGGCCTCCCAAGGCCAAAGTCCAGGTGGAAGAGCATGATCCCCCTGGGTCTAGATCTGCCAAAGTGTCTCTGGTGAAAAGTGTTTCTTTCTTCCTAGTGCAAGTCTCTGACATCTCTCTGCCTCTGGCTGGGGTCACAACACCCATCTGTGGGATTTCAGCCCCATGGAGGTCCGAGCTAATTATCTCCCCATATGTACTTGTCCACCGGGCAAAGTCATGCAGCAGCAACAAGTACGCCCTCCATGGGCTCGTAAGTCACAGGTATCATAGCAATGTCAATCAAATCCAATAATCAAATCACCCAAACATGTGCATCAAACCCCCCTTTAGCCAGACAAATGCTCAAAGATCTTATGCAGTTTAACAAGTCAGGTTTGGAGAGGGTCTCAGGATGTCCTATTGGGCTAATCCTCCTCAAGTTTGGGGTGTTTCCCAGGTGAGAGCCAATCTAGGTCATGTAAGTGTGTGAAATGGTGTAGGGGAAATGTTTGGGCAGAGGGTGCAGTGGTAATAGGGAAATGTAGGTCTTGCATGTGGGTGACTTTGTAGAGGGCAAGTTGCACCTTATCATGGATGCCATTGTTTCCTAGCCCATTCAATGCATTTTATTCTTAGTCTTGTTGCTTTTTCTTTTCAAGGGAAAAGTTGGGGGACACTGTCCTAGTATGGTGACCAAAGGTAACAACGTTACCCACAAGCACTTTATGGAAATGAGAAGGGTGGCTCGTGATGAGACCTCCTTTCTCTTGGCTATGCCACCAAGAGCCACTACCCTGGTTTGGTGACCAGATAGGTGGTAGTTTCATACCGCTACATGCCCATGGACCTAATAGGCCGTCTCATGATGAGACCTCTCATCCACCAACTAGTACCTTGAGATATGTTTTATCTTACAGGTCCCCTTTTCTTACTGAGAAGCCTTTTATTGCTTTCTTGAGAATCCCTGGGCAAAGCATCTCAAAGGTTTCATTTTCTCTTTTAACTCTTGCCAGCTACTTTTACCCTCTGGGCCTTTAGCCCCTTCTTCCCACAAGGCAAGGTACAACCCTTCCCAGTGTGGCAAACCCAATGCCCGAACCAAGGTAGGAGAAGATGAGAGGAATAATGATGAAAAGTGGTAAGTATGGGAGGAATGGACGATGACCTTTCATAGACCCACCCAGTGGCAACTCATCCTAAAGGGGAACCAACTTACTCGGGCATTTTGTCACCCCCCCAGGTATGAACAAGTTAAAGAGCATAATTTCCAAGCAAAAGTTATGAAATGAAGGAGAGTTCAGTGCAACATATTTAAGTGCTTCAAAAATCAGAGTGACACATACCATGATACCCGGACTCATTACCTCATGGAGCAAGACCTACTGTTACTTCAAGACCAGGTTGGTGGGATGGAAGTTGTTGCTGCTGATTGACGGGTTGCACTGAAGAAAAGATGGACCCTCCAGGGCCAAGCTCAAGTAGTCTGGCTCTCGACACTCCACGTGTAGGACCTGTGGGCCTTGAGACATGATCTCCTTAGTAATCCCTAGGGTAGGGGATAACATGGCTAAACCACTTTACAATTACTAGGGGTCGACTTTACAAATACCACCTTACAAATACATGTTGACCAATCCACAAAAGGGGATTTGATCTATACAATAATGACTCAAATATAAGTAAAATATTCTTCAAAGTTACAATAATTCAACACTCTCCCTTAACAAGAAGGGTGTTCTACTGACATGACTCAATACAACATCATCAAGAGAAGGAGAGGGCATCATCATCATCAACATCTGGAACACTGATTGGCACATTTATAAATCATCGAAAGTTTTTCTCAACATCATTATAACTATAACGTAAGCATCTATGTGTGGCAACAAAATGAGGCAGGTGCATCAACAACATCTGTGGTACTCTGACAAACCATCCTTACCGGACCTTCAGGATCTTCCTAGGAATCATAAGATTCTCTAGGATATAAAATCCTAACAAGCTACCACGTGGTACTCTGACAGACCGTCTTTACTGGACCTTCGGGATTTGCCCAGGAATCATTAGATTCCCTAGGATATAAAATCCTAACTGAGCTACCACTACTGACCATAGCTGGCATATACATGCAGAGGTACTTTGACAGACCATCTTTACCATACCTTCGGGATCTGCCCAAGGATGATCAGTCCCCTAGGATATAAAATCCTAACTGAGCTACCCGTTGTTGGTCAAGATACTATAGTATCATCAACATCACTCTCCCTTTCGAGGGAGGTCCTTTCGGACAACACCAAGCTTGTCTCGGAAGTACTCAAACTTCACACGAGACATAGGCTTAGTCAACACATTTGCAACCTACTCATTTGTGCCAACATATTGGAGCTTTACAACTCCCTTCTGCACCATGTCACGAATGTAGTGGTACCAGATCTCTATGTGGTTTGACTTATAATGGAACATTGGGTTCTCTGTCATCTTTATACAGCTCTGGTTATCACATAAGATCACGGTAGCATCCATCTCCAGATCGAATAGATTTGTCAACAACTTTCGAAGCCATATGGCTTCACCACTGGCGGAGCATGCTACAATGTACTCCGCTTCTGTCATACTAAGAGCAATACTGGATTGCTTCCTACTTTGCCACGAAGTCATGGCTGACCCCAAACTGAAACAACATCCTGAAGTGCTTTTTCTATCTGAAACACTTCTAGCCCAATCTGAATCAATATAGCCATACAATCTGAAGTCACAATCTCCAGTAAAACAGAGGCCATATTCCAACGTACCCTTAAGGTATCTCATCACATGCTTTGCAGCTACAATGTGAACATGTCTGGGCTCCACCAGATACTGACTCAAGGTGTTCACAGCAAAGCATATATCTGGTTTGTTATTCGTCAGATACATCAACGAACCAATCATTTGTTTGTATAGAGTAACATCATCTATTTCTGACGAAGTATCAACCAATAACTTCATATTCGTTTCCATAGGAGTGGACATGGCTTTACAGTCCATCATATGAAATTTTTTTTAAATTTCCATAGCATACTTTTCTTGATTAAGGAAAATCTCTTATGGGCCCTGCCATACTTCAAGACCTAAGAAATAGTGCATCGGGCCTAGGTCCTTCATTTCAAATTCAGCGGCAAGCTTCTTCTTACAATCTATGATGAGCTTTTCTTCATCTGTCAAGAATAAGTCATCCACATATATCAATAATATAATTGGTCCATCATTCTCAATCTTGAAGTAAAGGTTGGGATCAGGTTTACTCTTGGTAAAGCCCAAGCTCATCAAAAAACTATCACTCCTGCCATACCAAGCTCTTGGAGCTTGCTTCAACTTGCAAACATGAGTCTTCCTGTCCCGTACTTCGAAACCAAATTTTCACATAACATTGTACCAACCCAGTACACTTGTTTAGCTACAACTCAATCTGCATAATCATGTGTTGGTTCTATGTGCTTTTTGCAAAGTACTATTTGTCTCATCGTCTAAGAGTATGTCCTCTACTCTCTCTGTAATTGTTCCTTCTGGAATTGTGACTCTGCACCTGCAGCTGCTCCTTCTGGAACTGGGACTCTGCACTTGCAACTGCTCCTTCTGAAGTTGAGAATGACTGCTTTATTCTCACTGTAGCTAATTAACTCTGGGAGTAGCTCCTCTATTCTATCACGGCAACAACTTCATCTGAAACTGAAAGTGGCTCAATAATTGATACTGAAAGTAGTTCTTCTTCTTTCATGGAGGTAACTCTATCTGCTGTAGTGATGTCTCCATGGCCCGACTTATGTACTGTACCAACTGGCACTAGAGATAGCTCAATCTCAAATACAGGGATTGCCATACCTGCTCCCTCTGAATCTCATATTGTGTTGGCTTCTTTTAATGAATCATGTTAGTTCTATATATACTTTTATGATTACTGGAGGAAGTGTCTCGTCATAGTCTTCTCCCTCTTGCTAGGAGAATTCTCTGGAAACAAGTCAGGCTTATGCATCTCTATGAATGTTCCTAGGGAGGCTGCTCCTTACTGGATCGTGAGGGTTGACTCCCTCTGAACTCTAATTCCTTCTGAGCTGGTACTTGGTGGGGCCGCTTGCCTCACCACTGATGGAGCCATCTGCTTCTCATGATATGGTTCGTCAATGCTATATGTCTTTTCATTCTGCAAAGTGTCATGGGACCATATTGGTCTCTTCCTGGTTACTGCAATGGTTCTAGGTAGGCCCTTTTGGCTCTACTAACTTTTTTTGCTCCTTCTAAACCTTGATTTCTTCTGAGTCTACAAAAACTTCAGAGTCTCTGCAGGATATGCTGGGTGTTGAATACCAAGTCTTAATATAAAAAGTTGAGTCAGACTTCAAACAAATTTGTCTTCTTGTCAAGGTGGCTTCATTATCCATTGACCAAGTCTACTGTGAGTTCTATTCTAATGTTCGGTCATCTTTGGAGCGTTTTGCTCCTTACAATCAATCTCCATATGAGATACTATGTATCTCAAAAGTAGCTTCTTCTCCATCTTTTTTGGTACATGGATGTATACGGTCATGTATACAACTTGGATAGTCTGCTCCATGTCTCATCTAATACGTTGCCTCCTGCAACCGTCACTATAGCTCCCTCAGGGTTATCACTTGTGACCTGCCCAAAACAAGAACAACAAGGGAGAAACCATAGACAAGGATAATACTCTTTACAATAATAATAAAAACAATAGCGAGAACAATCATCACAGTAGCTCCTTCAGAGCTATCACTTGTGACCTGCCTGAAACAAGCGTAAAAAGTAAGAAATACAATAATAAGGAATGAGAGAAACACTCTTCTAGTGTTGTGATCAATCATTCCTTCATGGTAACCTGGAAACAAAACAAGAAGTTTCTCCTAGAGGAGATGTTAGGTATATCTAGTAAATGATTACAGTAAGCATTTATCTCAATAGTGCTCACATGCTACCAAGTATTCAATAATAAAACTTTTCAAAGATTATTATCACAACTATAGTGTTTAGCAGTTATCAAACTTGATATGTGTAAATTTGAATCTTATCAATTTAATCAATCAAACCTGGAACTTGGAGTCTTGTCCTCAAGAATGAGTGTGTTGCTTTTATTCTGAGTCTCCTTCACTCAAGATGACAAGTATTTTCTTCAACACATCCTCTGTACTAAGATAATATGCTTTCTTGACAAAAAACTGGGTTAGAGAATAAACTCTATAATCTCAACTTTAATCAATCTAATACTTTGACTTTAATTTTGACCAATGATTAGTATGATAGCCATAACTTCAACAGATCAAAATACAACCTAGATGTTCATAAGATCACAATAATGCCATAACAAATAGAGGCATATCAAATTAATCAAACCTGGGGTGCATTGTTCCTTTGAATGCGCTGGATCTACGATTGTTGTTTAGACAAAAGATATTTTCTCCTGCAAATACCCTTTAGAATAATGATATAGTTTGAACATATGTAAGTACATAGCTCTGATAGTATCGACAAGTAGTGGCACCATCCGACAGAAGCGGCAAGCAATAACAAATCTTTAAAACTTCAAAGGTGCTTCAAATTGTAACCTAAAGTTGGTTGGAGATTTGCTAGGGTAAGGCACACTAAGACAATAAAAATCAGTCCCAACACTTCACAAAAACTTTCACTGCAACGGGTACTCCAGTTGGTGTTGCAACTGGCATGAAGGAATTGGCACGAAGGAACTAGCGCTGCAACTGTCACTGATATTGTAACTGATACTGCAATTGCAACTGCAACTGGTTCTTCAACTGCAACTGCAACTTAGGGTTTTATGAGGAAACCCTAATTTTTCAAACTTCAAATTTTAGAATTCTAATCCAGGGACTAGATGTGCCTTCCTAGGGCGAGCTTCTAGATGTGGTTACTTCCCCCAACGTCCTCCTTAAACAAGGAAAACGTCACACTTAGGGTTTATGCAGAAACCCTCATTCTGCAGATGTTGCAATACTGAAAAATTGGATTTTGGAGAGGGTGCGTTGAGGTTAGTCACTTTTTATAAACTATGAGTTGGTCTCTGTTGTCGTCCTTATACACACTTGCAAACGTGAGCTAAGTCCGGCTCACTTAGTGTGTCCTTGGAGGCACAATGCCTAGGTTCACAACCCACGTTGTCACTTTGACCGGAACCTCTTCCGTCTAGGCTCACTCCTAGGGAAGCCAAGGGGGGTAGACCCTAGTTACTAGATAAGGTTTAACGTTAAGTTCTAGGAGTTGATTTTAATTTCTTAAGATTAGAGGGAGTCTATCCTATGATGCTAAGGCAACAATGCAAGATGCAAGGGTTAGCATGTCAAGCAAGACCTTTCCCTAGGGCAACTAAGACTAGTGCCTAAGGTTGGGCAAGGGGTCAACTAGATGTTAGGGTGTTTCGTTACACTATGATTACAAGATTCACAAAAGAATAATTAAATCCAATGAATACTAGATACAAGTACATACAAATAAGAATGCTAAGATACAATGATACAATGTAGCAAGCTAACCACCTTTAAATGTATGTGCAGGATATAAGAAGATTAAAGCATCGGCATCATCAACACATTGAGTCCATCATCAACACACTCACAAGGATACTTTAGAAGATCTAGAGATTAAAGCACAAGTATTCCACAATGATTATGATATTCAATCAACAACAAAGTATTATTAGATGATTAAGCCCAAGGTTTGATGAGTTAAGGGTTTCTTAAGATTGAAAGTTTTAGTTACCCTTATTAAGTATTTCACCAAAAACCTCCTCCCCCAGTTGCCAAATAGTTGTTAGATGCTCAAAATAGTGAGGCAACGAGGCCCACCCTAGCTGTCATAGTCAACCCAAAGAATTGAGTTTTTACGGAAATGACTCTCCTTTGTGCCGTGAGACCGTCCCCGGCCTATCACCTTTCGTTTCCCTCCTCAATCCCCGTTTTAGATGGTGAAGATGGTGGTTTTAGGTACCCTATTAAGTCTATTAAGTTAATATATCAATTAGGTAGACTTTTAGGTGTATTTTAGAGTGTTTTGATGATTTTAAGGTGCCTTAAAGTGTGATTTATTGCCAAGGCCGAAACTCACTTCAGCTTATTAAGTGTGTTACTTAAGCTTTGAAATAAAGAGCAATAACACATGTAAAGCATTGAAAGATAGCTGAAAATAAAGATTTAGTTTATCATCATGCACTAGATCATTAACACATGTAGCTTGCTATGAAAGAAAACCAAAGGCAAGAACAACTTGCCAACAAGAGATAAAAGATTATCACTCTTATCTTATGTTTGTTAAGAGCATTGAGATCAAAGCATCAAGTGTGAAGAGAAAGAGAAAGATTTAAGCATGTGCCTACAATATCAACTTATCCAATTAGCATTACTTCAAGAGCGTTGGCAAATAGCCTTAAGATATTATAGCATGAAAAGGAAACCATTCACTAAACTATTGAAGCATTAAGCATTTAAGGTGTTAGATTTAAGCATGTAAGAAAGAGATAAATCTAGATATTGCTTAAGCATGCAAGAAATCTAAATAAGTTGATTATGCCCAATATGCTTAAACTAAGGATTAGTATGTGTGAGATCTAGATCTAGAACATTTTAATCCAATAAAGCATAAAAGATCAACAACACATATTAAAACCCTAGCCTTACTATTTGGGGTATTCCTCTCCCAAAAGGTAGGCAATTATTAAGCTTATTTATCTTAGAAATAACTTGAGAAAAGGAGAGGGAAGAACAAGCTAAAGGAAGAAGCAAACAACTAGCAAGACAAACCACTAACCCCACGTCCTAGGTTTGGGAGATGCCCAACATCCACCAAACCCCACGTCCTAGCTCAAGAAGTGCTCAAAAACTCAAAAAAAACAAGATTTACACTTAACCTAAGCTACTCAAGGCTCACACGTGGGAGGAGTCCGTACCACTCCTTCTCCCCAACCAATGAGCCACTAAATCAGCAAGAAAACAAGTAGATCTATGCACAAGAAGCCCTAAAAATTGAAAGAGAAGGTTGAGAAATAGCTACCAACTTGTAAGAGGGTCTTGGAGTGTTCTGTGGACGTTTTTGGGTAGCCTAACCCCCTCAACCAGTTCCGAAACCTGCAAAAACCAGCAAGGTATACTTGCTGGAAATGCTACACACAACAATACAAGTGAAGAAAAACTTTTTCTTTTTAGGGCAAATTTTTTTCTTAAAGAAATTTTGATGACCATTAAACTATGTTAAGCTAGCTGAAAATATGTATGGAATGAGAACATATAGAGAATGAGCAATAGATAGAGAAAGAGAGGAGTTTATGTGTGTCTCAAGGGAGGACTCTTCCTTGATGCATTCCCAATGAAACCCTTGAAGCCAAACCTGCAAGAGCTAACACAATGGCATGCATACAATAGATAATATGGATGATTAAGCTAATAAGATGAAATACTTGCACCCTATCTAGCTAATCAACATATATAGATCTACAAGACTACTCTCTGTTAGATTTACTCAAATAAAATACTTTACCTAAGATCTACCTATGCCATCATCATATCAAATCAAAACAAGTTTACCTCGTGTTGAAAGAACAAAAATACTTGTTGCTCTTCCAAAATTCCTCCAAAGCTTCTCCTTTATTATTACTCAAGAAAATGGATCTTGGAGAAATACTTGCTCCAAAACCCTAAGGGCCAAAAGAATGGAAGATGGAACAAGAAGAGAGAGAGGGAGTGGAAAATCAAGTAGCATAACAATAGTTCAAGATATGGTGAGTTGGGAGTGAGGAAAGGGATCTATTTATACTTGGAGAGGCAAACTCACCCCTCTTGGATCAATGCCAACTGTCCACCACCAAGCACAAGATGAGATCCCAAGGGTAGGGCGCACCATCTAGGGTCTAGATCACAGATCTAGGGTGTAGATGAGTGTGGGAAATGTTGGGATCAAGCAAAGGGTAGTGAGAGGCTATGGGATACGTGCCAAGGGAGTGGAGAGAGTTAAATAATTTTTTAAAAATTATTTTGGAATTTTCCAAGTGGGGGGAGAGGGGGGGGCGTAACTCCTCAAGGAGGGCGCACCACTTGGGGAAAAGGCAAAGAAAGGGAGGCAATTAAAGAGGGGAGTGGAGTGGATCCACTCTAGGAGGTGACGTGGGGGATAAGGGAGAGCACACCAACCAAGGGAAGGCCCACCACCCCTTCTAGAAACTGAATCCATCAATTAATCACTAAGGGAGGCGTAACTTTCCTAGTAGGGCATGAGGGTTTGAGTGGGTGAGGTGTGAGGGGTCTAAAAAAAAGGTTAAAACAAGTTGGGTCGGTAGGTTTAGGCTAGGAAACCTCTCTCTTATCTTTTTCCACCTTCAATCATCCTTTTAACTCATTATTACAATATTACAATTTTGCCATGTTTGGACTCATAGCAAAAGTTGTCCGAATGAGCTGAAACTTGGTCCATGGATGTAGGGGGTGCTATTCCATTTCTTTTGAGCACAAATACCCCTATCAAAAGTCCAAGGACCTAGTTTTTACAATTTTTGCTCAAAAATAATTAATTAATTAAATAATTAAACCTTCAAACTTAGGGAAATTTAATTAAAAATTAATTAATTAAAAAAAAAAACTTTAGATTCGATGGAATTCCGCAAAACTTTCTAAGATGTCTTGCATGGTCATTTACAATGATTCCTAACAATAGTTACCAAAAGGTAAGCCCACTGGAACGCCATTCACCACTTTGGAGGAATTATTGCAAGTGTGAGGGAAAAACTCAAGGGAAATCAATAAGGATGAAAAGCCCAATTGATAACCTGAGGATAAAAAACCCTCGGTGAAAGGAACTCTCCCAGTGAACCGATCCCAAAGTAACTGACCTAGACATGATCCATGCAAACCTATTACATTATTGACCCACACAGGGGTGTAGAAATTCTAGTTACAAAAATAAGTGCTTGGGCCAAAAATGCCTTGTAGAACCAAAACCTTCGACAACTAAGCATTTGATGATGCATCTCTTCATGGCACATGGAGTTGACCACCTATGTTGGAGAGGCGATCAACAGTCTCTCTTAGGCATGTTTTGATACCATGTTAAGTTTTTACTGTTGTTATTAGGTTATTTCCAAATTTCATGAGCATTCAATGCATTTCCAAAACAACACTATAAAGAGGATAATTGAAAGAAACACAATCACAAGGTACACAACATTTTATCCTAGGAAACCCTCATGGGGAAGAAAACCCAACAAAACTTCCTCAATAATAGATTTCCAGTACAATGCCAAGACTAAGACCAAAACACCAAAGACAGACCAAGACCAAGCATCCACCTCTCTTCTCCTTTGTTAGACTTCTTCCTGCAACCGCAATTGTCTTCAAGATATGCGCACTAGATGAGTGAGTGAGTGTGTTCAAATGAGACACCATCCTCACATATAAATACAAGTTGTGAGGTGGTGCTAGGGTTGTGACTCTTCACTTGGTG